>JBBMOC010000030.1:1255801-1729237 GCA_037975185.1 Centropyge bicolor
ATCAGATAAGATCAGATCAGATTGTAAATGTGTAAAAAAGAATCTGTGAAAATCTGTAAATGTGTACACAGATCTGTGGATGTGTCAACAAATCAGCACTCATACGTGAACATGAACATGCTCATCAGTTTCATTTTTAACACTGACTGTTTCTCACTGATTACTGAGAGACTTTGAATGAGCCTGCATGATGCATGTGTGTCAGTGTATGAGCTTTTGTGTGGCATAGTCGGTGTGTGTATGTAGGTGTGTATGTATGTGTGTGTGTGTGTGTGTGTATATATATATATATATATATATACATATATATGTGTGTATGTAGTAACTCTACTGGTTGGTTACTGATTCCACAGCCACGGTAAATATGCTGTAGTCTGGTTTGGACAGCTAAGAGGAGGGTTTTAAATATAACCCTTCCTTACTATGTATTTCTCCTTTCATGTGTGTTTCCTTATTTGGCCGTGCAGAAATGATAACTAACAAATCTAATCCAATCAAATTAACATACGACATGAGAGGAAACGTGGAGGCGGTGAGGGACTGCTGTGCGTTTGTGACTCACCACCTGAGACTACTGAGCTCCTCACCAGCCTGTGGTACACCGCTTGTGTCTTGTGCACATGACTGCATGAGGATTTTACATCGGCATGAACCTGTTTAACCACGGTGACATCAGGGTCAATGAAATGAAGAGAGACAAACCAGAGATGCAGATTCTTCATTTAAAACATTGAGTGGATCTACTACCAAATGTTTAGATTTTAGCCAGATTTAATTTGTTTTATAGGAAAGAGTGTCCAGAGCTTTTCTCTAAAGCAATAGTTGGCAAATGCATTTATTGACTTTCTTGCTGGAAGTTCGATGAGAAGATTGATACCACTCTCATAACTGTTCATTAAATATGCAGCTCCAGCTAAAGTAACAAAATGTGCTTTTCAGCCCCTCTACAATTGATAAATTAACACATTACATCTCGTTGGTTTAATCTGTATGAAAAGCAAAGGCGACAGTTGTTAAGAGGCTTATGTGCCAGACTGAATCCGGGCTGGGTGCAGCGACTTCTGAAATTGAATTTTCTCTACAAATTAAATGAGACAGAACATGTTAACTAGTGGTCCTTGGAGCATACAGACATGAGAGTGGAATCAATCTTCTAAGTTCCTTCTTCCTCAAACTTTCTCAACAGGAGAATTTCACCCAGCCGTCAACACTTCCAAACAAAACTTGTACAACTTTTTATTGGACACTCTTTGTGTTTGCTCTGTATCTCTGTAAAGAAAAAAAAAATCAATCTCAAGTTATTTGCTTAGCGACTTGTAGCTACTTAAGCCTTGTTTAGATAGTGGAGGAATGGGTAAAGGTCAGAAAAGGAAATGATCAGAAACGTGACCATATATAAAAACAAAGTTGACCCTAAGAGAAATAAACCTAAGAGAAATAATCAACTTCTGTGTTTGTCTTTATGTAGTGCTGAAATGAAGTTTCTGCAAAGTTAACATTGACTCCAATTCACTTCTCCAAGATGAAAATCACAGCAGCCAAATTTAATCAGACTCTTTCAGTTAAAAAAATAAGTCCTACTAAAGTGACCTTGAGCTAACACTTAATTCCAACTGAGGGCTATTTGTTCCTTGCAGCTTTTAAAGCAGCATTAAATGTAAATGTGAACTATAATGTAAATTAAAGTAAAACGAAGTCACACAAAATTGTTCAGATCTAGTTAAAGACATAACAGCCTTGACATTTAAAGTAGAGTCAGGAAGGTATCGGGTGTCCAGATGGTTCCCGCTTCATTCCTTCACTTGGGAATCCCAGAGTGAATTCAGTTTCCAGCTCTTTTAACATGTCCTTGAACACGACACCAATCAAAGGTACTCTGACCTCCCCTGTGAAACCCATAAATGTTTGATGCTGGCTGGAATTGACCACATAGTTCAAATTGTTGGTGCAGCACTCTGCTCACCAGAGAGACGTCAAATGTTGGAAACTTTTGCTGTAGTTGACCATTTCTTAGCCTCATTTAGTTTTGCTTGAAGTTGTATTTTTGGTGTGATTGGTGCCAGTGACAGGTGCAGAGCCTGTATAATGTTGTGAATTTCATCCTTCTCCTATATGTGTAGCGGGACATCTCAACCATTCCTCTCTCTATCGAAAGTAATGGAAACAGATTGGACAGACATTTTACTCAAATGTTTATCCTTAGACCTACTCAGTAGATAAAATCTGTTTGTGTGCTGGTAGGAATTTGCTCAAGTCTGTTTATGCTTTATTAAAAAATATCGAGCCATTTTCTATGGCTTTCAAGGCTCAAACCGTTGATATGAAGTCCTTGATCTTAAAATAGTTTTTCATTGAGTTTGTGTCAGCTGTTTGATCTCTGGCTGTGAAAACAGCAGTTTTCGGTGAAAGCTTGACAGGGAGCCTGGGATGCTTTCCCCCAAAAGGCTGCGTGTTAGATCAGCATTTTATCTTCCTTCCTCTGAGCTGATGCTGAAAAATAAAGCTGGGTGGAAATAAATAAATATTCTGAAGCATGACTTAAAAGAAAACTAGCATCCGTCGTTTGGGCTTTCACTTTATGTTTTCATGTGTTTCCAGCTTGTTTATTCGTTTCACAAGCAATTCGAATCCTAGGTGGTGAAATGAGTACAAAGTTCTTGCCTGAAAAAGCAATTTCTGGCCTTATTTTCGAAACCCATTTGGGAAGTAAACAAGAGAAGGTAACTGGGGGAATTTGAAGAAAGTTTTATTTCTG
This sequence comes from Centropyge bicolor, assembly GCA_037975185.1. Classification (NCBI taxonomy): domain Eukaryota; kingdom Metazoa; phylum Chordata; class Actinopteri; family Pomacanthidae; genus Centropyge; species Centropyge bicolor. Next base: position 1,258,557 of record JBBMOC010000030.1, read on the forward strand.
AAGTTTATGGGCAGAGGAAGATGGGATGTCAAACAACTGCTACACTGAGAGTAAAATTTCTGGCAATTCTGTGATACGAGTCATATAATCAAATTTAGGCCCGAAAAATTCTGTTATATTTTTTCCGAAATTCCGTTTTGTTTTTTCCCAAATTCCGTTTTTTCCATTTTAATTTTTTTGGAATTACATTTTTAAAAACTTTTTACCCATATTTTACCACAAAAGAGTGTGTTTTAATAATATTTATGAATAAAATGCACACTAATTAAATAGAAATGACCTTACATTCATTGAGGCAACACAATAGTGCACTTTTCCTCAATACTTTATTGCTGCTTCATGCAACACAACAATGCACCAAGTACTTCAAATTAAAAAAAATCCAGTGAAAACAAATGGCATATTAAAAAATAATAATGAAGTGCTCAATTAGTTAATAATCAATTAATTTTTTCTTCAAGTAAAAATATGCTTGACTTTAAAAAAAAAAAAGACTTTTGGACAACAGGTGGTCATCACATTTATTTTTCAGCTTCCAGTCAACAGATTGTTGGCAAAATGTGTAAAATAACACATCGCCTGACACATAGACGGGAACTGCTCAGCTCTGTATTGAGGCGTTAGCGTTGTATTACGTAGCTTTTTAGCAGACGGGGGGACCTCCATGTTTTCATATGGTTTGAAAAGGGGCGGGGGGGCAGGGGTTGTGTCACATTGATGAGCAACCCCCGGGAATGATTGCCCATGTTTATGTTCCTCTCTTTCATGAAAACAACATTTCCACGATATTCTGCATTAAAAATAAATTCTGTTTTTATTGTCCAATTCCGCGATTCCGTCCGCGATCGCGGAAATTATAGGGCCCTACAAATTGGGAAATTACCAACCCAGTTGAGCCACAGCTCTGAGATAAATAATATTCTTACCACCTTAAATAAAGTTAAGCTTAGCCCAGTTTTAGACTCACGGATAGCTCCATTAAAATGGCTGCGCGCAGGTGGGGATATTAATTTGCCAAAACAACAAGTTAGTCTTTTCTTATGAACATCTGAAAAATGCAATAAAGCAGAAATCTCACATTTGTGCTGCTTATCATATTAAGCTTTCCCATGCGGCTCTCTCACTGTGGGCTTATTAATGCTCCTTGAGGCCCGAGGGCCAAAAACAACAGCAGGTACTGTTGTTGGTGAGAAGCACAGCTGTAGTGGCTGTTAGTAGCCACAAAGGGCAATAATGATGCCATTCCACACTCGTAAACAAACTCTGACAAGCGAAATGTTGAAATCCTTTCAAACCATATGTTACAGTTCTTTACAAGAGAAAAGACTTAAGTAATGAGGGCAAATGTGGTTGGTTTGGCAAATGTACGTCTGGTTAACTTTTACCATGGAAACCCTACTGGATTATTTCCAACACAGTGGATGAAAGTTCCAAACAGATCAAGGTTAAGAAATAACCTTCTTCTTATTAACTCAACCTTTCAAATGACAGCGACATAAACATTTTCCATCAATCCCTTCCCAATAAAAACAATATTTAGTTGTTATTTTAAATAGCTGATCCCAACAAATAAGACTCTGTGGGTAAAAAAAAAGCCCTTTTCTCCCTCACTGATCTCAGATTACACATTTGATTAACCACAGCTTGTCTTGCAGCATCTACCCACGTATGTTCAGTCAACTGCAAATATCTCAATTACAGAAGCAACATGCTCTCAGTTTTTTTTATTATTGTGACCTGGTTCCATACCCTATATTGTTCATGCTGATCCAAATATTCAGTTTGCAAAATTTAGAAATACCTGGATTGCAACAGAGCTTTACAGTGGATATCCATGACAACACCATGACGAGGTGTTTTTATCTTGCAGTGGCCCAACCTTTGGCTTCCTGAGAGGGTGGACTGATGAGATGAATGACGCTGTTGTGTCCATCCGGTCGATAGCCTACCGTCTTCCCTCCAGCGGCTGAGCAATTAACCAGCAGCAGCAGGTGAAGACAAAAGATCGTTAAGGAGGCTAAGCCCTAACGATCAACTCTGCATGTGTGTGTGTGTGTGTGTGTGAGTGTTTGCCTGCTTGTTGCCTGTGCTTGTGCGCCTCTTCCAATGTCAGTAAATATGTAGGTTGAGCTGCCGTCGACACAGAAAATCATTAGACCCTGCTCTGCTTCTCTAACTCCGGATACTCTCCATCCCTGCACTCCTTCTCGATGCAATGTTGGATCCACTACGTAGTTAGAAATTCATTTGAAGTGTCACATTTAAAGTGTAATATTTCATGCAATAAGAGTGCAAGAGGAAAGTGAGGTTGAGAAATTTCGCCGGGTACCCTGAGGGCCCACTCCATTGCATTTTAATATAGTAAGAAAATGCTAATTCTCATCCTTTCAACACCTCTGGGATGCAGCTTCAGCACATTCACACATGCACAATCTGTCAGCTTGTCTGTCTTTCTCACTCCCTGCACATTTATTCGGATCATGTCTGCACTGTCAATGTCATTTGTTCTCCAGACAAACCGGCCCTGACTCCCCACTAAACCCACTACAGCTGCCTGTCTCAGGGGTTCTTGGCCCAGACTTACCCCCTCAAATCCAGGTTGCCTCTGCTAAATCTGGAGGACAAGAAGTGGAGGAGGATGGATTAGTGGTGTCAGAGCTACCGGGACCTCATAAGAACTGTCAATTTGTAGCCTCAGTTTACATCCATGCAGACTGGGGGTTTTGTTTTTTGGGAGAAATTTGACAGGAAAATCTAAATAGATTCTTTTGTGCTTCAGCTGCTTGAGTCGAAAGTTTGAAAGTGCACACTCTTGTTCACTTTAAATTCTATGCAAATTAGGTCACGGCACTTAACAGTCCCTTGCAAACAGCCTCTTCAACGCCAATTGCCATAGCATGCTTCAGCTGCTAATCCACCCAGCCCATCACCCATGAGCCTTTTATAACTGAAGTGTTCTCTGATCTGATCTGAACTCCACATTGTCCAAACGCCCTGCAATCCATTTCATGGTTGTGACTTGTGGCATTGCACAGCACAAGAAACACAGGAAGTCAAGTTCCCCCCAATTGGGGGACCCACTCGCCATATTTCTGGCTATAGCGCTGTGGTACTTTATGTAAAATGGACAAACAACCCCTCAAACGAAAGCAGACAGTCCACAGATTCAAACCATATCCATCAAAGCTCTCTAAAACCAAAGCAACAGCCAGAAACAACACAAACAACAGCAAAAACCGAAATCGCTTCGTCAAACTATAGTCGTAAAATTTCTCTTACCTTAGCTGTTTCGCCATGAAAAGTTTGTTTATCGGTAAATCCACACCAGAAACAGTTAGCGCTACTTCCTTAGCCACAATGCAAACCACCGTTATGTGATGTCACAGGATTAGCCGGGGCGCAAGGCAAGATTGCGTTCTGGGGCTTCTGATTGGCTGTCAGCTAAAAGTGCTGTCACTCTCACTTTGGTGGCTGTTCCTGTATTCTATTGGCTCTAACGCTTCAGACGAGGTGTCGCTCACTGGAATCAACCAATCCATGACGGAGATACAGCCTTGCGTATCCACATACAGCTCCATACTAGTTTTATCCGCTTTACACTCAAAGCGCATGAGCAGAGTACGCGCCTTTGTTTTGAATAATACGAAGCTTTATTGTGAGCCACTTTGTTCCTAGAATAACGGGAAATAAGTAAATTCACGTAGCACAGTGAATTTGACACATGGCACTAGATTAACCATGAAGTAACAAACTGTGCCAAGATGTGACCTCGCCTGCACTGTCTGCACTAAAACCTCTCTAATTTTGTTCTGCTTCACTTTATCAGAGTCAAACTTTGCAGAGAGAATGACCATGCATGAACATAGAATCTTGAAATCATCGCAGTAACACAGTAACCAGATGCAGCTGCTCAGTAAGAGATGTCAAAGTAAAGAAATAATTTCAGACTTATAGCATTACTGAAATACTGTACGATTGTGAAAGTAATCAATTCAAATGGGTCACTCTGTTGTACGTCCCACTGTCACACTGCCAGTGAAAACACATTCTCTGCAATGTAAATAAAAGTGACCATTAGGAGCCTCAGTGATCATAATCAATAAAGGTTTTGCTGTGATGGGATATGACTGCTGATGCTAATGGAAGACATGATGATGATACACTATTCGATATCGTAAATGAACTTTAATGACCATTTGATCTGCTTATCAGTCAGTGGGGGAAAGTGTTATTGCTTGCTGTGATCAAGTCAAATAGACTCACAGCAGATTCTTTATCTTTACTGGATGGGAAATCCAGATTGAAAATACACAAGTGTGCGCAGCTGAAGACACACATGCAGGTGTACACACGGACGCACACACACGCACACCCAGAAAGAATGATAAGGAGTCAGCAAAAGGTTAAGCTGGTGATTATACTGAGCTTAGCCTTAAACATGGACAGAATGTAATGTGTGTGTGTGTGTGTGTGTGTGTGTGTGTGTGTGTGTGTGTGTGTGTGTGACTCTGCACGATTGCCGTAAGTGCTCACGTACTCTGTATCCATCTTAAGGTCATTTTTGATGACAGAAATTGTGTGTGTGTGTGACGCATGTATTGCTCATGTTGTGGGGACATAAATCAGTTTATACAGTCACACAGTGTGGACTCGCCTTCCTTATGGGGACAAAACACAAGCACACATAATATAAATCATTTAATTTCATATGGGTGAAGGTTTGGAAACTGAATGCAAGTTAAAGTAATGTCCTCTGAAGTGACGGAAACAAGACCGTGTGTGTACGTCGATGTTGTCAATTGTCATGCGGTGCAGCCTCTTGCCGTGTGAGTCATGTTGTTGCAACATCAGTGTTACAATACATCCCTCAATTCTTTCTTTATTTATTGATTGATTCGCCTTCGAGAAAATAAAGGAATATCGCAGTGTGTTGTATATTTTTGGATACAGTACGAGTGTGTAAATCAAAGAGAGAGCTGATGGAAAAAACGTGACGACAAGACTGACAAGGGAAAGAAGGATGAGAGGCGAGCGGCAATCGATCGGGGATATACAAACTCTGCGGTTTTACGACATGGCAGGAGTAGCAGGGTCAGAGGTCAAGGCTGTGTGTGTGTGTGTGTGTGTGTGTGTGTGTGTGTGTGACTGATGGCTCTCTGTGGCAGGCCCCCACTGACCACAGGGGGATGTGGTGAGAGGGGCAGAGAGAGCAGGGGGGATGGCTGGTAACGAGAGCTGCCTCTGAAAGATGATGCGACGCACAAGAGGAGAGGGTGTTCTGGGAATTTCACATGGAGAGAGCCGTCGAATGAAAGCCGTAAATAACAGTGGAGAAACACACAGAGGGAGACACAGAGAGAGACAGCCATGGAGGAAAAACTGGGGAGAAAGAGAGAGAGAGAGAGAGAGGGAGAGGGAGGCGGTATGAAGGAGATCAAAAGGAAGTTTTACACCAGCTTCATCTGTCGCCTTGGGCTGTAAAGCATCTGTTAACAACGCATGAAATTCGCACCAATCTCACACGCTCACACAATCCTCTGTGTTCAGACTCGGTGGCTGTTTTGATCTTCCTCTTCGCAGACCGTTAGCCACACCTACCCCGGGTCTCTGCAAGCAGCTGGGGAAAAGCAAGGCGATGAAAATGATGAGGCTCTGTCAGACTGAAGAATTCACTCCAAACAAACAAACAAACAAACAAAAAATTACACAATGCAAAGCAATAAATTATGTAACTTTATCAAATGTATTTCTGTTATAGATAGATAGATAGATTTTGGGAGAGGGCCAAACTCCATGGACTGCTTTATGATATCTAAACATGTTACAAAACCTTGCTTTAATCTAACTGAGGAAATGGAACATGTCAGTGTAGCCTGAGCTTATCAATGATTCTGGGGCCTGCAGGAAAACACTGAGCTATGTAGTGCAGCAAACTATTTGTACTGAAGGATGCTAATGGAAGAAGAATACTGTGAATAATATGGAAGGGCTATGAAAGACTAATGTACATGTTGCATATTCTGTAAGAAAATGTGCAGTTCTTAGTTAAACTGGATGATCAGGAAATCTACATTCCACCTATAACCACTTGATAAATTCAAATGGCCACAACTCAGTGGTGATGAGTCTGACTTTTAGATTTTGCACAGTTCATATTATATTCTATATAATTTGTAATCCAGACACTCCTATTATTTCCTGAAAGAATTTTGAGATTTTCAAACAACCAACAAGACTGGCTGAAGCAAGTGTTCTCCAGTCACCTCATTTCCTTGTATTTTCTTTGATTTATAGATGGCTTCTGCTAAAGCTGTGATTGATGCTGCTGGGGAGGACTTGCCAGTAAATGAAATTAGACAGGCTTCTAACCATGTTTTGATGAATATAGATTAAATAGTGAATACAAAAAAGTTTGTGCCATAATTTATAACTGTTAAATGATCATTTTCATGCTGAACATTTCTAAAGAGTGCTGACACTGCATTTACACCAGCATGCAAACCCCCATATGTTAAACTGTCCCATGTTGCATCTGCTGCAAAGAGCTAATCCATCAAATGTGTTTAACTGTGAAGGCCATTTTTCCATCTGAGCTGTTGCTTTGTGATCAGATTAAGACGTGATGGAGAGTTTTCACCTCCTCTCTCTGTCTCTGTGTCTCACGAGCCGGGGTCACAGCAGGTAGACGCCTACAGAGAAATGAAGTGAACCCAAGAGACTGTTTTCCTTCTAATTAACCTCCCACCATTCCTGTCTGTTTGCACTGTGCACGTACTGTGTATTTTCACTCCCAAACCTCTACATAAATATTCTGAGTCTACATTGTTCTGCAAAAACAAAGGGTAGACCTTCAGAACTGGGAATTGTCAGTGAAAGCAAAAACTTATCAGCGCAGTCATACCAACCTTTTCCTTTCATGCCCATTATCTCACTCTGCCTCCTTTTCGTTTCTCAGCTCAGGCTGGCCGAGGCATCCGCCCCCTCAGTCTCTGCCTCCCTGCTCCATCAATCTCCTGCCCGATATTCCTCCTCCTCCTCTCCCGACTTATCGTCCTCCACTTGTTATCCCCTCTCTGCGTCTCTCATGCTCTCCGTCACCCTCCTACCTTGGAACCGCTACGGCGCTCTGTTGCCATGACAGCAAAGGTAATGTCGAGGCAAGAGATCAGTGAACCTGTTTTTAACCTTTTCTTTGTGTGCGCGTGCCTAAATCACACACACACACACACACACACACACACACACACACACACACACCCAGCACCCAGGTGGTAGCCTTATAGGCTCTGTCTCCTAAACCCAACAGGATCTTGTTGTCTCTCTCATTTGCCATCCTTCTCCCAGATACCTGTGGCCTTCATGCCGTTGCTATGGCAACCCTTATGGATTCTTTACTTGATCCTTCAGTGGTTGAAATGCCCCAGGTTGTGTCTGGATTGGTTAGAGGTGAGTTGGGTGCAGTTCATTAACAATGCCAATGGATGTATGGTTTTGGTTATCATTTGGTTATTATGGTATTTTGTCTGGAATCACAGGGGGAGAGTACTGCTGTGGGTCAGGTTTGTTAACAGGGCTGCATAACATCTCTTAATAATTGTGTTCAAAATTTGAGAACAGATCATTTTAAACTTCAAATAATGGAAGGAAGAAGGTACAACTTGAAAACATGAAAAGATTTTCTGCTGATTTGGCCCAGTCATCAGCACTGTCAGTAGCTGCAGCAGGAGCATATTTTTAGATTGAGTTAAGATGATGAAAGTATTCATACAGCTGCACATGTTACATTCACCATAGCCAGTTTACACCAGGAACACACCTCCTTTGATCAGAAAGGTCAATGAAAGAAATGATCAATGAGACACTGCATTGTGTTACAGAGGTTAATGACCTGAAGGTGATGTCAGGACTTTATTGCAGTTTTATTTAAAAAGTGACAGGTTGTGAGTGAGTTGCTCAGCCCATTTGCCTACAGTAGTCATCTCAGATATTCATGGTCCTGCAAATATAAACTTCAGATTGCCTCAAAATCTGCTAAACACACATTAAGCTCCGTTCAGAATCAGATTTTTTAAGCTGTACAGAAGTAATAGGTTTTTGCATTTGAGGGTTGATGAGAGTATGTGACATTATGTAGAAGGTATAACCAACCGTGTGTCGTGGGCAGCTCCAGAATCTGTAGATTTTCATTTCAGCCGAACACAAAAGCAGCTGATTAGTTCCTCCTTGCACGGCTGTTAATCAGTGCGGGCGCCTGCTGTTTGGAATAAAAGCCCAAAGACTTTCCGACTTTCTTACACGGCTGCCTACTGCAGATTAACTATATATTCAAATGAAGCGGTTGCAGTCAGGGGTGTTCACATTGACTAATTAAATGTCGCAAAAAAAAAAAAAAAAAACAGTTAAAGAAACAGCCTAGAACTGAGCTTTTAATGTGCAGTGACATTCTGTTTGACACAGCTACTGTAACTCCCCAAAAGCGATTGTTTGCTCTCATTAACCAATGCCAGCTTTCTTCCCTCTAATGGCTCCAACGCCAATCTATTTCTCTGTGCTCTCACAACCTGACTAATAGGCAGCCTTCAGTTCCCATTAGAATGAGGTAATTAGTGTGTGTGTTTATGTGTGTCGTGTTCTTAGCTTAAAGGCCGATGCTTTAATGTCACTTCAGGGTCGATGATCAGGGTTGGAACATGCTCTCAACATTGTTTATATGTGTGTAGAGGTATGCATGCAGTGTGTGTTGAACACCCCTGTGTGCCCAGTGTAGGGTCTCATTGAAACTTGTTTAATTGTCTGTCGCGAAGGTCGATCCCACAATGACTCACCCCCTCCGTCCCACAGTGCACCGGGGACATATTTCTACAGACGGACAGATGGTTTTAAAGAGGAGCGGTGTCAGATTGGACTGGCTCTGGAGGACGAAACAATAACGATTGTGAGTCAGAGTGGGGTGAAACTTGCAGTGGAGGTAGCTGAGCTCAGGGCAAAACAAGTAAATCATTATTGCTGGGGGACTTTTATACACTATTACCACATGTCTATATTGTGCCTGTAGTGATTTCAGAGATCAATTGGACGTTATTGAGGTTAGCAACTGAGAAAGACTTTGGCGATTAGACTCTTGAGACGTCAAACACCTTCATGTCTTTGACATTGTGGGGAAGCAGAAGGGACAGAAGTGATTAAGGCGGAGAGAATTATTAGAATTTGAACCAAAGAGGATAAAGTGTAAGAGAAACGCTTTTGAAATACAGCATATTAAGGTATTGTTGTATTTTAATGGTGTGCAATTTAGAGTCAGAAAAGGATACATCTACATGACTTCATTATCATGCATTATCAGTATTAGAGTCACAAAAAACATTATGCCTGTGAAAACATGATATCAAAGTTATTATCTTTCTGCTGATGTGTGTTTGTCTTATACTTTGCAGGATTCCAGCTACTAAAAATTTTTAATAATACAGTATGCTCATGGGAGAAATCCAAGGTGGAATCACACATACAGGGAGTATAGCGGTCAGCATTTTGCATCAGAGAAAAAGGATGAGTAGGTAAAGACAATGAGGATTAAGGATCCCAACCAGCCGGATAGCATCCTTTTCTCCCTGCTGTGGTCAGGAAGAAGGTAGCGGATACACCAGGGCAGCACTAAAAGGCTCAGGAAGAGCTTCTCCCCTCGGGCCACTACACCTACTTATTGCTATTTAAACTCTTTTAGAGGCACAAATTGAAGAATTGCATGTAAGGTAAAGTAATTCTTATAGCATATACCCCATATAACCTCTCCCTCCACTCTGTCCCACTGGATGTGTGTGTGTGTATGTGTGATTAGTTGAAACCAGTGTTTAGCTGCATGTGAGGCAGCAAACACTTTCTAACATGGAGTCTTGCGTAAAGATGTTGTCATCATTAAAAATTAATTGGCTTCCTTTGAAGGTTGGTCACCACATATGCCTCCTGCTGTTTCATCTCTCTCACCGCCCTCTGCTCTTTCTTTGCTGTTTGTCCTCTCTCTGGCCCTGTGCACTCGTATGGCCTGCCCCAGGTACAGATACAACACTGATATCAGGCTATATGAATACAGCATGCCCCTTCTCTACAGTGTTAGTCATGCCTTTTGTTTCTCCTCTGCTGTCATCAATGGAGCTGAAGGCATGTGTGGCATGAATGTCTGTATATGCATTTTATCATATCCTGCCTAATGAGATGCTTTGGGAAGAAAATGAAAGAGAAACAGATCAGATAAAAAAGTTTTTGGTAACTAATGTTTTTATAGTGTGAGAAAATTTGCAAGCACAATGCTAGAAGATAAAATAATGATTTGATAAATCAATGTTAAATATATTTATATATAATATATATAGAGAATATATTGTTGCAGCAATAACAATGCATGAATATTTTTACAATATATTTAGATAATTGATCATAAAGAATTGAAATAAAGATATTAATCTAATGTTCTGTTGGTGATTTTTTTATCATATGCATTTGTGTATATTTGCAATTTATCAGTTGACTAAAATTAAACTAAGATTATGACTAATTTATGGTTGTTAAGGAGTCTATTTTTTTCTTATGTTCTCATTTTGTAGTTACTCATTTTAAGGTTCTTCTCTTAATCACTTGGTCACACAAGGACATTATGCTGAGTTGATGAATAGTGCTCTTGATTATTCTACTGAAGTCATCAGGTTTAGGTCACAGTCATTCAATGTTTCAGCCTCCTCATTTCAGTTCTTTGCCATTGTTTCATTGACCCTCACATATCCACCCAGACGACCAATTGTCTGCAAACCCACACACATCAGCTATTCACAGACTCATCTCTCTGTGTCCCAAACTAACTCTTCCCCTCCTCATCTTCCTCTTTCCAGTCCTCTTCGCCTCAGCTTCATGTCTCAGCATGGTGCTGTGTCATCCCTCTCCACACCTCCCTCCGGCTATCTATCTTCTTCATCCTTTGAAAACCTTCCTCTCCTCATTCCCTCACTTCCCTCTGCAGATTGATCTTTTCGAGGTGTGCTTCAAGCTTCAAGCCGCAGGTCTGGCTCACAATCTATTTTATGATGCATTGTGGAGACCAGGAGGCATAGGTTCAAGTGAGTTTAAGCTTCAAGCCTGGTTATTATTTACACGCTGTAAACAAGAAATTAATTAAAAGATTTAGTTACTGTCAGATGTAATTATTTCAGAAAACTAACATTAGCTTGCTAAGATTTGACCCGTTTCTACTGGAGAGTAAAGGTGGTGAATTATGTGACACTTGAATGCAACAATTATTTTGGATTACACCTCAAACTACAAAATGTGACCTATATATAACATCCTCAGGCTAAATGACTAAATAGCATAATGTAAGTTATTGCGTATTTCCCATTCGTTTTAGAACACATACACTTAAATTCATATGCTATTTCTCCAGTGCATTTACAGTAAATTTTCATTGGTGTAATCCAATTTAAATCACTAGTTTGAAACTAGCTCAGAGTTGGGAAATATTTTAGGAAGAACTTTGGACACAAAAAAATACATGTATTTACTCAGTTCATATTTCCTCTCTCTTTGAATTCCCCTGTGCCCAGTCTCTAATTCACTAAAAACCCAGCCTGTTGCAGCCCTTTTAAAAATATAATTAACAGTGATTTTCCTTTTCGTTTTATCACTAATACCATGAGACTGTAGCAGCATTAAAGGACCGGGATAATTTAGAGCAGGAGGAGTTCTGCTCAACCATTGTGACGAGAGGCATTGATAAGAACAGAGATATCTAATTTGGTTTTCCAGTATGTGCTCTCCTAGAAGTTCCCTAATGAGGACAAATCTTTCTTTTGTACAGATACACACACACACACACACACACACACACACACACACACCTTGTCTGTATTCTACGCAGACACACACGCTTTGCTGTAAGTGATCTGATTCTGGTACCTGTCTCTCTGAATCAGATTGACTTGACCTCACCATGACAGGTTGTTAGGAGCCAGCCAGGTTGCATATTGATGTACGTGGGCAAGAGTGTGTGTCTGTGTGTGTGTTAATAGTAATAAGTATTAAGATTGTACTGAGAAGAGCAAGACTCTGGTTCTGCATCACAGAAGGTGCTCTTTGATTAGATTCTTTGGGATTAACTGCAGCACTGAGCCAATTGCATACAAACACACACACACACACACACACACACACACACACACACACACACACTTAGCATGCAAACATAGTGTATGCTGCTCATCCAAATACAGTACAGTACTCCCTGCAGCTGCATCAGTTTCTTGAGTCTGAGCAGGAGTATCTATGAAATAACTACGAAATCTGGAGGGGATGTGAATTTGCAGACATGGCTTTGCGTGTCTGTGTTGTGGATCTATTAGTCACGTTGTAGGGACATACAGTAAATCTGTCGACACGATCACATTGTGAGGAATCTCTTTCCTCTTGGGGCCAAAAAGCAAGCCTCTGTGAGTTAATCATTATCTTTATGATGACAATTTGGTTGAAGGTTACACTAAGGTTAGGATTAATGTAAGCAGCTGAGTGGTTCAGAAAAGCCGAGGAGGTGGTTGTCCTCACGCTGGCTGTCTAACTCTTAAATCAATGTGGAAATAAAGCAAAGAAAAATGAAAGCCTGCTTCACTGAACAGTCTGAAAACATCATTGTTTGGACATAATGAAACTGACATTTGCTATCAAAAGAAAACCCGGAGATCTTTTGAAAAATCTCACTGCTTCACTATTATTAGTTTCATGTTTTGTTCGGCAGAGATGCACACTGTTGTGTTTTTATTCATTCAGTCCTTACTTATTTTTTTTAACTTCTTTTCATCCCAACATTTCATCTTCCATTCTTTTGTTATATTTTGTTGCCTAGTTCTCACAGCATAAAAAGGGTACACACCAATAATTATGGGCCCGGTAAAACAGAAAACGGACAAACAGAGACAGACATAAAAGTGTAATTTAGGGCCTGTTTGGACAAACATTTAGGAGAAATTGTTTACAAGTCAGTCAATAAGTCTGAACATTTTTATAAAGAAAGAGGAGGAAAGGTATCTGAGGGATTTGAATATGAGGTTGTGTGTGTGCAGGACAACAAGCTATAAAGACAACTTTGACATGTTATCACCATATAAAGTTGATGATTTAGTTGATGTTAGCAAACAAAAGCAAAAGTCATGTTTTTATCCTTCTGGCTGATAAAATATTCATGATGGTCAGGTAGCATACAGTTGGTTTATTACAGAATAACTGCAGCTGGAAACAAAGACTGAATCAATAGCAGTAAAGTTTTTAGTGTGTAAAAACCAAAACAAGGAGCTGAAAGATGCTAAAATGCTCAGCAGTGCTAAGGGTTACGTATGACTTTCTTATGGCATTAACTGTGTCACAATACTACACAGCTGTTCTTTGAATCTACTCATTCAGGTCCAACACAACCTGTAAGTTCCAGTTCCACCGTCAGAGATTAAATGTGTTCTATATTTGAAATCCCAGCACTGACGCAGCTGTCAAAATGTCCTTGAACTAAACACTCCTACCTACACACATACATCACAGCGTCAGCATTTAGCTCATAGCCGGTTTAATCGTATTTGTATTTGTTAGTTAGAGGAGGTGAGGAATAGGACGGCAGAGAGGCTGCACACTGCAGAGGTCTATTGCATCGCTTCAAAGATGACAGAGGAGGTTTAAAATAGAATCCAGTCTCTGCAGACGACCTCACAAGTCAGAGCCACAGAGGAAGAGCGGAGTGACAGAACATCCTGCTCCTCCAGAGATTTCACCAAACACATGATGTAACTCGGTGTAAGTTTAGACAATGGCGGAGAGAGGGAGGGCAGATGGGAGATGCCTCTGTATTTTTGTGAAAGAAAGAAAGAAAGAGAGGTGGGTTAAGCGAGCTGAGGCGGCTGTCCTTCCTCACCCAACCACTTAGCTGATATTAAATTCAAACATGATGACTTCATCCTGGAGCACTTAGCCACTCAGCAGTTATTACATCATCAGACTTGGAAAGGGGCCCGATGATGTCATCCCCAGGGCGCTGGAGGTGAGGACACACACGCACGTCCATGCACAGAATACGTATTGTGGTATTATAATTTCGAAAGAGGCTTTTACCTTGAACAGACCGAACTTGGAATGAGGCTGTTGGATGTGACGATATTTAAAAAAAAAAAAAAATTCCATTGACCATAAAAGAGCTAAAATGCTTCTTGTGGTAATAATGGACTTAAATATACACACACGCACACACTTCATAAGAAATAAGGTCACATAAAATAAAGACAAAAAACTCATTATTTTCTCAGAACTTGCCATATTTTATAGTAAGGTAGATACATTTACACTTCAGCTGTCTTTGTGCTCACAGTAAGGGGGACAAAACACCTACAGTAAACAGTATGTGGCTCACATCTCTTTAGAGCTAACACACACACATGCACCCGTACACACACGCACACACACAATCGCATCAGCAAAAGCACTCTCATATCGAAACACACACACACACACACACATAAATGCATCCACAGTTAACTGTCCCCAATGCACTCAGTCTGTTCCAGTCTTTTCTCAAACCACCTAATTTAGGCTTTCTTGTACTTAAGTAATGATATATGAAATACCACTTATACTTACAAAACATGTCCAACAAATCAACTATAAGAGTACAAAACAAAAAATGTAAATAAAAACAATCTACATCTTTATGAAGAAAAACATTGTCGTTATAAAATAAACTTTAATAATCCACATTTTTTACAGCATTGTCAGATGTGGTTCATTCTGGTTTTCAAATGACGGACTAGGTTACTATTTATAGGAGGAAGAGCTGAAAAAGAGAGATGAAGAAGAAGGAGCAGAAGAAGAAGAAGAAGAAGAAGAGTAATAGCGACATTTAAGACAATCTGCACTGCACACGGTTACAGTGACAATTGGTTGTTGCCATGAGGATGAATTTGCATGTTACCAGGTGATTTTTGGTGACGGTCTTTGGGATCATTTAAAGCTATGGGGTTCCCTTGGCAAGCCCCGCCCTCCCCGCTGAACCCCAATAACTTCAAAGATAAGTGATTGAATGATTGACTAAATGATGACATCACTTCAAATGACCCTCCCCACACAACATCAAAGCCCCCTTCCCCTTGTTTCCCACCCACCCTCACTGAAAGTCCAATGGTACTCGTTAGCAGGACGTTAAATCCCACCCATCCTCATTCCATCCCTCTCGTGGTCGGAGCAGATCAGATATGACAGAATCCAAAACACCCCGCCGTTCTAATCCTCCGACAGGGCGTGCCATTTGGCGATCTGGCGACGCGGGTGGTCGCAGATCTCCCTCCAGTGCTCGCCGGGGGTGCCGGCCGCTGACGTGCCCAGCACCAGGCGCCCGAGGACGGTGTTGGGACAGCGTGAGTTGCCTGAGTCTGAGTCCATCAGCAGCAGCTCCACGCTGGTGTCCCTCAGGCCCTCGTCGGAGGGCAGATCAAAGACAAAGAGCTCGTTGAAGACCGGGTTGGGGGAGCACTTCTTCACGTGGGTCTTCTTCTTGCACACGCGCTTCTTTCCGTGGTACATGTTCACCTTGACGTACGGATCTAAAAATGAAGAATGACAAGAACGGATGAAAAAAAGTGTGGACAGAAGCCAAGAAAAAGGCATCGTGAATATCCACCCCTGCAGTGGTTTCAGAGCGGCATATTATTCCTAAGCCAGATCAATACAGGAATCGATGGAGCGGAAATGATGGATGTTAGTGATGAGGACAAAAGAGGCTGGCTGTGTAAACACTTAGTGTGTGTGGGAGTGTGTGTGTGTGTGTGTGTGCTTGTCACTAAAGTGCTCTCTATCACATCCTGATCAGATTACTTTAGTGCGGTGGCGGTGTCATTATGGCAACTATCACAGCATCCAAAGTAGTCTGGGCTGCGAGGCAGGAAGTGCAGAATGACTTTTGGTCTCATCGTTTTATGGTTATGTGAAGAAAGTTTGCGCACACATGCATTTGTCTGTGAAAGCATCGATCCCATTGGCTGCAGCTTTAAAAGGTTCGGGTTAAAGTGGATGTACCTGTAGGTCCATTGCATTCAGTCTTGGGCAGGTGGCGAGCTTTGAGGACGACCACGGTCAGAGTGTTGGTGGTGGACTGGTAACACAGGGAGAGCAGTAACTCGCCTCGGCCTGAGGACTTCTGCAGAGAGACCGTGGAGGTGTGGAGGGGTGAGAGGTGGTGGGTGGGTGAAAAAAATAAACAAATAGGTAATGCAAAAAAATGGAAGGAGTGAAAGGAGACAGAGAAGAAGAGACATGTTTATCAGCTTCAATATGAACATATTTAAAGCTGCAGATCAAACAAGCCAAAACACATTCATTTCATACTTTTAAAGCAAACATTCACCTTTTCCTATATATTGTTATTAACACATTGTAAATACATAAAACACAACATAAAATTTTACTAGATTAAAATAACAATAGAATGCATACGTATGTCTTAGCTGTTTGAATAGGGTGTGGCAATTGGCCAATCTATGTAATGATAAATAATGAGCTATTACCAACAATGCTGTGGTGAACCCTTTGTAGTGTAAAGGGTGTCAGTGTTGACTTTTAAAGGACTGTCTTAACGAGCTCAAACGTGCGATTGAGAAGCTCCCTGCTCTGCTCTGCTTTGACGCTTTCACTGTTGTGTTACTGTTCAGGCAGTTCGAGGGGCACATACGCATCCACGTCTGCGTCCACACCCAAGAGAATTGACGCCTGGGATGCTGTGATCGCACCTAATGGGATGTCATGCCTCAGCTCATGGTTGCCATGGCAATGAGAAGTATAGCACGCAGGCAACTTCTGTCCCTGACCTGATGGCTAGATCTCTGAAAATACAGATGTGAGGATGCCACTGATGTGTTTCCATATCACTCCCCTGCTGCCATTGTATAATAAGTGACTATGCAAATATTGTACTCTATTCTATTGTCTTTGTTGTCTTCCAGGCTGACAACAGGGTGATGGCTACGCTGCTTACGACACGCTGTATTGATTCCACGAGCTGCTGCATGCTCACACATGCATGCACACACACACACACACACACACACACACACACACACACACACAGTCACACAAGGCAGTGAGACAAAATCTATGCCATGCAGACAAAGAGAGCCACCGCCCTGTTAGCAAAGGGCTGCTTCTCATCAGAGGGAATATACTCAGCTCACATTGAGAGAATTCAGCCTAAAATCATTTTAAAACAAATCTCACTGCATGTCACACACTAAACCATGTAGAGATACCAAATGCTTGGATGCAATTATGAATAAACTATTCTGTTCTTTTGCACTCTGTGTGGTTGCATTTTTTAAATTTCTCATAAAGTGAATCAGAAGAACTAGTGTCAATATATTGTCTTTAAACACTTATCTAAATAAGTAGAGCTGATACTCAGCAAAGAACTACAGTAAAAGTGGCCGAGCCTATTTACCTGCCAACATCTAATTAAACTAAAGAATCCCACTGCAAAGCAACATCATGGATTCTCAAACAAATTTTTGATTGACTGTTCAATGAAGTGTTCAGACAAAGCAGACTCCTCCCTACAAGCTTTAATGAAATTTGTCTCTCCTGGGTCTGCATTGAGGAACGGATTTTTTAAAAATATGGTTAGTGCCAGGGTGGAGAGATGCAGCAGGATATTATCCTCTTAATGATAAAGGTACGGAGGGGAGTGCTGCTGAGAAGCAATGATCCTTTTCTGTTTCTCAGAATCTGAGTCGCATTTCCCAGCACTTCTCTCGAGTACTATATCATATCAGAGCTCTTTAAAGATATTACAGATAGCTCACATTCCTCCTGGGAAGGTGGAAATGTGTGCGAACATATCCGCTCCCACCTGGCAGGCATAGTGCTTGCATTTTAGCATCACTCTGCAGAGTACAATATTAGCCCACGAATCTATGATTACATTGATATCATCTCACATTCCACCTGCAAATGGACAAATGCTGATGTACAGCCAGGCCATCTAGTATCTAAAGAGCTGCTGTGTTCAAGACTACAGATTTATGATAAGGATAGAGATATTATCTCAGAGTTCATCCTTTCAATTCACCTATACACTGGATGTATTGTAGCCAACCCAGCTACATTAAGCCAAATGCATTTTCAAGAAATATATACACCAATTAGCCACAACATTAAAATCACTCACCAGCTCCCCCCCACCCCTCTGTCACAATACTACACTATGGCACATCAGCCTATACCTCAACATCTGGTGCTGATATTACAGTACATGACATTCCTCTAAAAGGTAAAACGTCCTACTGGAAATGAGCCACTAACATGGTGGTCCTCACAGTTGCCAGGAACAGCCAGTCTGGAGCAGAACGCTATTGACCACCAGCCCACAGATCCATAATAGTGTGGTGTGGATATCACTCCCTTCATTCTATATACTACTGGGAACGTCCATGTGATAGACTACCCCCTTTCAAATTGGTTATCTATTCATTGCTGTTTTAATTCTGTGATGCTGTTGCGACATAAAGACCGTCACTAAATTAAAGGCAAGTTAACCCCAATTACAATTATTCAATGATCTGAGTCTTGTTTGCCAAGTAACAGGTATTTTGAGAGGAAACATTCATCATTGCTCAAATAGTTCACATGTTCAGAGTGATCAGCTCTTCAGGAATTTGATTGATTCAAAGCAAAAACTATTGGCAAAAAGAAATAAAAAAGAAACAGCCAAGGCTTTCACATATCCAAACTCACATCAGTCCATTCAAGAGCAACACCAGACCTCAGCTACAGCTTTCAAATCCATAATGGAGCAAATGGTGCAAAACTTTCATTCAAGACGCAGATTATCCCATTAAACACTTCAAAACCATTATGAAACATTTCAGTGCTCAAGAAACATAATATGAAGCATTTGCATTAAGGTGAGTTGAAAAAGGCTCCACGAATTACATGTCATTGTATTTCAATTAGTAAATGGATTTCAGAATGATTATGTACTGAATTATGTACTGATGAATATTTTATTAGTGGAAGCATTTTGTTGCAGTGTTTCGACGGTTGACGCACGTACTGGTGTTATAATGAGGGAAATGATGAGTCATTATGGGAGCAGTTTCACAATTTAAAGTGATTTTGTGTGTTAGTTTGTTATATTAAATAAATCGTGTGTTGCTGTCATGAATGTAATTCCAATGATTTCACTCCGAAAAACTGAAAAAAATATTAATTCCAAGGGTTCAAACATTCAAATTTTTCCAGATCTTACCTTGACATTCCTCTTGATGATCTCTCGGCTCATCAGGACACGCCCCTCCGATAAGTCGATCCCAGACAAGGGTACAAGGGTCTCACCAATGACCTCATCACGGGAGAACCTATCAAAGCTCAGCACCATGAAGTGAAGGGCCAGCTCCGACACTCGGGCCAGCGGGATGCCATAAAAGCTGAAGGTCTCGTCAAAGGCGGGGTCCAGGGTCTTCCTCAGGACTCTGGTCTTCACCCGGTGCTTTTTCTCCGGCAGCAGGGTCAGCTTGATGTAAGGGTCAGAGGTCAGCGACTGCTCGTCAGTTGGGGTCAGGCCATGGGCTTCCTGGATCGAAAATTAAAATCAATCAGTCGAGACTGTGTGAAACCATTTTTATTCAAATAGCTTCTTCAAGCTCTTCAACAAATGAGCAGACTAAACCCATACAGTACCTTGATATGGACAATGAAGGCCTTCCTCTCTGGCTGGTACTCTAGGGAAAAGTGGAGGGTCCCCAGCCCACCTTCCCTCTCCTCTCGCTGAGGCTTGTCCACGGCTGGGGTGGGAGCCTGGCTGGAGAGGGTGCTGGATGGTGAAGGGAGGTCACGCCGGTCCATCGCCCCAGGTTGGGTGAACCCAGCGTGGGGAGAAGGCAGCTCCAGGTCCGGGGAGCTGCGCACCTTCTGGTGGTGGTGATGAAATGGTTTGGTGGTGAAGTTGCCGTTCAGATCCCGTTTCTCCAGATCCAGGTGCAGAGCCGGCCTGGAATCGCTTGGACTCGACGCCAGTTTCCCGGTGCCTGTTGGGCTCATTAGCGATGTCGTGTGGCAGTTTCCATTAACATCAGTTTTACTGGAGTCATTCGTCGTCGTGGTGGCAGGTGCAGCAAACTTCTTCTTGCCACTGAGGCTCTCCGGGTAGATGTCGACCCCTTTGAGCATGTGCACAAACTTATAGGGAGGTGTCTTCTGGGATTTGGTGTTTTTTCGCTGGCAGCAGATCCATGCAAAGGCTGACACAGTGAAGACAAGGCCGAAGACACTCACCACAGCAACACCCACTGGCACTGCCACTATGGAGGAGGACAGAGAGAGAGGAGAGAGGAGGGAACAACTTCAGTTAAAAATGTCAGAATACACACCCGAACAAACACTGTGGCACAAACTAGACATCATGGAGCTCGCACAACCTCAACAGATTTAATTGTTGCACTGAGGAAATTGAGGCCATTTTGTGTGTCTGAGTGACGCAGGCTGCAGCCTTCACTCAGAGAGAGACGAAAACAAGGCAATCTGTTCAACCCTGATGAAGTACCATCAGCGCTGTGTCCGTATTCCAAACATGGCTTCAGTAAATCAACAGGAAACAGCTGGCACAAGTAATGAACTGTCGGGAAATAACATCATTACGCGAATGGTTTGTTCCATGATGGCAGGTTTATAAAAATGGCTGAACCCAGAAGCAGGAGATAGAAAAGTAACAAGGCCAAAGCAACAGCACAAATGGAGAACATTTTTTTTCTGTTATTTATGGTATCATAAGAATCACTATGGCGATGTCAATCGATGACAACAGAACTACAGTGTAAACAGGTTAGGGAAGATTTTTTTGACGAATGACCAGTTGTCTGGATCATTCTGGTCGATACCGAGAAAAAACACCAGCTTATGAAACATAGTAAAACCAATTCTTATAGATTATAGTATATTTGTCTTGTAGCAAAGCATCATACCCATCACCACTGTAAAAGCTGTGTGGCTCATTTGATTTCCCATTTGATAGAATGGCATAATAACCCAGAAATACATAATTGACCCTGTGTTATATTCACTTATATTCCTCCGATAGCACAGGAATATTTGCTCAAACTCAGTGAAAGAAAAACAGCTTTCGCCTTTAATCACGTTTTCTCTTCAGCAGCAGTGACAGGCACCTAATTCCTTTCAATGGCACTTTTGTCTCCTATAGTATCTCTTTACTATGGGGACGTCAGATATTTTCCACTGAATGCTCCGACTCATTGTTCCGTGGTGCTGAAGTGTGACTCAACAGCAATCACTCTGCCTTCTTACAGAGCCGGAGTTAACAGGTCTATTTCAATGGAGGAAATACAGATCGTTTCCTGCAGTTAAGAGGGCGGCCCAGTGGAAAAGCACTCAGGTTAACACCCATACAGAGAAAGAGAGAGAGAGAGAGAGGTGGAGAGAGGTGGAGGTGGGGTGCAATCGCTCATCTACTCTTTTGAATCTTTAACTTGAATCGACTGTAGTTAATATATATAAGATCATCATCTGCAAATTTTTTTCATATAACAGCCTATTTATTCTTCTATAGTGAACACACAGGACTTCACAGGTGCACTTGTAAACATATGATTCAGTGTGTAATTGGTAATTCCTATGGTATTATTCTAAAGGGTATTATGCCTATATTTTCTTTTCAAGTGCATGTGCTGTAAGTTAGTTTAGCTCTGATAGCTGTAGGAGTAGCTTCCATGTAAAATTTATCACCAGTCTGAGGGGACAGCCTCTCAGACTCAGACTTCTCCACAGGCGAGCCATAAGGTAGTAAGTTAGCTCATTTCAATTTTACATCCCAGCACTTGTACATACTGTCTTTTCCTCTCTTTTATTCTCATGAATATTTCAGCCCTGGGTGGACTGCCTTTCAATGCAACAGCAACAAACAGATGGAGGTGGCAGCGGGAGGGCGGTGATGGAGCTGCTGAACCGAGAGGACAGAAAGAAAACAAACAGGTGCTTCCCAGGCTTCACCTGCGCTCCAGTAACACCTGCACAATTCTAAATTACACCGAAAAATTGACTTTATGAATATTTATATTACATGGAAAATATGTCACATCCACCCTGTTGGTTATATTTAGGGCCTATTTGCTGTCACCCTGCAAAATGGAGGCTGGAGGTCTCCACAAACACTTTGATTCACTATCACAGAATCAGCTTCTCTAACATACAGGCACAGTCATTTAAAACCACATTCAGCATAAATCAAACAGCAACGAACAACGCATGTAAGAAGAGTCACATCTCGTGAATAACTCAACAACAACACATCAACACCTGCTCCTTTCCTGGTTGCGTGTACTAACCGAGCTGAGCCCCGTCCTCCATCATTGGAGCCATGGTCGCTGTCCGAGGTGCTGAAAGCGTCTGCGCTCTATTTTCTCCGGCGGAGGAGTCTGTGTCTCCGTGATATCTCGGCTTTGATTATGTTTAATAATGCAGCAGGGGTTTTGTAGCGCTTCAATAATTTAAAAAAAAGAAGAAGAAAAGAAAGGTAGTCTTGTTTTCCCACAGAGGAGGATGGAGGATGCTTGCCCTGCTGCTGCTGCTGTTCTCTGATGCGTGAGTGTGTCTCAGAGGCGGCAACACCCCGTTTCTTCTCTCTCTCTCTCTCTCTCTCTCTCTCTCTCTCTCTCTCTCTCTCTACCAGCTCCTCCCCCCTCCCTACCGGTAAGGCTGAGCTCATCAGTGCTGACGCAGTGGTGACGGAGGCTGGCTGTGAAATCAGGACCCCCAGTGGAGCAGCACAACAGGGCTGCCAATTTCCCCTGATTAACAGTGAGGGAATGAGGGGGTCTTAGTCTGCATCCATCCACTTGTGTGTGTGTGTGTGTGTGTGTGTGTGTGTGTGTGTGTGTGTGTGTGTGTNCGGCTCAGAGGGTCGTCACAATAGGAATGATGATGTGACCTTTCCTGCAGCGCCACCATCAGGTCAAACTTTCAGTTTTAGAGTTAGTTTATCTTGAAAATCTTTTCTAATTTGGGGTGCGCATTCACGACTCTCACAGAATGAACCATATTGATTGATGTTGGTGACCCCCCCCCCCAAACATATTGAGTTACTTATTTTATCTCCTTTTTTTGTAACATATTTGTTTGTTAGTCTCTATAAAGTCTCACTCACCCCTCCTCTTTTGTTATGGGGGTTTACATGTTTGAAAATTCACCCATTTGTGAAACAGAAAATCATAATGAGAACATCAGTGAGACAGTCAGAACATGGAACAGTTCTTCACGCCCACAGTCGAGTGTCTACTCTGCACTGCTTTACACAGGATGTAGTTGAGAGTGTAATATGTTATCAGCACATTGAAAAATATCATCATGATAATTGTATGCTTAATCAATTGTACCCATCAAATAAGGAATAGTCATGAAATATGAAGCAAAAAAAAAGTCAACTATTATTTTTTGACCCCCAAAGATAATAGGAGGGTTAAGACAATTAGACACCATGTACCTACACTATGATGTTGGTATATTTATGCAAAGTGAAACTCCCACATACCACTAAAACTGAAACTCAAGGGACGGCCAGATGTACGAACAGTATTTTCTGCACATCACATCAAATTTGTCTTCATCGCCTCTACAGCAGCTTTCTTTGTTCTTCAGTCAGCAGGTAAGATCAGACACTGTAGATGACGGTTTTCCTTTTTTAAGTTCTTCATTTACGCTTTTTTTTTTTCTTTTTCTAAATTCAGAGCAGTGATGGCAGCAGCAGCTTTGTCCGGATGCAGAGGAGCAGCTGGTGGCAGAAGCACCAATGGCCTGTTCTTCATCTTCTCTCTGCTGAGTGTGCTTTGCCTCGCAAGTTCACTGATAGAGAAGAGCCAACTGGTACATCTATTATGTATTATGTATTTATTTACGCTGTATGAGAGCTGTTGTCATGCTTATGTCCACAACTTATTGATTCTCACGCTGGATTTGCAGGAAAAGATCAAGGAAAATGTTGAGATAATACAAGAACGACTGGACCGTGTGAAGGTGAGTCAATCAGTTTCCACAATGCTCACAAAATGACAGTGATGGAGCACTCTGAGAGGATAAGAGAAACTGCAGTGGACACAGCATAATGTGACATTAAGGCAAACGCAGTTGGTGTCATCATGAAGCGGTTTTATTTCTCCTCTTTAGGCAAACAAGGCCCGTCTGTTAGAGTTCTTAGCAAGATCTGCGGCCGACACGGACACGATGATAGCACTTATGAAGGAAAACTGGAAACTAACACCTCTCCTTCCACCAGTGGATGGATGGGCGCAGAGCATCAAGGCCTTCACGGAGCAAACCAAGATGTTTGTAGATGATGTGAATGAGAAGGTAGATCTAGAAATAGAGAAACAGGAACAGGAACTGGACAGACAGAGGAAAGACATTAAAACTCTTGAGGAGAGTCACGATGAATTTTAACTTCCCTGTCAATTATCTGTCTCTGATGCATCTGATGTATCTGTACATGAAATTCAGCACATGTTGGCAACCCAAATAAACTTAATACATGACAAGTATTGTTGACTGTCGTCTTCTTTCTTTGCAGGCCCAAAATATTCTAATATATAATTTTGATCAACTATAGCTTCCCAAACACAAACATGTCCTCCCAGCTCACAGTCCATGTTTTGAAGTTAGACAGTTAGATACACTGCTTGTTGCTGGTATATTTATGGTTTATATGGTTTAACTGCCTCAGAACCGGTGATATTTTAAGGAAGTGAAAGTGGATTTTGTTTTACTCAGACCTCAACAAACTGGCTGCTGCAGTCTGTTTTGCTGGGTTTTTTTTTTTTCCATATTTGGAGATATGCATGTACGGACGATCAGCTTCTACAAGTATTATAGAACTTATAGTACTTAAGGAAGCTGTGTGGTTTTACGGACCTTTTGTTGAACCTTTAAACTCAACAAGTAGTATTGGACTTCAAAATCTAACAAAATGCAAAAGCTGAATGAGGATTTTTTTTTTTTAATAAATGTGCAAACCAGGTTTTTCCATTTGTTGTCATTCATTTAAAATTAGGACTGAATCTTGTTCAAGTGATTTAAGAAGTTTGTTGTCTGAGACTTTAATCCATGTTTAAGGTCTTCGTATATTTTATCCCTAATGTACAGGGGTGTGAACATTTGAAAACAGACCTCTAACTTCCTGTCCAACAGTGACACTAATTTCCTTTTCAAAATCAGTAGAAACGTTGTATGACATACATCAGCACTCACAGCAGCCTCTATGAGGAGGAGACGACCACATCTGCTATATACACAAGGAGGGAAAATCTCAGCTGGGAGATGCCGAATGCAAAAAGGTTATTAATCCAAAATCAAAGGCCACAGTGAGCCACCACATGTCTGCCAATGTATCACCTTTTCACAAACAACCCATCAGCACAGGCCGACCAGCCAAAACGAGAAAAAGCAAGAAGACAAGTTATGCCATTCCATGTACTAGTTTGGAAATTGAAAATGTCAGCACTGCCATTTTAAAGGAATCCTTCCACATTCACATCAAACTATTCTGTTAAGAGACCCGGAAAAGAAAAAATGAAACTTTTCCTGTAGCAGCTGTAGATTAAACTACTTCAGTGTGTGTGGGCAAAATGGATTCTTAAGCTATAATCAATATATTTATTCATAAAGCTTAAAAGGCATACACACTCACGCAGAGCTACAGGCAACTTCACACACACTTGCAGAAATGACTTTAGTCTTCACCATTTGTTTTAATCTTTGAACTGTCCAGACAGTACGGCAACAGTGACACCAAGTTAACTTTTTTTTTAAGGCTTTATTACAAAACGACATGACAAAACAATACACTTTAAAGTGGAAATCCACACTCACAAAACAAGGTGATAGTGGCTTTGTGTCTGGCGAGGTCCATTCCATGAGGCTGAGATGGATTTCACATCCACCTGAAGACCATTTGCCTTCTGTCTCAGTAACTGTGAACAGTGACGGATCTGGGCAGCTGTCAGTCACTTTCATCTGCTCTGCGTCATCTGATAGTTGACCTCCAGCCGTATCCTCCTCCTGACCTCTGCGGCAGTGCAGGCAGGGACAGCCCCGTCACGGTCACTGTAGCCCGTCTCTGCAGTGGATTCACGGCTCTTCAGTCCCTGACAGGACCGGTGCAGTCTATGGCTCAGCAGTCCTTTGGTGCCTTTGGACCCATCAAGGTCTGGGATTTGAGTGGTGTGTCAGAGAGAGTAATAGAAATAGATAGCGAGAGGTGCCGAGAGATTCAAAGTGCACTTTTCTTTTGCAGTGCCATCAGGAGAAGAGAACGAGAGAGCAAACAACAAGAGAAGTTAAGAGGACAGACAATATGGCTTTTCCACGTCTACACTAGTAGACATTTCATCTTTGATTCTTTGTAACATTTAAATCGCGTGGGTTCACGCTCAGTGTCCACAGTCGAGTCAAGACTGCTTATATTTACATGTTATATTTACATCTGACACATTTATTTAGCCGTGGTTCTCGTCCTGAGTTCCTCACAACGCTGGAACAGCTTTTCTGTCTCCACGTGTCTCTCTCACATGCTTAGACATAAACTTCATCTTATATTTTTCATATATCTCTGTAGTCTCTCTTCAAGCCACAGCTCCCATTCTCAAAGGCATTTGGCAGTAGCCATTTTGCATTTCTCCCAGTAGTATTCAGTTCATTTGAAATATGCAAAATGGTGCAATCACTAGTACATTAATATCACCTTTTCATATCGAGCTTTCTTCACACTGAGCCAGTGGTGCTGGTGCTTTAAACATGGGAAAGCTGGCCAACTCCTCCTCTAGTCCTTTTATCCCTTCCCCTACCCCATCCCCTAGACCCTCATCCACCTCGTCCCCCTCCCCTGACTCTAACCCCTTGGGCCTTCCCATCTCCCCCGTCCTTCCATCCAGCATGTCTGCAGCTAAAATTTCGGAGGTGAACTTCAGCCCGCTGCTACTTGTGTTGCAGTTGCCATACAGGGAATTCCCATGGCCATTGCTGGGGTTGCTTTGGATCAGGGTACCACTGTAGCTGTTGCTATGGTGACCACCATTACCCTGGTTGCTGAGGAGCGTTGTGGACGTGGTCGTGGTCGCCGTCCCGTTACGCTTTTCTGTCAGTCTGAATCCCTCGGACAGCAGGCTGGCACTGCTCGGGGACTGAGGCGTGGCTGAGGAGCCCAGCAGGTCCCGCCCCTTCTCTGACGACAGCGAATTGTCTGGCAGGTGGTGGCCCTGGCGGCTAATGCTGCGCCGACGGGTCACGAAATAGAGGAGGAACATGCCTAACACTAAACCCCCGCAGAAGAAAAGGATGTAGATGGCCAAGACGTGACGACCTCCTGATTTCGCCGCCGTTCCTCCAGCAGTGGGGTCTTCTAGTGTCAGCTGATAGGCTGCTCTGCGGCAGGGGGTGGGATCTCTGATACCTGGTCCCGCCTCCTGGAGGAGAAACATGACAGACAATCTGTCTGAGTTTACTGATCCAAAAACACATTTAGATCCTTCCACAGGTAAACAGGTTAATGGGTAACAGGTGATAGGATCATGATTAGGTATGAAAGGTTCATCCTGGAAAGACTCAGTTGTTCACAAGCGAGGATGGAGAGAGGT
This sequence comes from Centropyge bicolor, assembly GCA_037975185.1. NCBI lineage: Eukaryota > Metazoa > Chordata > Actinopteri > Pomacanthidae > Centropyge > Centropyge bicolor. Next base: position 1,286,243 of record JBBMOC010000030.1, read on the forward strand.
TCAACACTTCCCAATATTTTTGGAATCAAGGTATTAGCAGGAGAAAGTGCAAAAAGGTAAATTTATTCCTGTGAGCTCCTGTAAGCTTCGACAGGTTTTGCCTGTGTACCTGGCATGTGCAGGTGTATTTTCCCAGGCTCTCCTCCGTGACAGTCACCTCCAGGTTGGAGTTGTGCTGCCTGGTGTGTCTGTGGGGAGGATACTCCCAGCTGCAGGGCCTGGGAGACAGCTGGACACATGGCAACAGGAGACGCAGACCCATAGAAACCCGCAGCTCCCTGATGGACGGGTTGCAACGCCCTGGAGCGGACAACAAGCAGGGAGACAGAAGAGAGCTGAATAGCAGAAACACACATGGAAGTGTGTTTATATAATTGTACTAAACAGGAAGAACTTGGCATTCACATAGTCTGTGATGTCCAAAGTATAAAACTGAGACACGCTTACCCTCTTCTGGATTACATTTTCTCAAGGCATCATCCACAATATCACCTGGACCAGGCCTGGGCACACAAACAGAATCCAGTCACATTTATGCAAGTTTTAGTAGTAACAGAAATCTTTTCTTGGTGTGTGCCCATCTTTAAATAATTCATTAGATATTGATAACTGATTAAGTGACAAAGAGCGACTGCAAATTGCATTTTCTTATTCACAGTGATGAAAACCGTATGATACGACTGATAATTAACTATTGTATGTAATGATAACACAGGAGTGTTTTCTACGTTACTATATATTCAAGAATTTCCCAGGTGGTTGAAAATAAAGTCAATCTATCTATCTTACAAACTGCATTACCTTAAAAATGCGTGTAGGTGTAAGCATCATTTTTAATTGTTTGAAACAAAATGAGTAACAAACATGCTATAAGTGAAAATGGGTCAGTTTTTACACATCGGTTCACCATTTTCCAGCCCAATACTGCTGCTGTCTGTCTTTGCTTTTCATTTCTGGATGTCTTCCAGTTCATTGTGATATTCCTGTAGTACTCACTCTTCTGTTGTGGGCCTGCAGGCTTCTTCCTTTGCGTTCCACACACAGCCCAGGCCTCTGGCTCTGGCGCACACCTCACAGCTGGGATACAGAGCGCAGCCTTCAGCCTGGACACGAGCCAGAGACAGTGGGCTGCCCACCAGAGCCCGGCCCTGGAAGCACAGGGAACCGTTAGAGAAAAACTGAGCAATACGACAAGTGTTTTTCTTGGCGCTGCAGATTACTATATGCACGTCTGTGTGTGTGAATAAAGGTGTAAATGCTCTACCTTGTGCAGTAATATATTGTTGACAGGCTCCTGTGAGGTGAACAGAGGAATTTCCTGCAGTAAGGTGGCATTCTGGCCCACTACTGCCACCCGATGGAGCTCCCCACGGTCTGCAACACACACAAACACGTGCTTAAACAACAATCTTACTTTTTATTAAAAAAATTATTCTTCATCAATTTTCATCTGTATTAACTCTACTTTTTGTCTCTCACATATTATCTCTTCACATATTCTGTCCTTTATATCCATACTATAGTCCTTATTCCCACCCTCACCTGTTCCAAGGTGCAGCACTGCTCCTCTCCGCTCCTCTCCACTGCCCGTCTGAGTTACAGCCAGCTTTGTGTATGTGATTCCCTTCCGGACCAGCAGGGGTGCTGCAGTAACGCTGATTTCCATAAGGGGGTGATCCCTCACAAATGTCAGCACCTTGTCGGGAAGTTTCAGGGAGGACTCAAATCCTTCAGCCTTCAAAGCATTGTTCAAACACTAAAACATATGGAGAGGAGGAGAAAAAATGTGATGCCTGATTCCTTTGTATCAACAGTTTAAAGCAGAGGTGGCGACTGTACAAGCGTGCAATAGTTTTGTGGTTGTACAGTTCAGTACCTGGCCAGGCCGTGGTGTGGGGACAGGTTCAGGGTTGATCCAGTTCTCGCAGTTCTTCTTCAGCTCTTTAAAGGGGCCGTCCATCACTTTGTTGATGTCAGACAGACTGAAAACACACACTGCTGATAACTCCGCCCGGTCCCTAAAAAAAGAAAAAGAATTAAGCCACAATGTTGCTTCTTTTGAAGGAAAAATAAATAAATATATAAACAGTAAAGAAAATAATCTAAATTATTTTTTGTTTTACTTTTCAGTATAAGTTTTTATTAATATTAGTCATACAAGATTACGTTTACTTCAATATATTTTGAAGGAGAGAAGCTCTGGTTTTCCTTTCACTCATGCTTGTTCCTTTACTCACCACTGGGATGTGAACAGTCCGTAGAAGTGTGTGCTGCTGGGGTCGCCTGGTGTGTGTTGCGTGGTGAAAACATCAGTTAAGATGTTGTAGCGCTGACCGCTGGGTTTGTCCTCACACACCAGCTCGGCTTTGAGGAAGGTGGTCCACCGTCGCTGCAGAGTCTTCATCCCTCCCACATCAGACTGAACAGACAGGGGGAGAAAGATAAGGCCAACAGTGAATTCATACGAGGCGATCAATCAGCCAATCAATCAGTCATTCAATCAAGTTGTTGGGTTACCTTGCAGACTCGTGCTACCCTGGGCACTTTGACTTTGGTGTAGAGATCATATTCTTTGGCAACCTCAGTGAAGAAGAAGTAGATTTTGTCATCGTCTCCTGTCGGGTTGCTGTCGTCAGACTGCTCTATGAAGGCTGAGCTCACAAACTCTGGGTCTGCAAAAGACACACACTCAATTTGACTCAATTTGAAAAGTGTGATCAAGGTCATTTCAAGTGAACCACGAATACAGGGGTTTACAAGTGTGTGCAAGCGTGCATGTGCGTCTCACCACTCAGCCAGTTGATGGATCGTTCAGTTCGGATGCGCTCCTGCTCAGGCCCCGTAGCCCGGGAGATGTCGAACAGCGTTCCCAGGAAGTTACTGGTGGCTGCTGTGTATAGGGTACCACCTGGACAACAGAGAGAGAACTAAGTGAGCTTTAATTAAATCATACACAGTGAAATACAAAAAGAACCAAAAAATAATGCCTTAGATTAGGCTGATATATAGACCAACCAGACAACAAACAAATAAGTAGATGAATCAATCAATCAGTCAAACATTCAGCAGTAATGTCCGACCTGCCATAACAGCTGTGTAGTGCTGACTGGGCTCAAAGGGACACTTGCCCTTCCCCGTCTCCATCTTCACCCCTCCATCCTCGGCTGTCTCCAGCGTGAAGGAGGAGAGATCCTGGAGGACGACCGGAAAAGAGAAGGAGATGTTAGAACTACAGGAGCAACACTAGAATTGCAACATGAATAATGGTGATTGTGTAGATCATTAATTTTTCACAGCTGTCTTTTGTTTTATTATCATCTTATTTAATTACAGTGAAAAATTGGTTTAATCTCTACAGGTTGTCTTGTCACCGTAAACGACTCTAATTATGCTTAATTATGCCAAAAGCTTTAGTGACTTTAATGCTCAGAGTACCTTTTAGAAAATGTCTCTCAGAACAAAACCTCTCAATTTTTTTTGTTGCATGACTGACATCAAACATTTGTCTGATAATTACAAAGGAAGGTGTGTGAGTGACATCTGAAGAAGATGAAAAGGGCTAAATATGAATATATTCACTGCAGTATTGGGATAACAGCATATGTGTGAGTGTGTGTGTGTATTTTTTGTTTGTGTGATAGGATCACCCAAGGTACATGTTAATGCCAGGTGTCAGCAGGGCCTGAGTGTGTCCTTTTGCCTGTCCCTTTGGCAAAGGACTTGGGTGTGAATGAGTGTGAGAACTTGTCACAAAGATTCATTTGCAGCTCTTAATGCACACACTGTCAGTGCAAACACACACACAAACACACTCACATGGACATGCAAGCAAGCAAATACACACCAGTTTGGAATTACAGTGAGTTGCAGCTGTGTGTGTGCAATGATGTGACAGATCATAAGATCCTCAGGCAGAGATCTGCCTTGTAATGTCTCACTCAAATAGAAATTCATACATATAGACACAGACTAAGAAGGACACACACACACGCATGCACTAACCAGGAAGGCACACTGGGGGTCAAAGGCGTAGGTTCCACACACATAGATGCGTCCGTCACCCAGAAACTCCAGCAGACGGATGTAGTTGTTGCAATCGACCTGCAGGAGGAGACAAACACCCAGAAACACAGACAAGTTCAACTTCAGACATTAGAAAAAAAACATATGTGTATATATTTATACATATAGCACACATGCATATGTATCCATTGAATACATTTTGCATTAGATTATCTAGGGTCTGGCTCAGTTTAAGCATCGTGAAATATTTCACATACAGAATGTGAAAGAGAAGTTTTGCTTCCAATAAAAATCATTTAACTTGATACATCATATAAAGTACTGCATAAATATTACATAGATCTGAAGATAACTACACAGTTAAAACCAAAATTGGTCAAATTGGTCCATGGACAGATTTGGTCCTGCACCGACTCCACTGAGCTTTAGGAGGAAAGTTGGAGTGGATTCTGAGACCAGCTGGAGCATCGATGAATCTGATTGGAAATTGGAGACCCCCATTGCTGAGACAGACACTTGAGACCCCCATTGCTACCAGCAGAGATCATCCATACTAACTCACTAACACAGCCATGCAAACTGTAACTCAAGACTCCATTTTCATGCATAAATAATACACAATAAGCATGTATGTGCCCCTTTGTCCGTCATAAATAGACAGCATAGACCATGTATTTGTTGTGCTCTCCTCTCTTCTTTAATCTCTCCTCTATTTACACATGCATATTCAGTCCACAGCTGTTGTGGAAGAACACCCCTATTGTCTCTCCCCAGTTACAATGAAACCATGACGCAGGCAATTTGTTTTAGTCAGCTTGTGTGTGTGCATCTTTGCGTGCCATCCCAGATGAGCTCCGGGCCTGAGTCACCTTCGCCCTAGGGATCTAATCCTCCCTGATGCCCAGATCATGTCGCCCAAATCAGCCCCCACCTCCACCCCACCAGCCCTCACACTGGTCCAGCTCCACGTGAGACGGACAGAGAGCCAGGGAGAAAGAGGGCTCAGGCTGGTAACAATGGGATCAGCTTGGGATTAGCTATTTCATTGGTCCAAATTAACCTCATTCATACTAATGAGCTTCATTCACAATCTGGCATGGGGTGAATCGAATGGCTATATTGTGTTCAGTTCTATTCTATTTTAAGTTATTCTATGTGAGTGTATTGGATAATAATTATCATCAAGCTTCCTTATGTTAAAATATTCTGTGAAATTAAACGTCCTGCCACCAAAACACCTAGACGCTTTCATGCAAATTGACACTTACTGACTAAGAGCAATTTTCACAATAATTACAGAAAAATTATAAGTGTGTGTGTATGTGTGTAGACATGGTAGATTGTTCCTCTCTTCACCTCATGCTGTACTCTGAACGTTCATTCCCTCCCTCCATTCTGCATTTTATTCACTCCCTCTCAACTGTCTTCTGAACACACACACACACACACACACACACACACACACACACACACACACGTTTTTTAAGTCAACTTTCACCGTGAAATTGTCATCATTCATTTCACTGCGAAAAGGGTGCAGAAACAAATGAGTCCTAACCATCACTTAGTATCTCACATAACCTCTGAAGTGTTGAAAGGCAGCACAAACCTGTACGTATTCTGGCAGGTAAACAACTCTCCAGTCAACACTAAATAATAATGAGTCACTGATGAATCACCATATGTTGACACGTGAATTACCTTTAGGACTTTCAATATTAGATTTCTCTTGTATGCTGGGATTTGGCAGACAGTCAACAGACATAAGCTCAGTAGAAGAGTGTTAACCTATCTTTTTAGTCTCACAAAAGGCTATACGTTTATGGTGTTTTGTTCTGTCTTATGCATCAATTATCAATGCAATGTTGACAAACTCCACTAAAATATCATTATATCCATTACAACATCGCTGACTTCCTGTGTTTAGGAAGTCACTAAATCCTTCTAAATAACATGTAATCTTATAATCAATGTTTTTTATTGTCTTTATCAGTCTTTCTTTTCTCTATCGCCAAAAACTATGCTGATGATTATTGTATAAAATGGGGCAAAAATAATTGCAGTTCCCTTCAGTTAATACAATGACCTTACAAAAGCTTTGTTTATCCTGTGATTCGATTTCATTTTGCTGCACTAATGTCATTTTTTACGCATTATCAGGGCCGTTAGAGTAACCTCAGTTTAATGCTGAAGCTGGTACTTCTCACTTAACTGTCAAAACCAATGAATCACCGTGACATTACTCAACACATAAAGTTCCACTGTACAGTTAGTTTACTGTAAGTATTTTGGTTGATGTCCTGTTGTAGCTTCAAGCATAATGAGATGTTCAGCTTGAGTGTACAGTGCGCTCTATTTAATCAGTTTCCATAGACCGTTACCGGACATCTGTGAATTCAAATACACCCTCTCTTACTCTCACTCTCTTTCTGCCTCTACACCACACACACACTACAGACACACACACACACACACACACACACACACACACACAAATACCCCTGATGAGGTCTTGGCATAAATCCCAGAACTTCCTCTCCGATGCCTAACAGCACGGGGTTGTGACACACACACAAATAAATGTCCACACTGCAGCACAAAATATAGGCTCCATCACACATTTTCAAATATCTGAGGCCACTTGAATCCAATAAATTATACTAAAAATAAGATGAGAATATCACTATACAGGGTTGGGTTTTGAAAGCTTTTCATCGCATCTATATCCTTCCAGGCCCTTATCAAACCTATTTAGGTTAGCTTTCAGAATTTTTTAGTAAAACATGTATAAATAATTTAGTCTTAAATAACTAAACCTCAGAGATCCACATTGGAAGAACTAAAACTGGATTCAGAGAGATTTAACACACATATTACGGACACTGAGTGTACTTTCAGTGCATTTAAATGGTACATGATATATTATCGTGGTAACACTAAGTGAATCAATCTATTCTTGAAAAGACATAATTTTAGTAGGTGGCACTGTTTTTATTTTATGAACTAATACAGATTCTGATTAGACGAGAGAAGAAGGCGTGTGAGGGGAAAAACACAAACAGCTCTCACCTCCGTCTTTCCCTTTGCCACACAAGACTTCCTCTTCTCCTCCGGCACATCCCAAACAATCTGGAATAAGAGTGAAGATAAGATAAGATAAGTCTTTATTCGTCCCAGAGTGGGGAAATTCACAAGTGAAGACAGAATTGAATAAGTCACTTTCACTTGCTCATCAGGAGCTGTTTAGTAGTCACTTACTGCTTATATTAAGATATGTTGACTATGTATTGATGTATGTATAGGCGTTTTTGAGAAATATGCTTATTCACTTTCTGAAAGTTAGATGAGAATATCTATACCACCCTCATGTCTGTATGTTGAGCAGGAAGCTTAACACAGACTGGAAAATATGAGAGAGCTAGTTTGGCTTGGTCCAAATGTTAAGAAAAAAAGCCAACCTCTAAAGCACCTCTAAAGCTTATTGATTAAGCTAATCACCTGCTGGCTTTATAATTAGCGTACAGATCATTTTTTACAAGAAGGAGAAGACGTTAATAACATAATGTGACAAACATAACGATTACTCGCTCAACACACACACACACATTTGTCCTACCTTTCCTGGCGGCTGGTTCAGTTTGTTGGTGTCCACAGCCAGTATGGTGTCCCTGGCACCCAGGAACAGCATGCCTGATGACTGGTCCAGTAGGAAGGTGCTGAAGTTGGCCACGTCCCTGAACATTACTGGACCCAGAATCTGGCCTGTGGAGTGAAAGAGAGAGAGAGGGGGGGTGAGATTTTCAAGGTCTGCGAGAAGTTAGTGCTGCTGTCAGTCATCCAACAAGGATTTTTGAAAGATGCAGCCAGAGAGGTTTACAGGAAACTGTGCTGCACGATCCAGCCATAAATATGTTCAGCGCCTCCTTGGCCCATGTAAATGTGAGAATAAATGGTTGACAGGATGAGATAAATCAAACACCATATTCCCATGAGGTTTAAGGAGATAAAGGGATGAGTAATGAGAATAAGAGGGAGAGAGATGAGAGTAACCCTTGTTTCACCCTGCCCTCTCACACAATCACAGCTACAGATTAACTCCTTTAATCCCTCTCTTCATCACTGTTTTTGTTAAAAAAAATTTCTCTTTCCCTCTCCTAACAACAAACTCAACTCCATCCATCTCCGCTACTCTTCAAAGATCCTACTAGATTTTTATCTATTGGCCTCTAATTTAATGTTTCCTACATATATTAATTCAAAGTCAAATCCACTGTTGAGAAGAAAAACAACAAACTGAATTATACATAGTCATGATATACTGTACAATAAATAATGTATTCATCTTTTACATGTGTATCATCTCAGCATTATTTGCCTTTTTAATCTCAAAACTTTCACATGAATTAAATCCCGAAAGCTTTTGAATTGTGTTCCGGCTCTTGTTTGTTATCTCAGTTACTCTCCCTCCTACTCTATCATCATCCACTACAGGACAAAGCATATGAGAACATGTGTGTGTGTGTGTGTGTGTGTGTGTGTGTGTGTTCATGTCCCAGCTGCTGGGAGGAATTAGCACAGCTGTGTTCTGAACATCTTTGGAGTGTTGGTGAGAGAGTATGTATTTGTGTGTACACAGGCTATGTCAGTGTGTGTGTGTGTGTGAAGGATTTTGCAAGTCCTCCAACGCTGACCTTTGTTGACTTTTATGAAAACAGCAATAAATGTTCAAAAAGTTCCACCGAGTCGGCCTCATTTCCAAAGGTGCAACCAGTGATTGGTTTCCGAGTTGTACTACATAACCACTTAAACAAACACACTACAAAGAAAGTCACTGTGCCACAGATGAACTCATCAGGGGATAGATTAAAGAATAACACTAAAGCATAAAGCCTGTGATGTTAATTTGACCTCAAACCAAACAAACAAGAGCTAAAGAATGTAGCACATCTTACTCATTACACATTAGTCAGTGTCCTTGCACAATCTAACAATTAATGAAACATGACTAATTACAGTAACAAAGCCTACACCCATGTTTGTTGCATAAACAAGCAGAAGCAGACTCACAACTTAATATAAGATAATGTATTAGTCATCATCTATATGCATATGGACATTAACATATTAATTAACTGAATGAAATGACTCATGGCTTATGAAGAAAGACCAACGTCCAACAGCTAAACGCTTAGCGAACAAGCCGGTGGTAAATCAGTAGTGCCTTCCTGCAACATGGTCTTCACAAATCAATGAATAAAACTTTGAATGTTTTATGTTGCTCATGTAAGAGCACTTTGTTATTTTTTCTCTGAGCGGTTACATAGTTTTGCTTAAGATGTTTAAACCATTATCTCTTAGCCATAACATCCTCTATAAACACAGCCTCACACACTCACTGTTCTCCACTTAATGTGCAGGCTTCGAACAGAATAATGAGCCTGTAAAAGGTAGATCGGAGGACAAACAGGGCTCCTCTTCATAATGGGCTTTTCTAACTCACCTGATAACACAGGGAGTCGGAAAGAGAGAAGAAAGGAGAAAACACACGGCACACCGCTTGTATTATTCTGCAGGTAGAGGTGAGGAGACGCATTCACAGAGGAGTGTATTCAACAGCAAAACAGAATGAGCAGAAGTTTGATGTAAGTACAAATCGGATGAAAGCAACATTCATTTATTCACCTTCATCATGATGATTGCTAAAAGGAAGAGAGTTAACTTAGAACTACTTTCAAACTTGAAAATGAAAATTTGAGTAAAATCCTTCGAGGAACATGACCATCAATTTGGCAGCTGTCAACTAAAAGATTTAAACTAATACAAACACCCTCTGTTATTGTAACCATGTAAGGATATGCTGCTGAATGGCACTCTGCTTAAAGTGGAAAACCATGTCAACCATGGTTTTTCGATTTAAAAAAAAGAAAGAAAAAAAAAAACGATCTCAACACACTGACATCTGCCCGTAACTGAATCACAGACATTTTCATTGCCCCTGCCTCCATCCAGACTCCCTCATCCAGTCAGTCTGTGTCTGCTTCCCGTAACATTTCACATGAATGTCATTTCTCATTCACTAAGAAGCCATCTGTTCGGCTAAAAGCCTCCAGGCAGTCAAATAGCAGGCCGCGCTCTGATTTGCTCGCAGAGGGCCGGCACTTCCTGAAAACCAGCCAATGTGAGGAGGGAGATCGCAGTCTGTTAAAGCAGATGCGTATGACAGACAGAAGTAGACACACATGCATGCGCGCACACACACACACACACACACACACACACACACACACACACACACTGTTCCTCAAGTGCAATAAGGCTGCTGATATAATGTGTGTATCTGTGAAGTTTCCCTGTTTTGCCCTCGATTAAAAGTTTTTGTAGTTTCTTCCTCTTTCACACCCCGAGCTAATAAAATAAACACTTCCCTCCTCAATCTGTCAATCAAAGCCGACTTCAACTGAAATAGATGAGATAAGAAGTGAGGCAACAAAAGCAGTAGAGACCTCTCACTCCCATTCTCGCTGTCTTCTTCTTTTCATCCCTGTGTCCCTTTTGTCGCCTCTCTTCATGCGCTCTGTCATCCATCCATCCTTTCATCACCCTGAAGCCTCACGTCGCCAAAAGACATCACTTCTTCAAACTCACTTTAAAGCCTGTGTCCTTCTGCTGGTCCAATACACACACACGCACACACAGCAAAGTAGACATGAGTGTTAGTGACACAGGCCAAAGGCAAGGTCTGGAGAGATGTCCTTGTACACTGGTCTTTGCTGGCTCACACACACACACACACATGCAGAGGGTGCCACCACCTGCTGTGCACCCTAATGTAGAGAGATGATTCCTAGAGCTACACCATCTGCCCTTCCCACACACAGTCACACACACACACACCTCTAACCCTGCACATCCTGGTGCACACTAAAAAAAAAGCATGTACTGTAGCTCCCTTTTTTTTTCTATCTCCTGCTTGTTTTTAATCTTCACCATAACGCACGTAGCTGTTTGTTAGAAGCACTTTATGAATAAATTTGATTTGACATGTGTCACATGGGAAGAGAAGAGCCTCCGCAGGTTGGGTAAATGCCTCTTCTTTGACAGCAGGAGCCTGCAGTATCAAATATCACCTCCTGCCTGTGTGTCTTTGTGGCGTGCACACACTGTGCCCATTCATGTGTGATATGTGTACGTGGAGATGTGCGCGTGTGGTGGGAACACCAGCAAAAGGACACATGCTGAAACAAAGCACAGCAGGCCAGGTTGTGGTGGATACATTTTTCTGAATCTGTGCACTTTGCTATAGAATAAGATGAATACGATGGTACCCCCGTACAGTGAATTAACAAAGAATGAGAGGTTCCCATGTCCAGTCACTGTGGAGCTGTCATGTTCAATACGTGCAATACACCTGCTGCTGCTGAAGAAGAACTTCATTGATTGAACCTAAACACTAAATTTGTGTACTGAAAAAACAAACAAACCAAAGAGCTGAAGGATGCTAAAAATTTCTATAAAGCTGAGGGGAACTGCAGGTTTGGGTGATAATTCTCTTTAGTCTCACAATTTACAAATGACACATAAGCATTTGATCATTTTTTAATGGTAAATTTCTGATTAGAACAGCTTTAAGTAGGAGTCTGGAGCTGGGTGTTGCTGTGAGCAGGCATCCCACACACTGTAATCTATCTAATCTGGGAGTATTATTAATCCTAAATTAATATAAATGAAAAATAGGGCAGTGGTTATTAAAGTGTTTTATAAATGCTGTGACATAACAGGGGTTTAACTGGGACAATAGACAAAATGCAGGATCTACCAGAAAATGAGGGACTTCACAGTAAAAATTATTTGGACGATGTGTCTGGAAAACCTGGCGACCTCATAGAAGCTGAAAAAAAAAAAAAAAAATCACACCCAGGGTATATTTTAAAAAGCGACTGGTGTGAGTATAAATGAATAAGTAGTCCTAAAATACAAAATCCTCTCCCCTGCCATGAATCATTCATTCATTATACATTAAACATGACTGAGAGGCAGCCAGGGAGAGAGACCAACTGAGTCTGAGTGTGTGTGTGTGTGTGTGTGTGTGTGTGTGTGCTTGTGTGGCATGTCCATTAAGGGTTTAATAAACTGGCTTTTGCTCTGGGGGACAAACCCTGGTCTCTGGCTGCAGGGCATTGTGGGATTGGACCAACCAGGAAGTGATAAATTATACACCTCCCTCCTTCATCTGTCAATCAAAACTGACGGGATGGAGAGAAGAGATGCAGAGACATACACATGCTCCTGCCCCCACAGTCTCTTCAACACACACACAGACACACACACACACACACACACAGAGCCCCTACGGTGAGACAGGACACAGCTGCATGATCAACACAGTCCCACACTCTGCAGAAACACACATTTATAGCGCCATCATCCACTCAGCTCAATGCCATTTTCCAGCTGCTGTTTCCTCTGAATTGTTCAGCAGCAGTCAGACAGATGTACTCCACAGGTTAAAAGAACACAGCAGCTTTGGGCAGATTGTCCCATTAGACAGCAAAGCCATTAGCAGGCTCCCCTAACACTTCAGCATGCATTATGATGAGTGATAGCAGACATGCAGCATCATCCAAAGTGAGACAACCCTCCTGTCATTTATAGACAGGTGAAAGGCTTAACTGTGGTTTTTAAAATAGAACCTAAATTATAAATAAATAATCATCATCAGGGGTGACGTTGCAAAGATTGTTTTAGTATTTCAGATAAACAAGCACAAGTTCTCCCCCTGTGCAATTATTTTTAGCTGTACACCATCTCCCATCTTCTATCACTTAGTGTATCACATTTTTAAATTATAACGTAATTCCTGGACAAATCGTGGCTGAACATCAGTTTCTTATTTTCTCACTTTAACGACAGAAGCTCTGCTTTTGTGATAAACTTTTTACCAACACATACATGGACAGGATGCTATGTTTGTGTCCATGTTTGCACACCTCAATGCGCACTTTGCGTGTATCTGGACAGTTAAAAATAGGGCTGAATCATCATTACAGTGATTACAATATTGTTAATGTTGAGGCAGAAAAAACAGCAGGGGCATCATAGATCATCCTCAAAAGTTTCTTGTAGTCTTTGGTTCAGACAATGCACTGCCCTGACTGTTTATGGGTTTAACTGCATGATGGAGGATGCACACAACCAATGCCCTGAAGGAAGGTAGCCATCATGAGCATAAGAATGCATACTATAGTTACAGAAAAAGCAAGTACATTATAGGCATTATCACTTATAATAAAGGCCCAGTATTATTATGTTTAGAATATGAAATTGACTTCCACTGATTGTTTTCTGTTTGCTGCACAGACGTGCTCATTATAAACAGTAGCTTAATTTGAATATGATTTACAAGAAGAAAAAGACAATGGCTGTTCTAGCATCCACACAATGAAAATGGTTACAAAAATTTTATGTGTGTGTGTGTGTGTGTGTGTGTGTGTGTGTGTGTGTGTGTGTGTGTGTGTGTGTGTGTGTGTGTGTGTGCAATGTTTGGTTAACCCCTTCTGATTGTTCCTAAGTGGCTCATTGTCTTTGCTGTGATTGATGACAGAAGTCAGCTATTCAGGCATATCCTGTCTCAAGAGCTGTTTCTAAAGTGTGTTAATGTAAGACAGAGAGAGGTTCAGCAAAGCGTGTTTCAGACCGTGAATTGATAATAGAAAAAAAAAAATATCTCGGACCGCATCTGCTGTTAAGACAAAATATCCTCTTCTAGACATCCTGTTCCTCTCTAACCTTGGCTTGACAAAACATCACATTGTCTCTTATCGTATGTGTAAGTGAGAAGAGAAAGACAAGCCTCCTCTTGTAGTGGTCACAGAAGTCTCAAAGCATCAAGGCTGTGTGCCCGTTAGATCTGAGGAGAGACTGGTGGTCATTTAGCTCCTGTTAGCATCAGTCTCCACATATCAATGCAGCTGAATACTATGGCTCAAACTTAACATCTGTGTGGCTTTTTTTTTTTTTTTTTTTAAATCTGTCACTGAAGTGTTTGCAGCTGTGGTTTGGTTCATTCAGTTGTAATCATGCCAAAGTGAGCAATATCCACAGAGACACACTGCAGACAGAATTTGTCTGATTTGATTGTGTGCAAATTTCTGAAATCTAAACTGTGTTGCCAGTAAGATCAGTCACGCCCCAGCATGAGCATTAGAGCATAAGAGGAGAGATGAGATACATCAATCACAGCAAAATCATAAACTATATATTGTTGTGTAATATAATCAATATACGACAGCACACAAAACAAACCTTCCACAGAACAACAAGGTCACTTAACTCACAGTTGAGTACACGCACATATTATAGTCTTGCAGCTTATTCTTCCTTCAAATTTGATTTATTAGAGCCACAGTAAAGAATCGCCTGTGCGCGAGTGTGTCTGCACATTTCATCAACCCAAATGTAATAGTTTGTAAAAACCTTTTAAGGCCACTTTAATAAATTATAAAACCAATTTCGCCTGTGAAATGAATGCCTAAATGTAAAAACAGTTTGTCCTGTCAGAGTAAAGTGGTAAGTGTGTGCGTGACTGAGCTGATTTCTCACTAGAAAAACAGACAATTGAGAAAACACACAATGAATGAAATGAAAAATAAATTATGAGTTGTTTTTAACAACACTGGTGGCTTTTAATTTAAGCAATTCCACTGCAAACATTTTAGGACTGTTTGAAGATTTGTAGACATGCTGGCACATTTGTGAAAAAGTTGTTTATATGTATGTAAAAACTCACTGGCAAAGGCAACAGAAGCTATGATACAATATGATTCACTTTCTAATGAGACACAATTTATAGTTGTGTTTTAATCAGTAACTAATGACTTGGTTAATTGCTTGCTTTATTGTTATTGTTAGCTTTAAAGATTAGAAACCATTAAAAAGAACAAGGTTTGGGTTGCCAGGTTGTAAGAATCATCAAGTCAGTGGTTATAAAAATGTATAAGTCAATAACAGTGCTGTTGTAAATGTTAATAACTTGCAAAGAATTTGGTCCACTGGAGAAATTAAAATGAGAAATAACTAAAAAGACAAAGCAAGGATGGAGAAAGATGAACACAACCAAAAAGAAGTTCTTATTAATGACTAATAACTAATCTATAAAGAAATAATAAATAATGTATCAAGCAATAACAATACAGCTCATAGATCCTTTATAAAAAAAAAGGTGCCTTATTAGAATGTGGTACCCGCTATGTAGTGCCTATGTGGCCTACCTCCTCTGCACTCAGAGGTGAAGACATCAAAAGCACCAAATGACCCTGACACACAGTGCTGGCCTCTCTTTCAAGGTTCTGCTTCGCTGGGGGCAGCCACACACATACACACACGCACACACACACACAGCAAAAGTCCTGAGGGAAGTGGAGGATTACCTAGTATAAAAAAAACAGGTTGAGAGAAGAAGAGAAGGGAAAGACTGGAGAAAGTGTAGGAGGACGGAAATATGGCATCAGAAAGTAAATGATACAAGGACAGAGGGAGAGGCAGACATGAGGATGAGGGGGAGCTGGTTTGTAGGGAGGAGGAGGAGGTCCAAGGTTGCAGTGGCTTCTTCTGTGTCTTTTCATTATTCTCTCTTTCCTCTCAAGGTGTGTGCTTGTATTTGCTTGATCTTGATAATAATTATGATACTGAATGAAGAGATTCCTTTATGTGAATCAACATTGCTATACCTTCTCATCCCCCTCTCCCAGTCTCCAACCTCCCACAACCTCTTCCACTTCCCTAATTTCCCTCCCACCTCCAAACTCTCTCTCTCCCTCTCGCTCTCTCTCTCTGGCTCTGGGTGATAAGCAGTAGCACTACTAATCAGGCTTGCCCTAAATTCGCCCATGCCCTGCAGGATTAGCATGTGCATGTGCAAGTGTGGGAGCGGTGTGAGTGTGTGTGTGTGTGTGTGTGTGTTGGTTTAGAAGCTGGTGCCTGCAGCATTCACCAGTCCTCACACACTTCATGTGTGTACTTAAAGTCCAGTGTGTATGTGAGGAAGAGTTTCTGTATGAATGAGTCATTGAACAAACACAATCCTGTTATTTTTATCTTACTGTAAGTAAGACTGTACTGCTAGATATAATAAAGCCATCCTGTTGCATAATAAAAATATCTCAGCATATTATCCTAAGGAATCATGAATATTTTAATATGAAGGACTATCAGGCCTTTACAATTTCACTAGAATTAAGAAAGTGTGTTTTTAACTTGAGATAACTATAAGTAATTTCAGCTGGAAACCTACTACTGTATAATACCATGACATCATTCACACAAATGAACACACCTGTGTTTTGGTTCTGGCCGATGGATTCAGACTAAACACCAAGACAAGCTGTTCTCTTTAAAGCCAAACTGGGCTGGAGCAGCAGTGGCTGCTTACACACTGATGTATTAGTACTGACAACAATGTAATAGGTCACTCAAAGAAACTGTTCTTCTAAATTGCTGTATTGGTGCTTTAACTTAAACAAATGAGCTGAATATTTCTTCCACCACTGCAAAAAACACCACCGCAAGACACAAAATGTTGTCTGTCTGACAATGGAGGATATAAATGACTTGCCGTTCAACACTGGCACTTATCTCATTTTGATAAACTGAGCTTGAGCACTGACTATCAGAGGGAAGTACTATAGTTTCTCTTCCACCTACAGCTCTTTGCATTAGTTACCACAGATCTATTTCTGTATGTTTGCTGCGCTCTGGTGACGACAGCGTGTCCGAGTGGTTAGTAGGAATGTAATTCAGCTAAACACCACATCGTCAGCAGCATCCTCTGTGCTGAAGTGCAAGACACTGTTTCCCTATCAGTTCTAGGGCTGCTATTCTGCAGCTGACCTTTGACTTCCCTGTGGAGGGATAACTGGAAAAGGGAATGTCTCTACAGGGAATAATCAAAGTAATACTGTTCAAAGTGCTGAAAGCTTTAAAAGATGTGCACAACTATCAATGTCACTCATTGTAATAAGCTGCATCAAACTCACTTCTCTAGAGAATTCACAGCAGGAGGAAAGATTTTATCCTTCTTGACTGAATGGCCACACAGGCTTTGTTATGTGCTCACTTGTGTAATATTGTTGCTACAGATGTTTTCTCTTGGGTACGGTGTAAACAACAGGAGAGTGAGCAAAAAAGGAAAAGAGACAGAGTTAAACTGACAGCAACAGCATGAGAGAGAGAGGTATCTGGGCATAAACCAAATGGAGTGAGATTAACCCACTTTTGCCAGCACCACAGGGACCTTTAAGCGCACACACAAACACCAACAGACATGCATCCATGCACACACACTCACACACAGATGTTTTTCACCTGGTGCGTTTGGCGGGTAGCAGCTCTAAATTGAGGGTTTCTGTTTGTGCTCACTCTCCGATTCAGGCCAGTACACACTGTGGCACACAGGGATACAAACACACACAAATAAGGGCTGGTCTGTCTCAAATACACGTGCCTGTGCATTTATGTGTGTCTGTGCATGCTACCACACAGCGTACAGTGCACCATATTCCTGTGTAAGTGGAAAATCCATGCGACAGCTTTTATTTCGTCTGCAGTTCTTTATGCCTTGAAACTTAAGTTCATGTCTTTATCCGCTGCACACACAACCGCACAGAGACCCCACACATTTCTCATTAACACAACAGAAACCATACAGTTCTGGCTGACATCTGCATGTTGTGGCACAGTCACACACACACACAAAGGACTGATGCCACATGCAAGTGCTGAAGCAACAGCTGGCCTGTGTCACATGCGTGTCACTGATGACCTCTGGGGTCGCAAGCCAAAGGCCAGAGTTTGCATGCTGTTCGAGGCTAGGAGATCAATAGGACCCCCATATATACACACACATGGTTCAGTTCAGATTTTAATCAGCACTTTTGCACTTTTTTTAGCAAAAAAAAATCTGTTGCAAAGAGAAACAGAACTTTTTAAGATGATCTCAAACCATTTCACTTCAGCTTGCAATTGGTACTTACAAACATTTCAGTCTTTTAGTTGCGTGCTGTATCAATACTCTGAAAGGCCACAAACTATCTCTGATCTCCTGTTCATGGAAAATCACACTTAACGTCATGTTTGCGTCACTACAAAAAAAAAACCAAAGCTGAGTAATGGCTTTTAACAGAAACTACACCACACATTACCACAGAACATGATAAAGCACAGAAAGACACAATAAACGACAAGGCAGTGCAGGGGTTTTTGACTGATAACTTAAGTCAAATAATGACTAAGAAGGGCAGTGAGGGTGAGTGTATGTGTGTCACAGAAAAAAAATCCCATGACTGGCCTAAAAAAGTGGGTACAGTTAAATATTAACAAAGCCAATTTCCTGTCCATTGCTGATAATGACAATGTTGATACACCTACACAGCTGTCCACCACAAAGGCTTCTTGTATGTTTGTACTCCGTCAGCGTCACCCACACACACACAGATGACTCAAACATTTCCACTTCCTGTGGGCTCAGACAGTGTACTTTCATAGGTTTGACATGCACAAAGATAGTGCATAAGGCCATACATTAGTGGCAGAGGAGATGTACCAAAAGATTTTAACAAAAGAGGGAGAGAGAATGGATACACGGAGAACACCAGGCCAGCAGCTCGAGCATTTGTGGACCAGATAGTAATAGAGGCTAATAGGGAAGGGAGACCGAGCTGATCAATAATAGATACGTCAATTAGCAGCCTGCTGGCCTGGATGGTTGAGAGGAGAGGATTTAGGACACTGATTCTGCTGACAATGCATTAACATAACAGCTTTCTGACCTCTTGCAACATAGCAACTATATGTCATCATCCCCATTTCTATCATCTTTTCCCACATTCAAATTTGTGCCACATCCACCCACCTGTCTTCATTTCTGACCTCGTCATGATGTCAAAGTCCGTGCCCCGAGGCAGGAATCAGAGGTTAAAGGTCACATTGTTAATGATTTGATTGTGTCTCAGAAAGAAGCAAAGAAGTGAACATGAGAGGTAAGGAGAGGGGTGTGGCTGTGTCAAGAGCAAGTGGGAAGAGTTGTTTCAACATCAACACTAATGACTAATGATCAATAAGTGTGTGACTGATGAGCCTAGCACTTTACTGTACAGGGAGATGAACAGAAATACTACATGGAACAATTCAAATGAAAAAAAAAATGCAGGGCACACACCAGTCCTGCACATGTCTCGTGGAGTAGAAACCATAAAGGTCTACCAGCCATCTGGTAAAAAAAATCTTCCATCCACACCGCCAGCTGGAGAGGCCACCAAGACAACCACACACACACACACTCACATACCAGGTGACCCCACATCCTAAATACCACAGCCTCACCCCCTAATCACTCGGCTAAACGTTCTCATGAGCGTCTGCTTCCATTGACCACATTTGTTTCCATCCTTTCATTCAAATGTCATCTTAAAAACCCAGTCCTATTGCCATATAAGGATGGCGATAAAAACCCCAGATAAAGTTCAATGTCAACCTTTTTCAGTTCCGCTTCCTTTACAGCTTTACAGTTACAGTCCATCAAAATGCAAAAGTTATTCAAGACTATGACTGGACAAAAAGGCATGAAAGCCAGATGGAAGCACAACTATGAGCAGCTGAGCTGTTAGCTTCAACTCAGCTATGTGAAAGTAATTCAAACACATATGGGAAAAGGCGATCATCGCATTCAACAGCTTCCCGATCAGGATAATAATTTCATTAAAGAACTGATACTTGAAAATAATGAATGGAAACTTGTCTAACTGAGAGTGCTCCTGCTTGCACTACTTTCCGCATTGGTACTGAGCATTGGCACTGAATGTAAATCATGAAGTGAAGAATCATCCCAAATGGACATAATTCTTCGTGACACTGAGCAGTAAAAAACGGAACAAATCTCTCTTTAAAAGCTGATGGCTGTGTTGAAAATGACCTCCAAAACACCCTTTGTGTCATGAAGTCTAGTGCTGGGTCTATTCTTGACAACAGAACAAAGTAACCAGTGTGTTGATTCGAGTTTGGCCACTGACAGAGACCAGAGATCAAAGCACCCAACATTTAACCACTGGCCATTGACTAACCCTGAGGCGGTGTGTGTGTGTGTGTGTGAGGGGAGCTGTGCCTATGCCAAAATGCTTAAAGCCTTTTTATGGCCATCTGAACAAGCGCCCAAGTCAGTGTTAAGTTTGAATCAAATGCAGATTGCAAAGTCTATTAACACTCTATCATAAAAGTAAATCTCTCTCTCTCTTCCCTGGACTTCCAGGAGACTCAGCTGGAACTCTGTTGTCCCATATTGGCTCATCCTGAGCGGGGAAAGATGCTCTCAGTGCCTCCTTCTTCACCCTGGTTCTCTCTCACATCTCAGTTTCATTCAGTGTAAAGAATAATGGACGCATTGTTACCGAGACACAGGCGACTCTATAAGCTCTCTATGTCTGTATGTCTCTCAGTCTCACATTACCAAAAAACAGCCTCTTCCTGCACTATAGAGTCCAAGCTACAAACTCACTAGTGCATGTCAAGGCCAAAATCATACAAACACACACCTCACCATGTGGCTGTCAGTGTATTTGTATTGGAGGTTGCGCTCGAGTAGTTCTCACCAGACACTGACACTAACATGACACCCTCTTTGACCTGTGACCCCTCTCTACATGCAGTCTGATCCTTTCACACACTTTTAGCGCCACAGCAACTGATAACACTTCGGAATCAGTGTCATTGTGAGTGTGTGTGTGTGTGTGTGTGTGTGCGTGTGGCGGTAGAGGGAGGACGTTGACCTTGCAGCTGCACAGAAACCAGTCCTGCCAAATAACACGACGAAAACATGGAGTTTCCAAAGCAGAGAGACAGAAAGTCAGAAAAGGGGGAGAGAGAGAACTCGGTGCTTCCTTGTAGAAATAAAAAATCCTGCACTTCCTCTCTTCATTCACTCTCTTTCCTCCTCTTCTTGGCTGCTATCCTTCTTTCCTTCCATACTTGGCTGCTTTATCAAGGTCAGCTGGATCATGGCTTGTTTTGATGCTCCTTCAAATTGCATTTGTTAGCAGTTCACTACCCTCCTCCTCCTCTGTCTGAGTGTGTTTGTGTGTGTGTAGTTTTAGAAGCTATTTAGCATAGCACCGAATCATACAATAGGAACTCTGCGGGGGGGGAGAGGGAGAGAAAGGAAGAGGCACAGGAAAATCTGAATAAATAAAAGGTACTATAGAGTGAGAGGAGGGACAGAGCGAGCGAGAGGGAGAGAGAGAGTGCGACAGGCTGGAAATGGAGGAGATGGAGAGATGAAGAGAGCGTCCAGGTAGTGAAGAGCAGACATAAAAAAGCCATCTGCATCTCCAACTAAAAAAAGTCTTGTGCCAAAATGTCTCTATTAATTATGAGCAACTGACAACGTATTGCCATCCAATGAAGTCGCCAAAGACCATTAAGAGACTATTTCTGTAACACCATATATTGCTGAGTGTTCTTGCTATTTTGTTCACTGCAGTATACTGTATGTGGAACAGTTAAAAGATTAACATTGATAAATGTGCTTCAGTTTTGAAGGCCTTAATGTAGACAAGACAGTCATACAATATATTGTATGTTAGTGTGTGTGAAAAAATATTGGGGTTGCACATAACATGCATTATTATAATAAAAACTAGCTGATTTATTAATTTACCAAATGCACATCACATCACATCACAACTAAGGCTGCTCTTTAAAATATAAAATAAAGTTTTGTGTCGTTTTGTATGTACATTCTACATGAAATGGTTAAAAAATGGGCTTTTCTAAGATTCTGCATGTCCATATTGATCAAGAAGAAAACCACACTGAAACCAATAAAGACTTAATTGATTTTCTTGCTTTGACAGCAGTCCTCTCTCTCATTGCGATAGGACATGAACTCACTGACCTGAGAGAGAGAGAGAGACGGAGAGAGAGATGGAAAGTGCAAGGTGGACAGATATAGCCTTGCTGTGAAACTAGGGCCATTTTCTGAGCCCTCTTTTATAGGGAGGGCTGCAGCGGTTCACAGTGTGTGTGTCGTAGGTGATATATAGCGGTAAAGGTCGATGGGTTAAGTGCTTGGCTCTTGTGAAATGGGTGCTGGGGTCCGCTTCGTGTCTGCAGAGATGATAGCTTTATCTGTCCTGCAGGCAACTCCCAGGATCAAAAGACTAAACTGAAAGTGCAGATGGAGCATCGTGCATCATGCATATCTGGTTCAGCCATCAGTCTTTTGAAGTCTTGTTTATGTGGGCAAGTTGACTAAAAACACACTTCAATCCAGGATCAGGATTCATGTGGGGAAATAATTACTACGACCCTGATGATAGATGGTACAGGTCATAAGATATAATGCAGATTGTTTGGTGATGAACAGTTTCAT
Organism: Centropyge bicolor; assembly: GCA_037975185.1. NCBI lineage: Eukaryota > Metazoa > Chordata > Actinopteri > Pomacanthidae > Centropyge > Centropyge bicolor. Next base: position 1,308,681 of record JBBMOC010000030.1, read on the forward strand.
CCAGCTTGGATGAAAAAAGTATTGTTGGATGAAAACATGGCCTTCTTGAAAATGTCAGCTTTCCAGGAAATTAATGAAATGCAGCCTGTAATTTGGCTGGACATCCATGCTCTTTTGACTTAATCTTCGGTGGATTTTCATGAGCCCAAAGGTTATTAAACATAGACCTTGTCATGTAATCCCTGAGCTAAAGCAAAAACATAAATTAAAAACTCATCAGCCAGGAGGCATGATGGAGATTTAAGACAACCAAGAGAGGCAAAGAGTGGAAGAAAAAGCAAAACAAACATGCTCTCATTGTCTGCATTGGGTCTGTTGAATGACCTAAGAGCCACACCTCTAACACACACACAGTCAAGCATGAATAAAAGATTTGTTGAAAGAGATGGAGGGTGTGTGTATGTGTATGTGATTATGTGTCACAAACAATAGATCACTGCAGAGTCACAAGGGATGAACACCCTCAAATGTGTCTATCACATACACTAGGCTTTATTTATTCAGTGCCTGCCATGCTCAAATGATTCTGCATCAGTACTGGAACATGACAGACTTCAGAAGTGATATTCATCTTTAGAGATGGGTGATTCAGTGTTCATCAGAAGTTTGAGCTGAAGCATTTAACAGATAAATTGCTTAGCTCAACAGGAAATTAAATCCTCAACTACTTTGATAATTGAATCATCATTTAAATAATTTTTTAAGGAAAAACAATCCTTAACTCCTGCATCTCAAATGTAAGGATTTGTTGCTCTTCCCATCACTGCATCACTCCATCTTTAGGTTTTGGACTGGTTTATCTATTTTTACTTACTGGGGGGAAGAGGGAGATTACAGAGACTACATTAAAGTGTACAACCCAGAAGATAAAAAGAATCCAAACAAAACAAATAGATGGACACTGATTTGGCTTCTCTGAGATGCTGCAGGAAGCTGTCCCAGACTCGTGGAGCAAAAACACATTTAAAGATGTCTCATTTCTTTTCTTAAAAAACTGGTCATTTTTCACTATTTTCTGACATCTGATAATATAAACCAGAGGTTTTCTAACTGTGAGGCACAGGAGAGTTGGAGGGGGCCGCGGAGGCGTGAGGCAAAGACACTGCATGAGTTGAAGGGGAAAGGTGCGGATGTGCTGTGTAAAAAAACCAAAAAGGTAGTTCTTGTTGTTTGGATGATTAGATCTGCTCACCAACACAAACAGCTCATGGAGGCAATTAAGGTACTTAGCGCCCACTTGCTGCAATTTGCAATAAATATCTAAAAATCCTCTTTGAAACCACAGAAAAAAGATACTCATTATAGCACCAGAACTTCCATGAGAATCATCAGGTGTTTAAGTTTTCTTCAGTATGAAAGTAATGCAGTGACAGCTGTCTGTAACATTACACTTCCTGTAGACAAGCAAATATCAGTATATCAATGAATATGATCCTTATCTTTAGATACCGTGCTGTCAAAATTCACACATCTCTCTGGGTGTACAGCTGAAAATGCTGGTATATGACAGTAATGATTGTCGTCGTCAAGCCATTAACATCTAATGAGAGTAATGTTAGACGGGTGAGAAAGAAAGCAACTTATTCTTATGTAACTCACACACCCAGAGACAGTCTCTCACACACACACCACAAATTCACATTATACACATTTCAATACAATGATCAGAGCTTGAGAGCTAGCCTGAACCCTAACCCATACAGCCATATATCCACAAAGACACACAGACAAACAGACAGAGACACACACAGGGACAGTTCATGCTAAATAAATGATGCGCTTAATTTCCACATGGCTGAAGCTCCTGTGCTGATTCACTGCACTGTCAGTGTCACACATGTGGGTAAACACACACACACACACACACGCACGCACATTTTGCATGCACACACACCATTAAGTTCTACTGAAACATTAAACATGAAGCATAGTGTTTTCCTGACTCTAGTCTCTGATGTTAAAGGCAGTTAGAGCATTTAAACACAGAGGGGGAGGAAGGGAGTTATGGGTGAGGCAGAAGTCAAGGCAGATTGTTTATATGAAACATTTAAAGTGAGGCAGGATGAGGGTTGAGACGAAGTTCAGCCAGCAAGCAGCTCTGCAGCTCTCAGGCCTGCTGGAGCTTCAGTACAGTAGATGATGGCTGTAGGCCACTGTTGGTCAATCTTTTTAATTAACTTCAAAACAAGAGCCATACTTGGGAAATGTTGTCACACCAGCTTCTAACACTCACAGACAACAAAGGAGGAAGCAAATGAAGGATTGAGTTACAATGAATGTTTGCGTGCTGTAAGTATTGAGTTTGGTTTATGATGTACACTTTCCTGCAGAAGAAAACAGCCCCTGACAGGAAGGCACAGTTTGAGTTTCAGTGTATTGTGAGCTGCACGCCAGTCAGTTTCCCGCTCGAAAACACTTTTCACTCATCTTGATTAGATGTCAACCTGAAATTGCCTCCAGCTTGAAACTGGAAACCTGGATCCCTCAAGCCACTTCAGGTGATGAAGTGGAAGGGGACAATATGCCTGCAATGAGAAAATCAATGCTGATTGGTGTTTGTGTACCTCAAGCTTAGGTTAGATGTTATCTCTTGCTGCACTGAATCTCTTGACTGCTGCAACCCAACTCAAATCAAAGGGAGCACTAGTCAGCTTGTGAAAGCATTTGTATAATGTAATCTGGAGTTGGTGGAGGAGCCTTGTGAAATCATATCGCCAGAAAATAACCCTGATGACATTATCAAGGATGTTTGCACTGCTTGGGCTTAGAGACTACAACTTCATATCAGAAAGCTGCGTTACACACTGCGTTACAATCTGGATGTTGGCATTAACCACATATGAAGGGTGTTTCAAAGAGATTTCTTAGTTTGAAATATGGGAAACTTTAGTAGCTTGGGCCATAGAATTAAATAAAAGTAAGGATATTTTAGCCTATTATTTTGCTGGTTTGATTTTGATTATGATTTCAATATTTTTTTCCTTTTCGAAGTGACTGTTCTGCATTTTAAATGACTGAATGTCCTTCCATTTTTCTTACAGCTTGGTTTTTCCAGGTTTTTCGTTAAGAGCGTGTCTTCAATTATTAACTGTTGTAAAGCTGAAACAATGAAGCAATTCATTGACTGTTTCCCTGACAGCACATAAATTGGCAACTATTTTTCAAATCTATCGTCTAAATCAGTTTTTATAGCAAAACATCCGAAACTTCTCTGGCTCCAGCTTCTCTGATGTGAGGATTTGCTGTTTGTCTTTGTTTTACATGATTGCAAATGGAATATATTTGGGTTTTAGACTGGTTTCCTGACTGAAACCAAAGGCCGCAGCTAAAGGCCATGTGTGTATTTCAGTAAACGAACTGAAACTCAAGTCAAGCATGTTCGAAATGCAAAGGTAGCCCTGAAGCAGTAAAGCACAGAAATTCCATGAATCAATAGACAAACATTATCTCCTGCTCCCTCTCTACCCCCCCTATGATTAATGCCTGACCAGAAATCAATACTCTCCACTACCACATGTAGGACGGAGAGAGTAAGGGGTTCTTCATTTACTGCCTTTTTTTTCTGCACATGCTCTGTGTGCACTGTTTCCAGTCTTGGGTAAATGTTTGTAAGTTCAAGACAAGAGTCTGACAGTGAGAGCTGGAAAATACCATCGACACTCAGCTGTCCCTAACGCCCTTTAAGATATGCCTGCTTTCACCTTCTTTATTATGACACACACACACACACACACATATTAGACTAAATAAATCCTATTTGCCTGCAGGGACAAGATAATGTAGATTTGACATTTCGTAAATATCAGTAGTTGAGAGGACTTGAGGAAGATAGAGCTACACACATATATACTGCACTCACACACACATACAAAGCCATGTGTTAGATGGATAGTGGGACTGACCCTTGGAGCACTCTTGCTGTATTTCTAAAGACTGCATTACCCAAGTAACTTCTCTTCCTCTTTCTCAGACCCTGTATGCTATCTTCCTCTGTATACTTGGCTCTTTGAGGAGATGAGCCATAATATCATGTAGTAAAGAGTGCTTCCCCCAAATACACTTCACTTTACCCTCTGCAGCTGTCAGTGAATCTTTTTGAATGAAATACTACTTTCATTAGCTAATTACTTCCAGTCTTTTTCTCAAAGCTTAGCTACCATCAGTGAAGCATTAAACTTCCTTTTTTGCATTAGAAGTCTACATTTAATGGGAATTCTGGGATACAAAACTGTTGCACAGAAATTGTGCTGTGTAAATATTACAGAAATAAGGGAAATTTGAAATAAAAATCTGCCCCTAATAAGGTCTGGTTCTATCTGCAATTAATGTTAGGGCTGCAGATTTTTTGATACTAAACTACCTAACTGCATTACTATTTAATGCTGAATACAAGCAACCCCACAGGAAGCTTGCCTAACTAAAATCTAGTCTAAAATAAGCAAAATTATGATTCAAAAGAGGAACTTCCTTAGTAACAAAATCCAAGAATACATTAAGCAGTTCAAGGGCAGTCCTAATGCAGTCCTAACTCATACTGTTTAAGTTTAAGTAGAACATAGTCATGATTAAGTGTTGAAATACAACACCATGGTATGGTTCACTAAGGTCAATATTAGGGGTATATACGAGCTGTTGCTTCCAAATCCTATATGAACACTATAATACAGGCTTTGTAATGCACTGTTAATACTAAACCAGTTTGGTTAAAACTAAAGGACTAACAACTAAGATCAATGGAGGTTGCAAAGGCTGGAGACAATACAGGCTATTCTTCATGCAGATTTTTGCTCAGTGTATATTTATCATGTAGATGTAGCTACACACAAAGAAGCTCAGTTACAGTGGACACACAGTAGATGTTGCTTACTGTGCACAGCAGCAGAGCTTATCTCCATGGGATTCGATTAATGTTAATAGAATCCTGACATGTACAGATTGAGGCTGAGCATCAACACACACACACACACACACACACACACACACACACACACACACACACACACACACACACAATTGAACGCAGTATGTTTAGTCGTTAATCATGTCAGAGGGGTTGCCTCAATCCATTTATCTATCCCCTCACCCCTTCTCTCTCTCTCTCAAACACATACACACAAACGCACATAGTGACAAATTGCTGACATGGGTGGAATATTCCTGTGTCTGGAGAAGAGACTCCCAGTCCCCTGAGTCCAGCCCCCTAACCTGATTTCATATATCTAGTACTCTTTTTCTAAATCTCTCGGGTTACACACTCAGTGAATGTGCTTGTGAGTGCGCCTGCGTGCATCTTCTTGTGCTAAGGTCTAAAGGTCATTTCCCACGATGCCCTGCATCTCCAGGCTCCTCTGTGACGTCATTGTCACTCTGGGCGACAAGGGGAAATAAGTAGGCGGGGCTTTCCTTCCTGACCCCATCTCCAATACAATGGGGACAGACACACACACTGTTTTGGGTAGTGCAGGAAAAGCTCTTACATGGGTTTATGCAAAGTCTGTGTGTATGTAAATATACATTTGTCTTCAATGCCTTATGAACTCCACTCTGCCCATCATGTTGTGAGGGAGAGTCATTCAGGAGTTAAGCTTTGGATTAGCAGAGCAAAATCTGTACAGATACAGTACAGGTGGCCTTGTGGCTACAGGAACAGATCAGAAAGCAGAAGTGTAAACTTTTGGTTCAGTTTATACACTGCCATGTTTCCTGTTAAAATGTACCACAACAAAAAATACTGAACCGAAAGCAAAGAAAATGTCTTTGATGCACTGAATATATCATCTGACTGACAGGGGAAGTGAGATGCAAAGACAGCAAAGAGCTCTTTAGTACCAAAAATGGAGAAATAAAAATTGGCACAGATTTAAAAAAAATCTGATTTTTTGAAAGATACAGTTGCCAGCAAAATCCGTGGGAACCATCTGTGGACTTCCAGTAAACTGATCTTCTCAGGTTAAGAGAAGGAAACAAGTTTGGCTGCCTTTTTGTGCCTCTTTTAACACATTTGATCCAGTTCTTCTGAGAAATTTCATCATCATAGTGCAGGAGTGCCAACAAGTTTAAGGTCAGGCCCTCAAACACACAAAGGAACTCTATTGAGCCTCAGTGGTGTTTGATTTCACAGATTTTAACTTGACAGGGGAGAGGTTTTTTGTTTGTTTTATTGTTGTTTTTAAAGAGGGTTTAAAAATTTCAGTGTTCAGTTCTGCTGTAAGAAGATGCTGACTGCTATAGTTCACAAGATTAAATGAGGTCCTCTTGGGATGAGCACAGCTCTTAAAGTCTTCCAGTAATAAGAAGGAGAAGAGAAAAGACAAATGAGCTGCTGATTATGCACCAGAGTCCATCTGAGTAGGTAAAAACAGGTTAAACTACAGGTTGTAGTAAAACTACAAAGCAGCTGAGGGGTTGCATTGCAAATTGCATTTTTAAAATTAGACAGATAATAGAGTTTCACCCAGATTTTGTATTTTTTAAACATTATCAAGCCAGGCAGTATTAGACAAAATAAACATTTTAAAAATCAGTGAATATTTGAAAGAATCTTAAGTATGATATACAAACTGTTATAAGACAAACAGAAGATTTAATGTTAGCAAATGGTGTTCACTAGGGTAAGGAGACACATTCTCAAACCTACATACTGTACATTTGCCTTTAGGCTGTTATGGAGAACCTGTATCCCCAGGTAAGATCTTCCTCCTCACTCTTTCCTGCCAGTCACACACACACACCTGCAGGACCTGCTCTACAACTGATTAATGTGCGTGAGTGTGTGTGAATGTGTGTCGTGTGTGTTGTGAGAGACTAAAATTAGGTCAGCTCGAGAGGTCAATCATCAGCCACCACCTGCCAGCTTGTTGTAGTGCCTAGAAACAAGATAAGGAACAGAGAGAGAAAGAGGGAGGCAGACAGTCTATGTCTGTGGTGATACAGCTGTACTGCAGTGTAAGGTAGCTAATGGCATTAGCCTGAGTCTTTTCCTGGAATGCAACTTTTACAGTGGCAACATCCTCCATGTGTTTCCTCCTAACTGCCGACTGACTAACACACACTCTGCACTTGGATTTGACCTCCTTTTCAAATGTATCACCCTCATAAACTTAACACCTTCAAGTTCAGGAAGAGAGTGAGATCAGTGATTTGTTTTCCATAATGTAAATCAATGTATTTGTTTGCACGTTTAGTTTCACTGATAAAGATACATAATATTGTTTTTGCACCTTTAATAAAAGGAGCATTTTCTGTCTGTTTGTATATGTAGTATATGTTAAGACAATATTATATTGTGTCTTTTAATGATAACTTTGATTTAATGATTATTTTCTCAAAAAGGGAGAGAGGAGGGAGGTTGTCACAGTTTTTGTAGTATACTGGTTTCAGCAGATAGTATGCAAGATACCAAAGTGCTGTTTTAGACTAACAGGAAATGGTACATTATGTCCAACAATGTACTTTTTTTTGTGTTCCTGGAGCTGTTTCATCAACAGCCACAATTATTTTTACACTTTTAGCTTTTTCCAGCTGTGAGAAGCTCTACTTCCTTCATGCACTGTGGGAGGATTTTCATCAGCATTCTCAAAAATCAGCAATATATCAGTCAGCATAATAACTACTTTGAGTTTAATTACCTCAGTCACTGATGCAAACACACTACATACTCAAAACCTGCTTAGATTTAGTATGTAGTGTGGATTTGGGACCTTGCTGAGGATGTATACAGCCTAAGTGGAACGCTGCAGACACTGTGCAGGGAAGGGAAAATAATGGCAACCTTTATTATATATTTAATTATTTTCATTCTTTTTTTTTTTTCATTTACGAGCAAAAAACTCAACAAAGCCCTCCCCTCTACTTGTAAATCTTACTGCTGTGAGCAAACTGGTGACAATATAAGACAACCAGATGTGAATGTCAGCATTTTTATCAAACTTCCATTTGAACTAGGGCAGCTGGAGTAAGACGACACCGATAAAAGACATTTTGGTGAGTACATTAAACTTAAACTACAATAAAGCAGAGGACAAAAATAAGGGGTAATTGTCCCTAATGTTGTTATTGTCGCACTGCTCATTAACCTGTTTTCCATGAATCCACTATGGTTCCAAAGATCATCTGTCCCAGTTCTTCTTATTGGCCCAATGTGTGCACCGCTTTTACTGGCATATAGAAGTGTGAGTCAGCACAGTGCAGCATCACAACACAGAAGATTTACGTTCCAATCAGCATCCTTTCTGCAGCACAAGTACAGCCCCATAACTCCACATGAGTGAAAGAAGCTCACTAAGCTGCAGCTGGGTGAAAAAAAAGCTGCGGCCAGGACTTTATAAAGTATTGAAAGGATGAGTCTCATTAGATCCTCCCTTGGCCTGAGGAGACACGGCGCTGGAACAAAAACTCTGCAGAGCTGCTGTGTCATCACGTAATCGGCACTAAAGATCAGTCATTCATGTGTGAGGACAGTGTGTATGTTCGGAAGGGGAGCAGAAACACACACACACAACAAAATGTGTACTTTATAGCAAATAAAAAGGATGTGTATCTCCTTCACACAACCAGCTTCCACTGCACATCTAATTGATGTTGACCCTCCAAACAAAGACATCAGATCTCTGCTGTCAAAGTAAATAAAATGAACTCATCCCTCCTTTCTGTCCCTTCCATGTATTCCTCTGAGGAATGAGATAGTTTCTTAAAGTTAAATCCCTATCTCTTTCTTTTACCCTCCCTACAGTGTGACTTTACCCTCAGCCACCTCTCTCTGTCAGTGCCGGCTCCATCCACTGTGGAAGCCAGCAGGGGTGGTCGCTCTCATCTAATAAGCCCCTGTCACACAGATTAATGCCCGCTGATGATAAATCCCCCCCTGGAACGGGTCGAACCAACTGTCTGCTTGATTAAACCCAAAGGGAGAGGCAGAGCGGGTCACACAGCAAGAGAGCGAGGGAGGGAGAGACAGATACAGGAGGGGAAAAAAGTCCTTTTTTCATCTCTCCTCCTCAGGCTGCCATCGGTCTACAGGACATGACAGCTCGTCTTGACTTCCTGCCCTTGTTCCTCATCTTCCTCCTCTCTTCCCATCTACTTTCATTTCTCCCGGTGATGAGAAAATGTCCTCCTATCCCCTGTCTTTCTTAATATCTCTTCCTTCTTTTCCTCCCCTTCTTTGACCCCTCTATTCACAGACATGACCACAAATTGACATAGCTGAAAACAGGTTTAAAACAGAAAATTAATCTTTTTCTCATTTTCTTCTTTAAATCTCCTGTCCTCTTTCTTGTTTTTTGCGGGATCTCCCTGTTATCAGCTCTCGCCCTCTAATCCTGGAAACACCTGACCTCATATTTTAAGGGAGCTATGTTCCACTTCCATCTAATTCCTCTAAAATGATGGGTTGTATCTCCTGGTGTACTCCAAGGCATACAAATACCATGGAAGTGACATGATACCAATATCAATATTTTATTGAGTTTTAAAAAATATGATGAGGGTACATTGCTCAATGATAGATTGATAGAACAAGTAAAATGCACATTTTTATTAGAACTGCTTAAATTGAGCTATTTGGTGATAAAAAATATGGACTGAGAGGGAAACTTCAGAGTTGAAAAACATACTTTTTCAGTGCACTTTGGTGAACAATTTAATTTATCAGTCAGGCTCTTGTGCTCTTAATAAGTTAAGAAAAAACAACAACAACAAAAAAAATGGCGTGTGGTTAAAAGAACAGCGTCTTTTCAGCAGTAAGAGGGAAACAACTATTTTAATCTTCTGTACCCCCTGCCTTCATAATCACTAAAAGGCCTCAAATCCTCTTGTTCACTACAGTGGTTCCACAGTATAAAATCCCCATTCACCACCCAAACAATCATCTGGCAGGTCTGATTTGTTTTTGTGCATTTGCGTCGGACGCACTTACATAACACGCAAACACGTACAGATGAACAAATACTCCTGAACAATTCAAAAGATGAGTGACCCGAAACAAAACCAGTGGAATTCCAATAGAGCTGCACCACCCTGTCTAGGTCTATTTATTTCGGCATTACAACACACACGCACGCATACACATGGTTGCACCTGTATGTGGGAACACACCAGGAGGGCGGAGCTTCACAGGTCCTCCCTTTAGAAAGACACTGAACAGAAAAGAGTTGGAGGGACAGTGCCAATTCACAAGTAAAAAAGTCAGATGCAAGGAAGTTAAAAGACTCTTCAAAACAGAGAAAAAGCTTTAGACAGTTAATTTCCTGTGCCTGCGAGCTTGTGTGCATGTCTGTGTGTGTGCATATGAGAGTGTACATTCAGCGTGTGTATGTAACGGTAAATTTGGTCAGTTTGCTCCAAGCAAAGCAAGATTAATGACCCTTAGCTCATTCCTGGCAAATACTAAGATCTGTGTGTGTGTGTGTGTGTGTGTATGACCTAACAAGGAAAGCTTTGTCTGTGTAATGGCTTTTAGCGGCACCTCAACCTGCTGATCAGCCTTTGTATGTGTGTATATGTGAGTGCAAATGACTGGTGAAGAACTATTACATAATGTACATTTAAACTGCATCTTGCATTCTTTTAGTGACACACTTTCACTGAATATAAATATACTGGACTATATGTTCATATAAGGAGGTTTCCGTTGAGTCTGTCCAAAATGAAACGTCTGCGTAGCTCAGGCGGACAGTTTCCTCTCTGGCCTGGTAAGTTATTTTCACAACATTAGCAGTGCATGTTATTTGACGTCTTTATCAGTGGTTGATAGCTGCGAGGCCAATATAGCAGCACTGACTGCTTCACAATGGTTGGGTTGGCCTGCTGACAAGCCATCAGCTAACACACACACGCACCCAGATAAGCAAAGGCACAAAAACATTGAAAAAAACATGCACTATGTGTGTACAGTATACAACATCACACCTCATGCATGAACACAAAAACACCTCAAAAAGGTTAAAGTGAAGTCCATAGTGTGGGCTTATGGCTCATTCATGTATCCATCATAAGGACTCTTCATACACTACATCACCACCCATCAGAACACAGTAATATGCAAATACTAATCATACAGCATGTATGGCTCTTCTGAAGGTACACACACACACACACAAACACACACTTCACACAATTCAAGCTTATCTAAAACGATCCAGTAAAATAACAGATGGTAAAAAGGTTGGGAGTGAATAATTGACTAGTCCATTAGCTCTTTCTCTTTCTTTCTCTTCTAACATTTTTGCTCTACATTGCCTGTAGTTTGCAATCTCTTACAGCTGGAACTAAAACACCAATACTGTAATTTCATGTAATCTGCATGGCTGACTTATTTAACTGGCAAATTTGGTGCCGTTAAACTTTTTGCCTGTTCAAAGTCTGTTCAAAACAGAGATGTTGCACAGAAACGATATTGTTTACAGGACTGCCAGCATCATTTGCACTTCAAGTGCAAGTATACTTGAAGTATACTTCAAGTGATCTTCTGAGCTTCTATCTCAGGGATGGGAGACGTCCGGCCTCTGGGCCACATGCAGCCCACAAGACAGTTTAACCCGGCCACGATCAACAAAAAAGCAACTCAGAAATTGAAAAAATTCTCTTAACAGCAATTAAGTTATTTCCTCTCTTGGATAAAGTTTCTGCACTCTGAGTTTAGATGCCCAACAAGCAGCTTTCACAAGACCGCATTCTGACACAGACAATGTTATGCAGGCAAGTTCTTCCTTCAGGCAGAAGCAAATGGAAGCAAACAAAAAGAACTGAACATATTCGCTATGCCTTTTAATGTGGAACCAGCTGATGTGCCTGACAACCTACAACACAAAATCATTGAGCTGCAAAGCAACAAAAAGCTCAAAGCGGGGTACAACAACATCCCTGTGCTCGAATTCTGTAAACTGTATGTACGTCCTGAGGATTTTCCCATTCTGAGGAGACACGCACTGAAGTGCGCATCTCTGTTTGGGACAACCTACTACTGTGAGCAGTTCTCAGTTCAGAACTGACTCTTACAAAGACTCAACATTGACTGACCCAAACCTGTGAGCATCATCATCATCACTCCAATACGATATCAGATGCCAAAGAGAAGCAGCCATTGCATTGGCGGTTAGTGTGATATATATGTTCAATAATTTAGTATGGCCCTGGAAGGATATTATAAAAATTAAAATGGCCCTTGATAGGAAAAGGTTTCTCACCCCTCATTAATCTGAAATAGCAAAGAAGCAGAGAGGGAAAGAGGGGGGACTTGCCTTAACTTTGTTTTACCTTTACAATGTTTTAGATTTAAAAGCACTGTATTTTGCTCTCTGTCCCAATACTTGGCCTGAAAACACTTAACTCTATCTCACTATCACACCATAAAAGTAAACTGAATTTGTCAACTCCATTCTTGGTTAACCTTCAGTTTGGCTTCTCTCTAATGCTTTCCCCAATAAATAGTGCTGTAAATGACATTTATAGTGGTTATTAATGGAACTGTGCCTTTAAAACTAAATGAGTAACACTTTGTACGCCCTGCTCTTCACCTTCAACCATCATCACAACCACTTATAGTATGAATGCGTGTATTCTGTGTTGGTGTGAAAAAAAAGAGACTCATGCAGGGTTGGAATCAGCTGACGGTGCATTATAGTTGATATTACACCCAGACACCTGTATGCTAGAAAGCGAACCCTGGAATGTACTGTATGAATCCAAACACAGGATAGGAACAAAGACGTGCGCATAGGAAAACATGCATGCAAATTTTTCCCAAGTGCTGTTGGTACTGGATGAACAGCAACCATTGCTTCTAGCATTTTCATACATGACCGCATAAGGATTTTCATGAGTTCAACAGCAGAAAATACGTATCGCTAACTCCTAGTTTTGGATTTAAGTGTAACTTACTAGACTGTTAAATATACAGTTTTTCCACAATATCCCTCAGTAAATCCATTCTTATTTCATATCTAATCATTCTGTTCACATGCAAGGACCATTCTCACTCACTCACTTCATGAACTCACACTACCTGTTGAAACAGAAGGTTTATAGTCTTAAAGTGGTACAGGGATGTTTTTGCAGTTCAAAATCCTGCTATAAGGAACTCATTGTTCAGTTTTGGGGAGATTATGTGCACAGGTAGGTACACAACAGCTCCCTGGGTTCCATGAATAAGCCATTAAAACTGTTAATCATTTATCAACCCTGACAACTTGAGGCACATAACAAACAGGCATATCATAACTGAGCGTGCCTACCAGGCTAACAGCTCTGCCTTCTGTTGTGTGTTTTCTGACATGTGTGTAACTAGGTCACCTGACTAAGACCGACTTCCTACACACACACACACACACACACACACACACACTTCCTCTGCTCATAAACACACCGTAGATCCTGCCAGCACAAAGCTGGATGTGTGTGGGTGCTTTTGCATGAATAGGACACACATGGACGCACTCAGACAATCATAAGCAGAACATTAACACTCTGTCAGTGGTTCTTAAAGCAGCCACCTACCAAGTGCATAATATCATCAAAGTACACGCACATAAACACACACAAGCCTTAGACAAACTCATTATCAAAGTAATTCATTTAGGCTCCAAACTACAAGCTTATTTCCTCTTTCCTCTTAAGCACAGACACACACACATACACACACTTTGACCTGACCCATATGTTTGGGTGGGATAAGTCGCCTCACCTCTTAGTGTCTTTAATGCAGTAAGTCCTTTCTTTCAATTCCCTATTAGTGCAATAGCCAGTTTCAGACAGCTCTACACAATAACACACAAGCACACCCACACACACACAAACAATCCCATTAACAGATTGCTGTCTATTCAATGACTGTTAGTTCAGTAGCTGAAGGCCTTCATGAGCTACTTTTAAATGGATGCAGGCATTTGTTCTGTCTGCATCAGGTTCTGGTTGAATGACTCTTCTGTATAGATAACTTCAACAGTGATGTAATGGAAGCAGGTTATCTTAGTCAAAAGCAAACAGGAAGTATTATATACAGTCTGTGTAAAGTTGAACAACACAGATTTAACTGCTTTAATTGCTGCTTTTATCCAGCAAAGATCATTCTAATGAGGAGTAGTCAGATATTTTGTCATGAGTACATAAAACAGGTTATACTTTATATACCCTTATCTTCAACTCATCTGGTGATTGTTTTATTGATTCATTGATTATGATGTAGTCTATAAAATGTCAGGGGAAAAAATGCTGCACAATCATTTCAGCACTATACTTAACTGTTAAATAGTAAACTAATCAACAACCTGTTTAATTATTGATTTCATCCATAGCTTAAAAAAAGTTAGCAGTTGTAGTGTTTACACGCTAAATTCATATGTATCTCAAAGTCAACATTTTATTCATTTCATGAAGCTAAAACAAGCCTATTACCAGCTTTGATCATTTCCAATTTCAATTCCAGCTTTTTTAGATAAACTGGTTTTTAAAATGGTTAATTTATCTTAAGAAATATGATACACTTCAGTTTATCAGAAAAATTAAAATCACTAAATTTGAAAATATATGGTTTAGCTTGCTTCATTTACATTATATAGGATGGTGTGGTCTTATCTCTTTCTGTGCTTAAAAGACTTTATAGCAATTTAAATACTGTATTCATGCATTTTGTATGTACAAACCCACTTGGATTATTACATGTTTCCTCAGTGCCTTTGTAACATATCAGGCAGCATGATATTAATCTAATCTGGACTGCTGGGATCTCATTATCATTCTGTCCCATGTGGACAAGGGGGCCGTTATATAAGAGCACTTAAGCTGATGAGATCGCTCATAAGACGCTGGCCACCGTGATGTCATGATACCATCTGACTGGACACTCTGTGGTATGATGTCACATTGGAGACTTGTAACTTTAAATCATAATTGGATCAGCCTCCTGCTGTTTCATGATGGAATTATTTCATATTGTGTCTGACTTCACAGGTCACAATAGATATATGTCACAATAGATATACTGCATTAAAACTTTGCTGGATTTCTATAGATACAATATTTTACCATGTATTCTATTTATTTTAAGTCAGAGAACCCAACAAGCACTAGGTTTTCTGTATTTTTCAATGATATGGGATCAGCTTTGATCTGCACTCAGCTTCATTCAAACAAAAGCTGAGCTAATGTGTTTTTACTGTGATGCCACCATCTCTGTCTAAGAAGTGCCTGTGTAGTGCTTTGTAATGTTGACATGCTTTCTAGATCAGTGTGATAATGCTTTTAGGAGGTTCTTCGTGCTTTACTGATGTTACACGCACACGCACACGCACACGCACACTAACACACACACACACACACACACACACACACATTTCAGGCAGCCCGTCTTCCATTGTAATGTTGAGCTAAAAGATGAAAGTATGGTGTCTGTCTGGCTCTAAAGACCCTCTCTCTCTTTTTCTGTATTCCCTCTGGACGCACACACACTCAAACACACGCACAAAATGCACATACAGGCTCAGCAGACACCTCAATTATGATAATGTGGATCAGCATTAATGTATCCTTACAGCACGGCTGGCTTTCAACAATGTTCGCTGTGTGTGTGTTTGTGTGTGTGTGTGTCCCAGACAGCAGGAGAGGAGGGGCAGCTACTGTATCTCATTTAACACAGGTTACTCCCTCCAGGAAAGCAAAATGCTGAGGCCTTCAGCATTTCTAACTTCTTGCACACACACACACGATGATAAACAGCTATACACACACAGACTTAAGCACGCAGTTAAAATGAAAGGTTCTCATGAATGCAACAAAGGAAAAATATAAAACGGACAGAAAGACAAGAAGATTCAGAAAAATGCTGAGGCTTGTGTCTGCTGAGAGAAACATCAAGGGACACAAAGACAGGGATAAAATAAGAGAAAGACAGTCAAATAAACAAATAAAGGGAAAAAAACAAGGATTCTAGTGCTTTATTTACAAATGCAAACAGGCCTCAGTGAGATGAACCTACTGTGTGTTTTTCTGCCTGTGTAAATCTGAGCGTCAGCCAGTTTCCACAGCCCAGATGGCCTTGAATTTGGGCAGAAGAAAGTCAGATTATACAATCTAAAAAATGTAAAACATTCAGAATACATCATAATTCACAAACAAAGAGCACACAGCCATGCAATAGGGATCCACTAATTTAGGCAGAATTGGGAAGAGACCATTTGAACAATCAAGCTATTCAGAAAACACATAAAATGAGCAAAAAGGGCCTTTAATCCAAATACACACCTCCTTGAATAAAAAGTATAATTTGACTACAACATGTCCATCAGTGTCCTCCACTTATGGACTGTAGGGGGTGCAGTTGTAGAGGTACGCAATGATCATTTGAGAAATCATCTTTCAGTCAGTTCTCAAAAACGGCTCCTCTTAAAAAAGTGTCTCTCTCATCTCCTCTGCAGCTCTTTTATCACAACCATGCTCTTTCTTCCTCCTCCTTCTTCTCCTCTCCTTCCCTCCTCCCCCCATCCTCCTGCCTCCTTCCTCCTCCTCTCCCAGACTCCCTCCCACCCTGTAATTACCACCTCAGACTCCAATTAAAAGAAACCACAATAAAGAGAGCAGAGGAGGGAGACCAAGGGGCGGTAAGGGAGAGACAGAGGGGACGGCGCAGAGAGAGACAGAGGGGGGAATTTAATGAGAGGTTTGTCCACACACACACACACACTATCATATACATCAAGACATACACTCCAAAACTAACAGCATAAGCAGGTAACAACATACAAAAACTCACCAGCAAGAGATAAGAGAGAGGTTTGAAAAGAACAGGAAAGTTGCACATATGTGTGTGTACATCTGCGTGCAAAGGCATGTATGTGTATGTCTCCATACATGTGCATTTGTGTGTGTGTGTGTGTGTGTGTGTGTGTGTGTGTGTGTGTGTGTGTGTGTGTGAATGAGTGAGGGGGACTGCTGACAGTTTTTCCTTTGTGTTTTGCCCCAGCCTGTTTCCTGCCATTAAGGTTCCCGGTGTTACTCTGCTTCCTTAACAGCACACACACACCTACACACACACACAAAATTGAGAAAAATATAGAGACAGAAGGTCAATATGCAGACAGAGGATGATTAATAAAAACAAGAGAGGAGAATTGAAGATCAACAAGTCATGGAGACAATGAGGAGAGGAAGAAAACAACACAGTAAATATTAGCTTTTAAAACTGACCAAAGCACATGGGCGCATGCACGCATACACACACACACACAAATTATTACCAAAGAAACCCTCTCTGCAGTAGTGGAAGACACTAACAATCAATAAACACAAAGTAGGAACAGCAGGGTAGCCCTTACTGTCAAGCTGTCTTTGTGGTGTGTGTGTGTGTGTGTGTGTGTGTGTGTGTGTGTGTTGTTAAGGAAGCTTGGGCCTCATGGTTGTGTGCCAACATAGACTGCCAAAAAACACACACACACAAAGAGTGAAAGAGAAGGAGTGCAGAGAGGTGGTTTGATTTACTGGGCTGCCAAAGAGAGAACGAGCACAATATACAGAGAGGAAATAGATATCTTGGTTCATTATACACACACATACACACAGACAGAAACAGAGACACACACATATACACACACATACACACAGACAAAAAAAACGCACACACACTAGCTCAGACAGCCTTATCAGTTTATCCTTTTTCATTCAGGAGATCCATTACTCAGCTTCTCTTTGAAGACTACTACTCTGAGTGTGTGTGTGTGTGTGTATGTGTTGCAGACAGGAGTGGCTGTGCAGACTTTATAACCAGGTGTGTTACCTTGATCTTAGCAGGAGTGCTAACTTGCTCTGCATGACACACCAAACACCCTGTGCTGTGTGTGTCTGTGTAAGGAAGAACACATACACATTTACTTTCCTGCCGTCACTGAAATGTAAATTGACTAAATACCACCTGTGGTACATTTCTATTTTCTCTGGAAACCGGTCGGACCGTGTGTCATGTTTACAGCTGTAAGCCAGTTCAACCTGACTGTTCAGTTCTGACGAAAGGTGAAATTTCAGAGCAGCTGAGTGTGTGTAATTATCTGTGTGTCCCATATATTTACTTTGCTATTATCTAACTAATAAGACATCTATAAAGTAATGGAGGTTGGAAGAAGCTATTTTTTAAAGTGTCATAGTTATAGCTAGTATAAGCAAAAAATATATAAATGTACTAGCTTGTGCTCCATGCAGAACATTAAATTGACCTTTTGATGAGTGAATTCATTTGAATCAATTCATCTTAGGGATGCACATGGTTAACCGTTTAACCGTTAACCGATAGCAGTAACTCTAACCGATTAATACTAACGGTCAATTTTGTTTTTAAGCTACGTAATTCAATCAACTCATGGGGGCGTGTCGACAGGTGCAACACATGCCATTACGTGCTTTCCATCACAGCCCACTTTACAGCGAAGATGAAGAGAGCAAAAAGGAGTTCTGTGTGGGACAATTTCGACCGGAAAGGGGAGGAGGTCATTTGCAAATTATGCGGTACACGCGCTTCCCGAGGCTGGCCATTCTGGCCCGGCGCTACCTGTGTATTCCTGGGACATCGGTCCCATCTGAGCGCATATTCTCCGCTGCGGGTCTCACGGTAAACAGGCTGCGCACCAGGCTGAGCCCAGAGCATGTCAACACGCTGCTTTTTCTTCATAAAAACCAGTACATTTAAAAATAAATAAATAAAGCCCATGAGGATTTTTTTGTCACGGCACTTTTGAATGGATCACAGTACTCAAAAAAATAAAAATAAAATAATAGGGGAGGCAACCGCCATTCCGACATCCCTCCAATCTATTATTAAAAACTCCTGAAACATGAAATATAATATGTCTAGTACACGTATTAATGTAACTCGGGCTAGTGTGAAACATGTTAGATTCATGTGTGAATCTCAGGGATCACTGACTGTAAGTAGAAACACAGTGTCAGTGAGCTGTCACAGCAGCCAGCTGGAGCGCAGCTCTCCATTCAGCCCGTGTGTCTCCATGCACGCTGGCATCATATGCAACATTAATATTACAGATATCAATGACGGCTCTGCAGATGACACCTGAAGTCACTGACTAATTCCACTCTCCTTCGTGTTGTACAGTAGGGGAGGGTGTGTATCCTTGTATGCAATTACGCCCAAAACACACATTACATTGAATATTATATTACACGTCGCGGGTCGTCCATTTTTACAGTAAAATTGTTGGGAATGAAGCCGCATCATCCAGATAAACATTGAGCTCCATCAGAACTGTTTAAAAATCAGATTTCAGAAGCTCAAACTTTATTTTGGAAATGAAGCAGAACACACAATTAAAGAAATCACCAGCGCGCTCGCTCTCGACATTTGCCGTCATTGTAAATCTGCAGTACAGCGCCGGTTGTTGTCATGTCGGAATGGCAGCATGGAAGGACATTTAAATCTTATCGGTTAACGGTTATTAATCGTTAAAGGGCGTCGGTTAACGGTCATAAAAAAAATCCAAAATGTGCATCCCTAATTCATCTACATTTAAATGAATTCAGATATGGCCAGAATAAACTGCTAGAGGAGCATGGGGCCAATATTAGCTGCTGCACTCCTATATAACTAAATTCCGTCCTATCTCTATGCATTTTGTGCAGTTTTGCTATGCTGAATGTGCTACCTGGTTCTGGTCTGTTGTGTGGTAATCTGATTAAACACAAATTATTTAGGAATATGGAACACTTAGCGAAAAACTGAAACAAAGCTAGATTTTGACACAAGGATCCTGTTAAAGACATGGACCCCAGATCAGACAATACAGCAGAACCCACCATAAGGCCTGTGTCAAATCAGTTGATATTGTGGTTTGAAGGTGCATATTCCCAAACAAGAACACACAAAGCCTGGAGCTTTTTGGATATCAGGAGATCCCCAAAGGTAATTGCCCATTATGCTTAGTGGTAATCCAGTCTTAAATTTAGACCACCATGAGGTGGTGCAAAACAATTTCATGCACCTAAATGTGTTGGAGTTCGTTTCATACTTGATGCCACCACAACACCAGATGGATGTATGGCACATGATCAGGCCTGATCCTGCGTTAATTATACTCCCAGTACAGTAACTTTGTTTACATTCTTCCATTTAGTGTGTGATATAAAGCGATGGTGGGCTACACACATACTCAACGGACTGGAGTTGCAATCAGGTAACTTCTATTTTGAGACAACTGCCATGCAATCGCTGTGTTTGCAAAGTGGAGATGGCTTTGCAAGCTGTTTGTTGTCACTGAAAAGCAACAGATTACGGAGCCTTTCTTCAACTTCCTTAATGTTGTATTCACTATCAACAATCTCCACAGGCATTAGAGACTGGAAGAAGAAAGGAGAAAGCAGGCCACACAAGCAGTCCAATCACAGTTCTTGCGGTGGCACATTGTATGTGTAGCGGTCACAGCCACACAAGTCTCTCGTTTAAGATTGCCATTAAGAATATTAAAACAATAAAATTTGGGTTTGTAAGAACGTATTACAGTATCTCGCTTTGGCAGAGTGCACCAATATATTTCAATATATTTACCACTGGCTATGGTGGTAGCTATGGCACATCCATGTTAACAAGTACTGAATAGCCACATTTGCAAGCTAAATGCAAGAATATATTCCTGAGCTTTATATTCTTATTCACAATATTCTTTTCAAAAGTTTTGTATATTGTGATTAACATTCTGCAGAACTTTGCCTTCGTCTCCTTCTTGGCCTTCACTGGTCAAATACTTGTGAGTGAGGTTGCGCGAAATCAAAAATATTGCTGCTGTAAGAAAGTCGTAAAACTGGAATTTACAAGACATCTCCCCTGCACTCAATCTCAGCAGTCTGCACACGGTGGCTCCGTCCAGCTTCCAACTGTCACTGAGAGTAAAAAATGCCAACAGGCACAAATCTGGAATAAGCTGACTGCTCGTTCCTGCCAGTGCAGAGCTGGTGTAAGGAGTTTCACCACAAAATGAGGTGTCCAGCTTTTAAACAACCTCCTCTGACACAAACACTGAGACAACACCATACTGCTCATGTAGCTTTGTATTTGATTGTGGCTGCTGGAGATCAATGTTGAGATCAAGCGAGGTGAGATGAAGTGAGTGCTTGTTTGTGTGTGTGTGTGTGTGTGTCTGGGAGCAAAGAGCCAAAGGTAGTATAATATTCTACTCACGAGAGGAGAGAGGGAAAAAGACAGCTCTGTGTGTGTGTGTGTGTGTGTGTGTTTCCTTCCTTCCTCCCACACTCCTTCCTTTGCTTTAATGCTGACACAGGTCCTGTATAAGAAGCAACACACACACTCACAGCATCAGCCTTAAATGTAAACACATGACCTTACAATCTCAACTCCTTCCATTATTAATCACTTATTATTGAAATCCATAATTTATTTTATGTATTACAAGTGTAGTAATGTCAGGCCTCATGACAAAAGATGAAACAGACATAGAAAGAGGTATAGAGATAGAGCGTGCATTCACATTCCAGTCTTTCCATTAATGGATGCACTGACTGACCTGAAGACACACACAGGCCTCCAGATACACAGACAGACACACAGACAGATTGACAGGCCAATCGACTGAGGACTTTTGTTGATTCCAGACTTCCAATCAGTCTGGGTAAACAGCCACCAACTCTCTAAGGATCTTCTCATTGTGACTGCATGTGTGTGTGTGTGTTTGAGACCTTGAAAACACTAAAAGGGTAAGTGGATGCTGTCACTGTCTCAGTGAACAAGGTGACCCTTTGTAACCTCTGACCTTGCCTTAAACCTGTCACGCCCATCTCCTCCTGTCTGTCTGGTTTGCGTTGTCCTGGAGATGGATCAATCACACTCCCTTTCATCAATAACTATTAGTTTCTGTGTCCTGACCCAGAGCTTATCAGATCTGCTTTCCTTCAATCCTTTTTTCACAATGTCCTGATTTTCATTCTCTTCAGTCCCTTTTTCTTGTGTCATTACAAATTCAACCATGTTCAACGGTCCCTTCTCATTCTCCTTTACTTCACCTTGAGTTGGTGAATAAAAAAAATCAATACTGATTGATATGATTGACGATGGTCCAAGACAACAATCAGCAACATTGAACAGCACTCCTCTGAGACAGGACAGAGTTCTCAAACTCATTTCAGATGTATTGAAGTAAAGTTTTTAAATTCATAATGCCTCTGGGATTGTCCAGGTTTGATTAAAATACTAAGAAGGTTTCACTTTAACTTAAAATTTAATAGAACAAGGGCTAGAAAAAAAATAAAACTCTCCAGCTTAAGTGTACCGTCCGTCTAAAACTGTTCAGTATGCTTTGTAATTGGTTTCAACTTGGCTTCTATCAGATGGGATTTTCACGCAACAGAGGGCTAGAGGGGAAGGAGATGGGAGCTGAAAGCGGGAGTGAATCCCAATGAGTTGATGATATACAGTATGCCTGAGCTGTACACTGCAATCATCTCTTCTAAAGCCCTCTGAAGGTAATGCACACTGAATGCTAGACGGACTAACACGCTCTCTGTACTAAACCCTTGAAGAATTTAACTCCAGAGAGCCTTTACAAAAAAGCTGTATTTCACGTCATGACACAGCACTTTTCACAAGATATTTATGAACGAGGGAGTGAGAACAAGGCAGGAGGGAGGAATGAATGGATGAAGGAGGAGAATTCCACCAACCCACATACAACATCAGCCAACCATGTCGCTGACCTTAAAGTCCCTTGTCTCACAGCCGTCCAACTGGGTGGGGACAGACGTATCTGAGCAAGAGATGCAAAATTAGGAGGGAGCCACCAAGAATCCCAATCATGAAATCCTCCTGGGAATGCGCCAAAGGGAATCTTGCTTGCGTCGACTGTGTGTGTGAGAGTGTGTGTGGCCTTTGACATCTGAGTCGCTTTGACCTTTACTCTGACAAACGCCAGTCACAGGAGTGCCTGTGTGGGCTGACCATTCACAAACAACGTGGGAGTGCACGGACAACCATCTACGTGTACGTCGCTAATGTAATTCTCAGATTCCGAGACAATGTCCGGGCTTCATAGAGAGTGCATTATGAGCAAAAGCGTATGAGAAGCTAATGAACTTTGCTGACGAATGTAAGGCGTGAGAGAATATTTTCTGTAGGTGGCCGCTGACAGCTGAGAATTTACTTCTCACATCCATCTGTCATTCGCTTCCTTTCTAATTTGAGGGTTAGCTTTACTGTTAACTTTGTTCGTTGAGCTTCAGAAAAAAAGAAAAGGGAAGATTTGGAAGATAAGAGCAAAAATGAGAATGGGTGGAAAAAAGACAGAAAAATAAAACAGAGGTGCTAAGTTTTGAGGCAGGGAAAAACCGGACGGGCTGTGTGGAAACTTTTAAACCACTTGAGGTATTTCTGACAAAGCCTAAGAGAGATATAGATAGGAAGGCAGGTTTTAAAACGCTGCAGCTTTTCCGTTATGCACTCAAGCTACGGCCAGGATAGAGGAAGGGCTTATCAGACAAAACTGAAAGAAGCGTTAAGTGCATTTCTGATGCCGCTCTCCATTCCCATGGTACCACTCAACTCCACCAGGCCCCATCAACCACACTTAGAAGAACGAGAGGGATGAGGGCTAGAAAAGACTGGCGAAGAAGCAGAGAGAGAATGGGATGCAGGGATGAGAAAGGGGATAGACTCTTCTCTTGTCTTTGGAAAACCACTTCAAATTCCCTGGTGGGAGACAACAATGCAGCCTCAACCCAAACACATAATCTACTGTAGTCCAGATCTATCCTCATATGCAAAGCCCAGCTCAGACAGTTTAGCGGTTACACTCTCCCTGGCCTAATATCAAGACAGTTGTGTGATATGAAAATATGCAGTGATGAGAATTTTGCACATCATTGAGTCAAATTTGAAATAAACGTAAAACATCACTTTCCTTGCGACACAGGGTAATAAGAACTAGAATTTGTGGGTGGAAGAAAACACACACACAAGAACTAAATGATCAGTTAAGTTATAGTTGAAGAGGGCAACTCCTCCAATAGCATTATGAGACATTTCTACATTTATGAAGTAAACAATGTGGCTGTTGTTCAGGCCATCACCTGCTTACACAATTGATCACAAGACGAGATGCTTCAGGTTTACTCTCTGGGCTAAACAGTTTGTTCTATTGTTTTTATGAATTTGCTTGTTCTAGCTTTTTGAAAGACTGTTTATACTGCCAGAGCTATCACATGAATATTAAATACACAAACCCTGGGCTTTATTGATACAGCATTTTTCTGTTACACCTCAAGACAAAAGGTAGAACCATTTCAACAATTCAACTGAACTGTACAATTCACTTCAGCTTGACGGCCAAAAAAATGTTGGCAGCGACTGCGCTTTTCACACTAATCATATCTCATCAGAGTTGCATGCTTCCTTGTTTCCCTACTAGTGTCTTTTAGTGTGAAGCAACGATTTTAGTTTGCAAGTAAAATTCACAAGAAGAGCACGCCAGACCAGACCAGACCACAGAGCCTCCAGCCCCGCCCACCACACAACAGTATGCATTGAAATCAAGGCACTAACTGTATTTTCCAGCCTGCTTTGATTAGTCTTTGTTATAAGGGACTCCCATCCATCCACCCACACACACACACACATAGTTCACCGCAAGCCAAGTGAAAATGTTGGCACTAAAACAGAAAACTACAATAGAGTAATAAACCTTCTATCACTGAAAGCTACTGGAGTGAAAAATGTTTGAATAGAGATTCTGTTAAGCTCCTGTTGACTGCAAACAAAAGAAAAAGTATAGTTTTGGTGAGCAGGCATGCAAAATGATCTGCCAGCCAAGCAGGTGGTACAGTAGATGGACACTGGGTGGCCTTACAGGCGACATAATGCTTATATACCTGCATAGCTTCCGACTAACCAACCTAATCAAATTAGACATAGCTTCTCTCTCCCTCACTGTAAATGGACCCTGATCCATGCATACAGTGCACTGTTGGGAGCCAGGCCCTCCCTTGTGTCCCGACACCCTAATGAGATTCATGTGAGGAGCATTAAAACGGCAGCTAGACCGGGTGAAACTGACTGGAGCCGGCAGAGGAGCACTCTCTGACGCAGTCACAACGGACATACACACAGAATTTTTATGTAAAGCCAAGTGGGGGTTTGTTAACATTTAAACACACTGCCATTTATTCATTATTTCCATTTCTATGGACATGAAGGTAATTATGTCAGAGCTTTTTAAACTCAACATTAAAGATTTCTTTATTAAAATATTTAAACACAAATGTGTACTTAATGAATATGTTGTGCTATTACTGAGCCCAATTATGAACACAATTATGATGACCTAAACAGGCTTGTTTGTGATTTCTTTAAAATGAAAACCCCACACTCTGATGGTAACTTCATTAGGCAGCGGGTAATTTCAGCCGAGCAGTTTTATGACTTTTCCCCAAACACTTAACCAGAGAGTTGGAACAATTCCACATTAACATAATTAGCCACCCCACCATTTAATATCGTATCTTACAAGCATGAGAGACAGAGATGTCTCATAACAGCAATGAGGCAATGACAAATAACATCTCTGTGATGCAAAACAGATGGATAGAGGATGGTGTCAGAGGAAAGCCCAAGTTGTGACTTACATCAAAAGGGTTTTTTAATTTTCAGTTATAAACTCAACTCATCAGGATTCAATATAGATACTATCTGACCATACATGTCAGATAGTATAGATATAGATGTACATGCACAAGTGTTTTAGTAGAACTGCATCTGAAGGCAGTCTGTATTAGCTTCAACAGTCAGCTGTACAGGTCGTCACTTGGATATTACAGCACATGCAATCCAAGCTTAACACGCACAGAAACACACACCTGACCAGTTGCTCATAACAACTACACTGTCTTACATAAGAGTCTCTCTTCAGTTATCATAACACATAATACTAAAGTATGCACACAGAGGGACA
Organism: Centropyge bicolor; assembly: GCA_037975185.1. Taxonomy (NCBI): domain Eukaryota; kingdom Metazoa; phylum Chordata; class Actinopteri; family Pomacanthidae; genus Centropyge; species Centropyge bicolor. The sequence goes on from JBBMOC010000030.1 coordinate 1,334,621, forward strand.
CACACCCTGGTGAGGATTACAACTACTTTTAACTGTTGCGACTTTAATCAAAATAAGAGTCATGCATGTTTGCACTTAACAGACAACCTTTGATGCATCTGATCTAACTGCAGCAAAATATTCTAACACAAAGACAATGTCTTTCTGTCCATCTCTCTGTCTCGTTGCGGTTTGTTGGCACCCGCTCAAACTGTATTTGTCGTGGGGCCAGCGCGCCACAGGCCACAGTTGCGTAATGACACACAGAGACAGGGAGCTAACTTACAGACACTGCATTCATTCAGCAAATAAGCCCAAATCAACAGCAAGCAGCAACTGTCTGAGGAAAGAATTCAGATGTAGGTCGAACACAGATTGGATTGAATACAAAAGGGTTAAAGCACAATATGATCTGCTGCAGAGTGCAGTGGTGGAGCAAAGCCCTTTAATACAGTCAGGTGACTTCAGTACAGGCTAATGGTCAGTGGGCACAGTGAACAACCTCTAAATCTTTTCCTCTCTGCATCTGGGTGTAAACACCTACACAGTGTAGAGAGGAAAAGAAATGACCACAAGCAAATAATCGGGTACGAAATATGGAGAGGGGAATGAAAAAAGAAAAACATAGTGGAAGAAAAAACAATATGATTAAATGACAGACAAGCAGAGACAAGAGTTATTACCCTGCAAACAATAAGAATACATTCAAAACATGGACAAATAGAAACACTCACGCAGACTGCAAACCAATATCCAACGGGTCACAAAGCAGCTCTGTATGACTATTGCCCCATAAGCTTCTTATTATTTTGTTGTGATGGATGTCTCCTCTCATTTTATTTTTTCCATTTTAACTGTCAGTCAGTTTTCGGAAAACAGGAAGGCTGGCGAGTCTGTGCTGCTGACCCCGATGGTCACTGCACAAAGGGGGAGCTTGTTAGAGAGCTGGGCTCCTCACTCTTACAGCCATCCCAATCTGTGCCTGGGTCTCTTTCACCGTTCAGCATTTTCCCCACTTCACATTTTTAAATGCGGCTGTGAATGTGATGCAAACAACCACTTTTCAGGAAAACTGAGGGCTATTTTGGAAGATCCACAGGCTGAACCTTTTCAAGCCTCTGCATTGCACTCTGCTGAAGTGTACCCGAGCAAGATGCTGAACGACTGCCAGCTTGCAGAGCCACTGATCCTGACCTCTGCCTCCTCTGGATGAGAGCAGATAAAAAGACAAATTCCCTACATGCATCATTCCCTCCAGCATTTGACCGAACTGTCCCTTTAAGTTTGGAAGCTGCTACGTGTCTGGATGGAGCTGCAGCCCGGTGTTTCTGCCCAGTCTGTGCACTTGTTGTTGGCGTGAAGCAGAACAAGTCTGGCACCTGCTTGCTTCGCCAGCATCACCATCTATCAAAGCCACAATAAAGGCAGAAGGCAGCCAATTGGCACCACAGCCCGTAGTGCGTAAAACAGGGCAGAGGTTGGCGCAAATTTAACTTTAGGTTAAAGGCTGATCACATATCATTTTGGAGCTACTTTTTTGTGCATGTGGCAAAATGATATATGGCAATATTGCAAACTGTGCAGAAGTTGCAGCCTAATGCATGTTATTGTTTAGATAGCTGTCATCATTTGCAGCAGCAGCAGCAAATATGTATATGAAGAAGCCACCTGAAAGCACCTTTCTGTCTGCAAACACAAACTCATAACACAACCTATGAAAGTGCTGATAAAACCCGCATGAGCTGTGGTCATCACCATTATGGCTCTCATGAGTTTTTGCTTTCCTGCCGGGTGCACTCACCTCCCAGTCCGCCCAGGGTCGCTGCCCGGGAGGCTCCGCAGAGCAGGCTGAGCAACAGCATCGCACCGCCGGGGCTCATCATCGCAGCTCGGTCCCGGAGGGAGGTGGAGGTTCCGTCCGATCTGATTTCAACACCAAAGTCTGGCGCTTTCAGCTGCGGTGCATCCTGGTCCTGATTCCTGGCGGCAGGTTTCTCTGAGTTCAAACAGGGCGCAGCCAAGATAAATAAGTTGATAAGTAAATAAATGCCTCCTCAAATGTGACTCTGTTGTTCTGCTACAGGTTACGGCTGCATGCAGCGGAAAGGTTAACGTGAGCGCTGTATTATCCACTAAATGAAAGCGACATGCTGGGCACCAGGAGATAAAATATTCTGGATATATTTGGAGTGTATTCCGGTCATAAAGTGAGTGTCAAAGTAATCCAAAGTAGCCTCTTCTCCTGCAGGAATAATGTCCGCTGTCCCGGCTCATAACAGGCTGAAGGCTCGCTCCTGTCCGCGCGCTCGCTGCCCCGGTGTCGCCGACTCTGTCCCGCTGCTACCGAAATAATAATAATAAATAAATAAATAAATAAAACTAATTTTCAATTTTAAATCTTCCGAAGAGATTAAATCACGTTTGGGTTCTGTAAAGAAAAAACTAAATTCCGGCTGATACGGAGAGCAGAGAGCAGCTCGAGGATGTGCCGCTGTAAAGCGCGAGCGCTCGACTGAGAGGAGAAGCAAGGCGGCTCGAGCCCCGCCCTCCGGAAAAAGGCAGCGCGAGAGGGATACAACAGGTGAGGGGATGACGTCAAGGCCGACAGGTGCAGCTCTAGTTTTCTTCAGAAATTCTACGTATAAAACTTCGAGGAAACGGAGGATGTTTTTTCTGTGTGAGGTTTCCTCTAATTAATTAATTAATTCCGTGTGTATCCACTTAAGCTTAATTTATATGTGTTGTAGTTTTCACTGTGACCACTAGGCTGCTGTCTCATAGTGAGGAGTCCCTGCCCTATCAATACAATATGATATTCTGAAAACAAACCTGGTTGTAGACAAATTACGTTTCTGGTTATATTATTCTCAGTATCGTCACTTTGGAGCTGATCTATCATGCAGGATGTCATATCTGCCATTATTAGCCTTTTGCAGATATACTGTGTGTGGAATATAAAATGTCCCAATCAGTGCTCTTGGTCATAATTATTCTAAAAACCAGTGAACAACTAGAGATCCTGATTAAACGTGCTTGATTAATATTATGAGTAAAAATAGACCAATATGTCATCAGATGTTTAAAACTATTGGTCATTGGCCTCAAAAATCCAGTATTCCAATGGTTGTGATATATAATATGAACTACTTGATTTATGCCCATAATTCTCAATAAGATCAGCCACTGAGTTTGATCACATGATTTGTGGTTTCCCCAGATTAAATTCAATAACACTTCCTGGAAATGTTGTTGAGAAACTCCGTGTGAGTGGGGAAAGGCTTAAAAAGTTCTTTTTTTCCTGGATTACGAAAGAAAAGTACAGGAGGTAGATTCATTCATTTGTTGTCCATTCAAAGTATCCATTTAAAGAATGCACATTTTAGCATGAATGTTCTCTCTGCTTCTTTTAGCTCCTGTAGTCTGGCTCCCTTAATCCGTGTCTAAAGTGTCTAACTGAGTGTCTAAAGCAAAGATGATTAAACAGTGGACATGAGGTCAATGGTCTGCAGGCCTTAACCACACTAATAATCCACAGAGAGGTTGTTTTCTTCCATGTGCTGTTAATTTGTCTTGACATTTACTTCTTTGATGCCTTAAATGTATAAATCAATGAGATTTAAGGTGGTGACACACAGTTATTTGAAAAATAATCAACCACAGCCTCCTTATTTTAGAAATTGCTCAAGCCTGTTTGGTCATATTAATATTAATTGTGCAGCAATAACTGCATAGCTGCAATACTGAATGTGCTTTCCCTCCTGCCCCCTCTCTCTTTCTCAATGGAGGAGAGCAGGATGGCTGGCAGTGCTGACCAGCTGATTTCACGGGGCGGGGGTGCAGACATGTACCCCAACTCCTGAACAAAAGGGAGGGGTCACAGAAGAGCCTGGATTAAAGGATTTGGTGTATGAGGAGGGGGAAGGAGGAGGAGGACAGGGGTCAGAGGTGAGGGAGTGTTGATAAAGAAAAGCCAAATGGAGCAAAGACGTGAGCGGCGCCGTCTCTAATCGAGCCTGATTAGGCTCACACTGTGCGTGTCTCATCTTTACGCAGCCAATGACTTTTGAACGACTAAACATCACTCAGAACAACAATGAATGTCTTCATCAGTGGCAGTTGTTGCAGCCGTTGGAGATGGGGGCACTTTAGAAACCCCCACTGCGCCTTCACCCGTGACTTCTTGGTGGCTGGCATATTTATCAATGTCAGCTTGGAGGTGCACATCCATGTCTGGGTCAGTTATTGTTTAGACTAAGTTCAGTGCCTATGAGATAAAGCAATGAGGAGGTTGTTGACACTTTAATCCAGAAATTATGGCTGTCTTTGTTAGGAATCTGTCAAACTTCTTTGAGCTGAACTCAATTGCTGCCCCCTTCTGCACAGGTGAAGCAAGTGCTAATAAAGATACAACACAATGACAGTAAATGGGGATTTCAAACAGAAGGTCTCAGTCAATCTGGTGGTATTATAAGCAGACACAAAGACGAGGCAAGATGCACAGACACAGTCAGATTGATTGAAGCTTTCAAACCATTCCACACACACTGGTTCGAATTGAAACACCAAATTTGCATAAACTGGGCCTACAGATTGGCATAAATTAACCAGAAGCACCAACCAGAGAGGAGTGTGGCCTTAAAGGGATTGCCACGGCTGCTTATCTGTCCCCGCACATTAATATTCAGACCCTGATGTAAGGACGCTGCAATCCGTGACCCCGCACTCCTTCGGTTAATGTGTGCATGTCAGTGTGCATGCCTGTCTGTGCATTAATACAAGTCTGTAAATGTGTCTTTACCGTTGTACAGTATGTGTGTGCATGCTTGTATGCATGTGTGTCAGCCAAGTCCAGACGCTGGGTTAGACCAGTGGTTTCATATGTGCGTATTTGCGCATGTGTGTCTGCATGAGTGTGACTAATGGGGACCACTGGTTGAGCTGCAGGGATTGTCGTGGGTGAAGAGGATGACAGAAAAGAAAATCAGACAGAGGAAAGAGATGGAGAGAGACAGACGAGCCACCACCTCCAGCAAATGTAATTATATGGCTCAGAATCACTGATCAGCTTTAGGCCAGGCAAACACACACACACACATATGTGACATTGACCTTGTCCTTGTAAATCAAGACAGACGGTACTTTATTCAGAAGGTGAAAACACTGCTTGTTGCGAAGTCTCTGCTGGAATTAAATCTAGCAAATGTGTGACTGATCTATGTGCTGGGTAAGTAATGCATGCAGTCACAGATTTTAATTCAGTTCTCCCACTTAATCAGTAAGAGCCTGTGTAAGTGTGTGTGTCTGTGTGTGTGTGAGGGGGGGTCAAAAAAGGCAGGGGATTTTTGCCCTCAGGAGCAGAAGGGCCACATGCGCTCACACACACAGAAACACTCATTTAGTTAACAGCTTTCATTTCCCTAATTAAACCCAAGATATAGAGTACCCTGCTTTTTCTCCCTATCTCTCTCTCCCTTGCACCCTCAAACCTCTCTCGCCCCCACGTCCCCGCTTCCCAATGCACTTACCACCTCTCCTGCTGCATCTGTGCACCCATATTCTCCTCCCTCCCTCTGTCTAAATGTATCAATGAAGCTGTCAATTTAAAGTACTTTGTGAAATCATAAAGCAGAAATCCTGTCCTGAATGTGACCATGTTTCACCCAGAATGTCTAACTAAAACAGATTACAAGGCGAGAGTGGGGTCAATCCCCACCCTGTGTGATATTCACTATTCGGTGTTTGTATGGCAGCTGGCTGGTTGCCAACTGATTTACCCCCCATCCCTCACCTCTGCTGAGGAGGAAATGGAACAAACAGCCCAAAACCTTTTCCACTAATCCCCCAACAATGGATTCTGCTGTTTTATTGAGGGCGGAGATGGAAGAGATTCAGGCAGTGGGTCTGAATTGTTGTACTGAGCGCAGGTAAGCCTGCAGATTTGGATCAATGCTCAAGTTAAAGCACTTGATTAGTTTCATTCCAGCCAAATCAATGTGAGAAATTTGAAAATATTTTTGTCCAGGTTGCTCAAGATGCACAGAAAGATTAACCGTGTTAATAAAAAGAATGGTGGATGAAAAGATGATAAATCCCTAAATCCTTCATAATATACTGTATATGTTAGAAAAATAAAATGATTTGACTATTACTCCTCACAGTTAAGGTGAATAATGATGTAGTGAAGGGAGGGGATGTAGCTCAGTGGTAGAGTGCATGCTTTGCATGTATGAGGTCCTGGGTTCAATCCCCAGCATCTCCACGTCTTGCCCACCTTTGGACTCTGGGTCTCTTAACCAAAAAATCATTTGCAGCCTTGCACTTCCATCAAGGTGAAGATGTAAGAAATAAATAGCATGGGGGTCTCCTCTTGAAAAGAATAAAATGTTGAACTTGTTTTTTTTGTTTGTTTTTTTTTACATAATAGCCTTCAGTGAGCTTAGAGAAGAGTGAATGCAGGGAGAAACAGGCTCTGTCCTAAAAAAAAATCCATAATGTCAGAAATTAAAACCTGCCAGCAGAGGGTTTGTTAACAGAATGATATGAAATTTCACAATGTGGAAGGTAAGTAATTGAATAAGTGAATCAGTCATATTTCAATAGATAATTGTGAGTGGTTTTAACAATCTGGGATTGGTTCTTTTAGTTATTCAGAAAGGAGAAGACATTAAGACAACCCCCGCTAATTTAATGCATTATAGTACAGTGGAGAGTCTATCAGGAGGGGATGTAGCTCAGTGGTAGAGCGCATGCTTCGCATGTATGAGGTCCTGGGTTCAATCCCCAGCATCTCCACTTCTTATACTTCTCTCTCTCTCTCTCTCATACTTCCAGGCTTATCCTGCCTTTGAGTCACTAAATAACGCACCATACACAATGTTCAAGCCTCAAACCTTTCACCAAGAAAAATCTGTTGTAGCCTTGCACTACCTCCAAGGTGGATAAATAAGAAACACCTAAAAGAAGGAGCTCCACCTGAAAGAAATGTAATGTTCAATGTATGTATGATCTACAGTTGAACGCCCATGCTGCATACTCTCTGTCCATCACTAGACACCACATCATGCACAATTTACAAGGATGCTTCACGTAAAGGCTTCGACAAAAAAGTCCAGTGCATGTGCAAAAAAATCTTTCACTACCTCAAGGTGACTGAGAATATAACACAATGTTGAATCCACAGTGTCCTCTTATCTAAAGAGGAGCAATGCAGGAATCCTGACAGGGTGGGTGATGCCCTCCTTTAGGTCACACTGTGTTACAAGACTATTACTGCACGCACTGTTCAAGGGTGCTGTCAGTAGAAGCATTCACTAAAGTGACAGCCATGCACTCCATCCAAGGTGAATCAATTCGAAAGAACCTAAACGGACAAATCCATCTTTATGGTTGCATTGGCCTTCATCAGGCTTAGTTGTCCGTCAACTGAATTTTTTTTCATTCAATAGATAAATTGTGGCTTTGTGAAGATAGTAATATAAAACACAAGACTTTTGTGTGATGTCATTTTATCTTAAAATGTTGCTCATCATGTCCATCTCCTTCAGCTCTCCCTCCTCTCATTTGTTCCTGCAGTTTCCTATAAGCAAACAGAGCATGATAAAATGGAAAAGAAAGAGACTTTTGTCTCACAACTATAGAAGAAATACAAATGTCAAGAATGTAGTTACTATAGTCAGGAACTGCGGTAACATTTCCACAGGAATCAATTCTGATGTAAGACGAGTAACAAAATGTCATCACTAACTTTAACTCCCTTGAATCCCTCCTGGCTGTATTACAGGTATGTCACACATGTGTCATATCGGATGTAACATAATTAGGAGCAGACAAAAAAAATCCCTCATATCTGCCCTCTAGTGTCTTTAAATTCATAGGTTAAAAAAACGCTCCCAGCAACTTCCTGTCAACCCAAAAAAAGTGAAAGCACTTTTTCCGACGTGACACGAACACAACATGACTGCTGCTTCCAAGAAACGCAGATGCGTGTTGAGAGACTTCTGCTCCAGCTGCACTTGCTGAGGTGTTGCAACACAACGCTTGGCAGAGGAAACAAAGCTGTTTCATATCATCGCGTTCAGAGCACCGTGCATTTTTCCTGTATTAATAAAATAGACTTATGTGTCAAACATTAGCACATGTTTGCAGGCACTTCTTTCATGCAGTCATGGGGGAGAACTGCGTGTGCTATCTGTCCCTGTGATGTGAATTAAAGATGTTCTAACAATGCAAAGCAATCAATTATTTACATGTCATACGCACGTCCACAAGCCACACAGCAAATACATACACAAATGCACACAGGCTCACACATACACACACCATATCCTATTAATCAGCCCCGTCCAATTAAGGGGATAATTTCAGCTATAATTAGCCTCTATGTCTGTGGTGTAGCCATTCTTTAGTGTGAGTTGAAATATAATCATTAGCCTCATCGCTCAAAGAGCAACCGTAGAAGTGCTTCAGAGGACACACGCTGCTTTTCAACAATGGCTGATCACACGAATTGAATACAGCTAAATCTAATCATCTGATGTTGAGATTCCCATCCAGCGGTTCTTGTACCCCAGGGGGTCATTCAGCAGTTGCAGTGGGTATGTACAAAAGTTGGGAAGTGGCTCAAGTAATTTTATAAAATGGAAGTTACAAATTGATTTGGATTTAATTTGATTTGGAGTGAGGTGGACACAAACACTGCCAAGATGGCAACGGCCGATCCTTCAATTAAGTAAAAGTACTAATATCACACTGCAAAAAAACTCAAGTAAATGTCTTGCACTAAAAATGTTATGCATGTTAAGTATCCAGGTGCTCACAGACAGATGCCACATGAGGCTGCCACTTTCAAATAAACCCAAACTATTAAGGTGTTTAATTTATTAGAAAATAGCACATTTTGTCTTGATATGTTTTGTGTTTAATAGGCTTAATTTGTAAAGTAAATCAAAACGGTCATAATTATATTGAAGTAAAAAGTACATTTCTCTTTGAGATGTAGTGGAGGAGAAGTGGAAAGACTTGAGTAAAGTACCCTAAATTTGTACTTAAGCACAGTACTTGAGTAAATGTACTTGGCTCACAGCTTTCAGTTAACTGACAGGATGCAATGGTCATTAGTCTCATTTTATGAATGTGTTGGGTGGTACTCTGGGTCAGGGTTCACTTCAAGCTGGAGTCAAGATTTGGCAGCCTTGCTTTCACAGGGAGTCCTTCCAGATATTGTTGAGGAGGGCAGACTTGCAGCAGACACACCCACAAACCCAAAGAACTACATGCACATTCATCCTGCTGCCATCACGATGACAGAACAGTGTTCAATACAATTATCCAGTATCAGGCTCCTTATGGCAAAGAAAGGTAAAATGTAATTACCCAGTGTTGCTCTAACCTAATTCCTTATCTGACATTCTGGTAGATTGATTCCACAGCAGATGGTGCTATCAATTATTGAGCTTGTGAAGACGACGCTGTCCTCAATCAGATTAAGTAGATTATGCCAACATTAACTCCCTTATGATCCAGACTCGGTGTCTTAGATCAACACATCAAGATGCACAGCCCTCCAACACCACCTCCTGAGCCCTCGTTTAGAGAGTGACAGTCTATTTCTCTCCTGCGACTAGAATCTATCTATTTATCTATCTATCTATCTATCTATCTATCTATCTGTATTTAAATATGTTCTTCCTACTGGTCTTAAGTCGTTAACATCTCCTGGGTTTGTTTGTGTGTGTGTGTGTGTGTGTGTGTGTGTGTGTGTGTGTGTGTGTGTGTGTGTGTGTGAGTGTGTGAGTGTGTGTGCGTGTTAATGTATGCAATTCTCAAATCTGACCTAAATACGCTACACATCGAGCATCCTGAACGTTATCCGACTACATACCATGATGGAGTCACTGCCAACGTTCTCAGCGTTCCACCCAACCCAATGCAAATGTCCCCTTAATCCTGTTAACCCACTCTTGCTGCGTGGAGAAGCAGAGAGAGTAGGAGAGAGCCCGGGGCGAGTATGACATTGTACCCCTCCACCCCGCTGAGATCTAATTGAAGAAACAAGTGCTTGGTACAAAGTGATGCTCCTCAGCTCACTGTGACATTAATACATGACTAGTCTTAAAAAAAAATAAATAAATATTAACTCCGTGATCCACAGCGTATAAATCTGAAAAGCAGGATTGTGAATGTGGGGGTGCAGAGGCAGAGGAAGCAAATTCAAACACCACTTTACGCCATGTTTAAGTTGAGGTTTACAGCTGCTCACACGGTGTTCGTCTAATCCACAGGTGCTTCATGTGCAGTCCAAGATCCAGCAGAATGAGTGACACACTGACTCCAAATGATGAAATTATCTCACCATTTGCAGGATTTCACTTGCATCATTGCTACAAAACCCTATTAAATATAACTATTTGAAATTCACTGTCCGTCTGTCTATCAGTCAGTTTCTGAAGTTGCTCCACCTCTCTGGTCCAGACTATATACATTTCTTTTCATCACTTTTGGATAAATTATCATGAAACTTGGTACAGACATCTATGGTTGTACTCTTGTACTCCACTTGTATTTTTTACTCTATGTAATATTTCTAATACTTTTGCATCCAATGTCAGCCTTTATTAGATAATAGCTTATTGGGATGCTGCATTTCCCTCTGCTATGGTGGATGAACACGTTTTTCAGCTTCGTCGATTCACCTTCATTCCTCCATCCATGGTGCATGTTATAATAGTAATGGTGTGTGTTATTAGTCTGGATGAGTGAAGGGTGGTAGGTGACAAGCTGTTTACTTAGATTTGCAGAGTGTGAGGCGATTGGGGTCGTCGTTCCTTAATGATACTCATCTGACCTCTGAAAGGATAAGACAGGTCCGCTGTGTGCTAAGCTGTTCTTGACAACATGTTGTGACCCTCATCCGACTGGAGAAAAGGGGTCTTGAGAAATGATAAGCGGTGAGATGGGTGCGCTTGGCATCATTAGCAGCAGTTAGAGGTTCTACATGTCTTACAGTAAGGATGAATGTAAATTTTAGGGAGGAATGACATTCAAGTTATGCCACTGTGGTAGATTTCACGGTAGATTTTTTTTCTTTGCAGAAACATGCTTGTTAGCACAGTTCCCAGTGCTGGGAGATAAACTGCTGTGGGTGGCTGATAGCACAGAGATTTAAACCCTTTACAGTACACAGTAGCTTCTGACTCTGACTGGGGTTGCCTATGTTTGCTTTATCACTGTGCTGCAATGTGGGCCCGGGCAGATGTGGAATATTCCCATTTCGGAGGCAAGAGTTGCTTTTGCTGAAAATGTTCAAGGTCTTTTCAGTGTGAAAGCATTTGTTGTTTGAGGCAGAAGAAAGCTTCGGCCGTACTGGAGTCAGAGCTGTGAATCTGTGCGTCCTGCATCAGTATTGAGTCTGATACTCAATTTTCTCCAAATGACCTGCGCTCAGTTAAATGTATCTACATCATATGATGCATTACTAAGCTCAAACCTTTCTATTCAAACACACTCTCAGTTTTAAATCAGAAGCATAGTGAGAAGAAAGACGACTTAAAGCCTTACACACTCATTTACAGGAGAAAAAAAAAAAAAAGACATCGCAGCCAGCCAGACTGTGTAAGATCACATTGGAATAATTACACAGCAGCCAGTGTTGAAAGGATAAGAGATGATGATTATATGGAAGAAACTGATTATTTCATTCAGTTGATTCAGCGGTTGATTACACAGATTATCCTGCACTATAGATCACTGATTAAATGATTCACTGTGCATATGTGTGGCAGTCTGCAGTTATGATAATCATTAGTCTGACATGTCCCAGACAATATGTGAGAACGCTGTCCGGTGCTGTCCTTATTATTTATACCCACAGTCATTTTGTGGGAAAAAAGGAAGTGTTTGTCTTGTTTAACATAAACATGAATATCATTAGGGGACTAACACAAGATATACTAAGCACACTAGAGACATAACACATAAAGTGTAAGTACACTGTTTGAATCTCTTGCCCTATTTACTGTAACATACAAGCTCATTAAAATATATTAATAGTTTTTATCTGGGGACCCGACTGAAGCTGATACAGTAACACAAACTGTGTAGTGTGATGTTGTTGTGCAATATCATGAACAGGGCATTGTACATTTTGTATAAATTCTGTACACATCGAAGCACGAACTAATATTCTGAAGGACACAGGTTTCTTCATTTAAAATTGTGTGCATGAGTATACTGGGTTTGTGTTAAGGTTGCATACCTTCCTAAAAGGGAAACGTTTGAGGCCATCACTGGAACTATCACAAGCATTTTAATTTACAAAATGTAGTTTCCACACTTGGGACTGTTTTGGGTTGCAAATGTGAAGTTAGGTTACTCAAAAACACATGTAAGGTTAGTGTAGTAACATTGTTATATTTTTAAGTGTGTAGCAAATTTCTTTTCATGCATATATCTGCCAACTGGAGGAGAAGTTCTTTATTCATTGTCTTTCATCAAAAAATCAGGCGTAGCCCTGCGCTTCCTCCACACTGAATAAATTTGAAAGAACCAAAAGAATCAATTTCAGCGGCTCAGAAAATGCATGACTTCTAGATCATCTCCCCCTCTCTCTCCTAATTTAATTATGAAACATTAGAGTTTAACATAGGGGATATGGCTCAGCGGTAAAGTATGACTTCCTGGGTTGCATCTCCAGTTCTTATCTACAATAGAGCAGTATTGTTCATGCTCTCCTACTACACTAAAAGATACACAATGCTCAGGGATGCTTTATATAAAAGCATTCACCAAAACTCCTTGTGCTTCCTTCTAAAGGAATGAATGCTCTGCAATAGCCTTTGTCAGATTCAGGGTTAGTTGACCACAGTTGTCCTCCAACTTGAATTTTCTATTCACCAGATTCACTGTGGAGAGATAAATGTGTATACAGTAATATGAGACTTGGGTTTTATGTAATCATTCATCTTCATTTCATTGTATTATCTGGTTATATCATCTGTTTATATCTCTATTGCTCCCTCTCTTCTCTTTTGTCCCCACAAGCCCTTTCTTTAAGTAAACAGAAAAGAGAGGGACCGTGAAATCGGAATTAGGTTTTCTTGCCAAGGAGGTTTTCACATACAAGGAATTTGTCTTGATATAGTGATGCATAACAATTGAGATAGTACAAAAAACTGCAAGTCAAGAAGCATAAAGATAATAGAAAATTCACTATAACATGAAAAATATATGATGGCTATTTATTATATATTCTTATGGTATGAGGTTTTGGTTGTGACAGACTGCAGCCTCCTGCCAGAGAGGGGAGTATCTCAAAAAGTTTGTGTCTGGGGTTAGAGGAAAAAGGGGGCTGGGACAGAAGAAAGAGGTAGAAGGAGAGGGCGAGGAATGGGGGGGTGGGGTGGAATAAGGAGTAGACATACAGAGAAGGGGGTAATTTGGTCCTTGGCTGGTTGTTGAGATCACAGAAAAGGAAAATGATTGGATGGGTGAAAAATGCAATATTAGACTGAGACCACACTAACATGGCAAATATTAATAAAAGATATGGTTCAACAATCAGCACATGAATATGGATTAAGAATTTCACCAGGAGGGTAGTGCAGGTTTGCAGAGTGAAGGAGGGAGGGACCAATCCAGCTGGGCGTCTGCTCATACGCCAACAGCCCCTTCATCTTAAGCTCTTGCGACCGGGGATAGAAAGAAGAAATTCAGAGGTAATTAAAAAGGGAGAGAAGGAGTGACAGGGGGAGACAGGAGGGAGGAGGACGAGAGTGGCGTTTGTGCCTCCCAAACATCTGCTGAGAGGAGAGGAGACGAGAGGAGAGGATCTGAAGTTGAGAGCTTAAAATAGATACGTCAGAGCGGGAAGAGCAAATAAATCATATGTTACTTAAATACTGTACGAGATTAGAGGGAGTATTATTGAACCGTGAGTCCCTTTTAAGAAAAAAGGGTTCATCCCTCATGAGGAGTGGGATTTGGAGCCCATGTCTCACTTTGGCTAACATCACTCCTCCTACTGTGTGTGTTCACAAGAGGGAAAGTGAAATCTGGTGTGTGGTCCAAAAGCCATGAATTATGTCTCAATTATTAAAGAATGAGCAATAAAATAAGAAAAAAAGGTTTATATTAATACTTTAAAATGCAAATAAGGATATCTAAGGAGATGTTCTCTTTATATTAACTGTGAACGCCCCTCTCCTTTGTGTGTGTGTGTTTCCATGTGCTTTGTGTACAAGCATAGTCATGAGTGTATGCAAATTACAATATAAGTACCAGACATAATCCACAAAACCAAGACAAAATCTTCAGACTATAACAGGTTTTGGACTATGTTTTTATCCAGTCTGTCAGTACTGATACAAGGGATTTCATTTAACACCAACTACCAGCCAAAATACATTGCACCATTGTGCCAAAATCAGACTCCAGCTAGTGCTCTTTAATAACTTGCTATCTCAACACACAAGTCGAATTAAAGCCTTTAATAGAAGTGCTCCACAAAGCTCTGTCTGTTGTGTCTCGCAGTGATCACAAAGTCAGTTAATTTTCTTGGTTTCACCGACTGCCTGCACTTTATTCAATCACTTCCGATGCTGTCAACTGCTACAAAGTGCACTCGGGTGTAGGACGTTGTCACTGCTTTCTGGAAACAAACAGAGATAAAAGCTTGACAGCAACTTCCAGTAGCCGCTGATGTTTGTAATGCAATCGCCTCTGCCGCATTGTGATGACACTTCATCTCTCACGAGAGGAAGAATGAAGAGATTTTTTTTGACAGCGTCAGAGAAAATTTCGGTTGTTTTTTCCTTCTGAGTGTGTGAACAGGTAGTTTCTCAGGGGTAAATTTAACCTGACAGACACGGTTGCTGGTGTTATCCCTTGGGCAAGAACTAGCGAATAACTGATCTGTTGGGGAGGAAAGGGCAGAAAATGTCAAGAAATGTTACATCAGATTAGCCAGTCATTCAATCCTTTGGTCTCCATCACAAAGGCATCTTGTTGTGAATTTTGTTCTGAAGGCAAAGTTGATAAATATTAGAAATAGAGTCATGCATCTTTTACCACTATTTGATAGACGAAGGACGTGTGTAAAGGAAGCTGTTAGATTGATTTTACTGCTCAAGATGCGGGAGCAATACCAAGTTCCTACCCCTGCTGGAACATCTTTTACTACATCCATCCATCAATTACTTTTTGCTCTAATATCTTCTTGGTCTATACTATACATATATCTATACTTGATCTATAGCTTGTCACAGTTAATCATTTTCTAACCAATATAATATCTGTTTATCAAATTCCAATTACATAGGTTACTAATTTCCTAAAATATGTTCTCCATGTCTACTCATTTTATAATGACATATCACATGATCAGAGCTGATACTGTGTGTGCTCAGATCCACTCAGGTGTTGACATACAGACCGGTGACCCACGACCTTAAAATGAGACCTGACCTGATCCAATCAGACTGAGGACAATTTTGGACCTGGTTCAACTTTGGCCCAATGTTCGGGTTTTTGTTCCTCAGACCCCTGAAGGCATCCACCGGAGATATTCTCTTGAAAAATAATATGGCAAAAGCAGGGTCATCTGAGTGCATTCATATTGGTCATGGCGTGGAAATATTTATCTGAGGAAAGTCCCCAAGCCCCAAAATCCTCCTTTAACATGTCTACACCTGCAGCATAGATTTGTGAAAAGGGTTGAGGTGAGATCAGAGAAAGCAATTAACTATGATGTTTTAATATATGAGCTTTTCTTCATGATAATGTTCACACACATTCATTGCTACAAGAGGATGCCCATCTTTTTTTATCCCTCCAACTACGTATGAAGCAGCAACTGATTTGCTCACTCATTCAGTCTCCTTTTCATCTACACTCTCTCCTCTATTCCAGCTCCCATTTTTCTCCATGTCCTCATTCCCATCTCCATCTCTGCTCCAAACATGGAGTCTCTCCCAAGCTTCTCCTTTGAGCTCCTTCAGCTCCCTGAAGACAGACAGACAGGGAAGCAGGCTTTGGGGGGGATGGGGTGACGGTGGTGCTGATGGGGGATGGAGGAAAGGGTGCGAAGAACAGCGTTCCCAGAATGTCAACACCCACACATGTGCACAGCGACTTATACACATGAACACACACACACTCGAGAACCGGCTCTAATACCACCTTACCCACTGGCACACACACCGACACTCGCACACAAGTGCTGCCAGTCTTTCTATCCCAAACCCCCTCCGAGTCCCCTCTGTGGTTTAATTGGTGTAATTATATTTGCATAAGGATGTCCTAACACACACACACACACACACACACACACACACACACACACACACACACACACACACACACACACACACACACAGAGAGACACACACAGAGACACACACACAGAGACGCACACACACACACACACACAGAGACACACACACACTCCTGACAAGTTTTAATAGGCAGGATAATTGAATATGGTTCTCTCACTAGTGCCCTGAAGGGTCTATCTGTATACTCTGCAAAGGATCAGCGCTCCATACGTTTACTTAGACAAATAGGAGCACATTCGCTCCTTACTCAAATGTTCATTACAGACTTCAAAGGTTAATGGAGTCGACGGGAGCATTTGAGGATGTCATTTCATAGATGATTGAGAGAGTCCAAAAAAAAAATTGATCAGCCCAAGTTGTTCCTCTACCTTTTTCAAGAAAGAATACCAATGTGAAAAAAAAACTAATTATTTTTTGCTCTAATGAAAAAGAGCAAAAATAATGAGAGGAATACTTGAAGTGGAAATCAACTTGACATTTTCCCAAGTGTAATTTTTTTCCCCCCACTAATTATTATTAGGTTACAGCTTAATATGTGAGACTGAACTGATGTCTGCTCCTTGTTCAGAGTGAGCAGCAACAAGAACAACATAATTACCAGCTAAGCAATGCAACTGCATATACTGATTAAAGTGGATACAAGAGATTTATTGATGCAGTAATTGGAAGAAGCCTTGAGGTCCCTCATTAAAGGAAGGATTTATTCTATGGCTAATTATATATCATACATACTGTGTATTTACATTTTATGATAAAACCAGTGCATTTGTATGATCTCATTTATTGTATCAAACTCTAAATCACTGTAATATTACTTTTAAGGCAGAACCAGCAACAAGAGCTACGTTTATAAATTATTCTTTAAAATCTGTTTCCTCATCACATTTCAACATCTTCAATTGGTTTGGAGAGGATTTCATACGACAGAATACATTTTGCTTATTTGTTTATTCAATGAATCACGTTGCCTACCTCCTAACATTTTTTGTAATTTCAATAAAATGTGATGTTTCAAATGACTCCTACAGTAGTCTGGTGCAGAATGGCAGCATGTGTTTGAGGGTGTCATGTGATGTCAGGGACTTTCCACAAAGAACAGAAGTGTCCACCACTCGCCTGTCTGAAGGCGTGTGTAGGTGTTGGGAGAGACGATCATACATAGATACGGCAGAAATGTTGTCAGCAGTAAAAGTTTCTACCACTGATGAATGGAAAAGACTAATCATTTGAATAACACAAAGAAAAGGTCGCATCTCTGAGAATTCCCCACCAACACTACTCTCAGTGCAATGATGATCAGCACTGAGAAATTTAATTGATCCATCAATGAGCACTTTGAGTTCCCTCTAATATTGTTTCATCATAGTTTTGAGAGCTCTATCCCAGAAAGAAGTCTGACGAAAAAAACAATTTTATGTCACTGAAATGTTTGCCTTCCCCTCTCCTGACTCATTAATCATCTTATGACACCTCCAATGTACCTCGCAAGCCCTCGAAGGGTCCCTATAAGGTTGGTAAGGATTTTAAATTCTCTCTTTCAGAAAACATCCAGAGCAGCTCTATCAGCATTTAACATAACTGCAAGAGATCTCGAAGCAATCGTTAAAACTTATGTGATACTAAGAAGAACATTATAACCTCTGAGCTTTATGAAACTGTGTAGATGGAGAGAGACAGCAAGGTGAATTGAAACCCACAGCACGCGTGAGGACATGATATCTTATCATGTATTATTCTGTCTTATCCATATTTTGTCTGTTTTCCCTCTAGAACGTCTCATTTATAAAAGAGAAATCAAAAATGAGAAGAGAAATTACAAAAAGGGCAAACACAAAAACAGGACGAACTGAGATGACCTGGAGACGCTGGAAATCAAAACGTGGAGGAGGAAATCAAAGGTTTGAGCTCTTCAAACCAAAGTTCACACGTTGTTTCATTTTAATAATATATAAGGCCTGAATGGGTAAAACTTTATATTTAGCATTACACAAGAAAAAGGGCTCGACTCCTGTCAGCATCATTCACTCCTTCTCACATATCACTACTAGCCAAGATTACATACTGTACATACTGCTGCTATATTATGTGCTTTACATATGTGTCATATGGAGCCAGTGATAATTTACATTTTACATCTTCATGATATTCTAAAAAAAGTTTTCTTTTCACGCAAATTGCCTTCAAAATTACCTCCTATTTTCTCGAACAATACAATGAAATCCCACTGAAATGCTCTTAACAATAATAGTAAAATGGCATCCAATCTTCTGCACCTCAAAGTGATTCAAATGATCTCTAATTCGGAGACACCACCGCTGGCCACAGTGCTGTGACAGCTGCAGTTTTACATTATGCACCTTTGCATTTTTTAGGCTTTTTTTTTTATTCACAGAAACATTTTTTTTGCTTTGTTAACCACATCTCCCTTCCCCCTTCTCTCTCTCTCTCTCTCTCTCTCTCTTTCGCTCCCTCTTTCATTTATGAACTCACCTCACCTACGCTATCCATCCCTCCCCCCCTCTCCTCCCCTCCCTCCTCCTCCACCTCCTCATTTTCCACACACACCAAACCCCTCGCCTAAAAATGAAATCTGATTTTCCTTCTCTCTCTCTCTCTCTCTCTCTCTCTCTGGATGAGGGTCTCTGGGTCTTTTGTTCATCCACCCGCTCATGTGGCCTCCTCCGGTTGCCAAGGCAACCGGGTGTATACATACTGTTGCTCCAGGAGAAAAAAAATCGAGATGGAGAAGAGAATGGGATGCAGAGAGATGAGAGAGTGAGAGGTTGAGAGGGATGGAGATGGAGTCAGAAACAGGGGAGACAGAGAGAGAAAGCAAACAGGATGAAAAAAAAGAGGCAGAAATGTGGAGTGATTAAGAAAGAAAGAAAGAAAGAAAGAAAGGGGAGGAAATGGAGAAAAAAGAAGAGGACAAAAGGATTCAGAAATAAATGAATGTAGGAATGAGGAAGAGGCAGATATCCTTTTCCTTACTGCTGCATGAGCAATATTTTTCCACACGCAGATTATTCTCCTCAGAACAAAACTACCCTCTAATACCAAGCCAAAAACAAATTTATACATGTAATTCCCATTTCGGCGCGCAGCATTTCTTCATTTTCTATCTATTTGTTTGGCAGAGGAAAATTGAATTTTATTCAGATGCACAGCAAAGTTTTAATCTAATCTTCTGTCCTGGAACTCATCTAGCGTGTTTCATATCAGCGGCTGATTGTAGTACAAGAATTTAAATCCTTCTGTGCTGCAAAAATGCTCCGAATCAGAGCGTCAGCAAAATAATTCAGATGTGAAATGAAGTGCAACGAGAATGCAAAATGTAGAGAGGTACAAGCCAGTGGCATGCCCCTTCTTCCTCATCTTGCACACTCATCAAACTTATACTTTGAAGCTGTTTAATTGCACCATAATCACATAATTACAGAAATGATCGGAGCTTAAATTTATAGTTGCTCCCAAAAATATCATCTAAAATGGGAGGAGGGGAGGGAGGCAGACATTAAATTCAATTCCTGTGTTATTATTCTGCCTTATTCTCATATGGTCTGTTTTGCACTAGAACATCTTATTTATAATAGCAATGGGTACAGGAAAGACAAAAGGGAAAACACAAAAAGAGGACAACATGGAATGGGTGGGAAATACTAAACATGACGTTGAATCAGGGAGGAGAGAATCAAAAGTATGTAAAAAAGAGAGACAATAAATATCATCCGGGCAGCATCTTCCTCCACCCAGTTGTCTGTGTTTGCTGTATTAGACGCCCTGTAGGAATCCAAACCCTGCAGACAAGCAGCCATCTGCCATCTTGGCTCCACTCCAGTGCTATTCTGTGGAGCCAAGATGGCGCCCAGTCACACGCATTCAAAAGATATTACATTCAGAATATGTATTACGGAACCATAATAAACAACAAAAACTTAACATAAGAATAAATTCAAGTTGAACAATCAGTCAAATGTATCAAGACTGCTGCATTTACAGGATGTCTGCAAAACGGGAAGAACTGGAACTTGGACTTGGGAGTATTCACACAATAATCCAAGATGATCTGTTGTCCTCATTTATAGCATTATAGTCCAAAATCATCTATTTTTATTATGTTATATAATTGCGGTGGTTCATTCAAAAGTAAAAGCACATGCAATTAAATAGCGTAAACTTCTTTTTAATTAGCTGACTTGCTTGTGTGTTTGCAGCCATTTACCACCAAGTCATTGACATTTACATACTTTCTTCACTAAGCAGGAGATTTGTGGGCGTCAAAAAAATCCTTACTTGTCCGACTTGGACTTACAGCTTGTCGGCTGAGTAGACCCACTCAGCTGCTAGTAAATTACTTTACAGGGTGGGAAAAGTGGGTAAAGGGAGATAAAATGGAAGCTGAGTGAGTAGATGTAATGCTAATATGAGATGGCCTCACTGCAGCCAACTTCCTCTCTAGATGACAAATGAGGACACGAGGTGAGTGTTAACACTTTCTGACATTTCCTTGGTTGCAGCAAGATAAATGGGTGTCCACTGACTGGTGTCTGAAGTTGGTGGCAGTCTGTGTGCATGGCCGGTGACCTGCTTCTGTGAGGACCGATTGGCTGAGGGGAGGGCCGACATAGAAATGATGAACAGAGGCAGGAAAGGAGAGACGAAGGGACGGAGAGACACAGAGGAGGTCTCGGTATCATAGCGATTAGCCATGCCAAGTGCACATACATGCGCACACATGAAACTGTAGAGGGATCATGACACGACTCTCTGATCTCAAGCTAATGCTGATCCAGACTCATTGGCGTCAATCCAAGTGCACACACACACACAGGCTCTCTACTGGCAGTACTCCATTATAAAAATCGCTAGTCCCTCTCATGCATATACATACCCACATGCTCAGAGGCCACCAGCACACATCTCAAAATGAAACTGTACAGAGGTTCATGCTGTTATCCACATATATTCCTACATCCATGCTTCTCTTAATATTTATTTTTTTCTGTTGGACTCAATACCATTTACGAGAATATTCAGTGCGATTGCTGGCCTGAACTGCATCGCTGGCAAAGCTGTGAAGGAGCAGCTGAACAAGTATGAAAGTAAGAACAGTGGGAGCGTTACAAGTGCCTTCAAGTATGGGATGGAAGGGTGAAAGAAATTAAGACAAATCCATTGAAGTATTTGCTCTGAAAAGGCACTGCAATGCCAGGGGAAGTGTCAGCATGGGACTGAACTTTCAATTGAAAAATAAGTTGTACTATTAAGGAGAGAGGAGACGAATTGAAAGTTAAATTTAGAGACTGAACAGAGTTGGCAATCAGTTTAAGAGTAAGCAAGCAGGTGCTCAAACGTCTGGAACGGTTGCAAAGTGTTACTCGTGGTTGCAAGGTTCGTACCCAGTTGTTGCTATCTTCTTTAAATAATTCATTTCTCTGTCAGAGTCAGTGTCATTTATAATGAATAGATGTGTGCTTCTGTCTTTCTCCATCAGTCAGAACTGTGCACTATTCACTTGAGTTCAATTTTGATCATCTTTAACATGCACATTTGCACTGTTGACCAATGGCAATGGCAAATGAGGAGACGAGGACTTACAGAGTCCAAAATGGAGGAAGCTGTCATAGACTTCTTTAATTTAACCCCTTCAATCTGAGTATAAACTGTTCCACAAAAGACCGATGGTTTGCAGACAGTTATGGCAGACAGTTATGGGACTGATGGCAATGGTAGAATTACACCCTTTGAATAAACTCTGCAAACCTTGAGTCCACTTACTAATCAAACTTGTTTGCTTGGGGAGCTCTTGTTTACCTCTTTATTAACTTTTTATACTACTAGTTTTCTTTTAAGCATATTGTGAATTTATTTAAAAAGTGTATACATGCTTAATAATGATTATGAATAATGACAACTAATGAGTTATTATGTTAAAGTGTAGGAACAATGCCCTCATAAAAACCCAAGTGTCCTAGTTTGCAAATATATGCAAAGCATTCGTATTGTCCAAATGCAAAAAAAGTAACAAGACCAAAAGTTTTAGTGATTCAGCAGAACCAAAAGACCCAAATTTGTTGAAAACCCTTATCTAGCCTCCCTTCTGAGGTACATTATGCATGTTTCATCTAAGTAAGATGTTATTTATCCTGCTTGTTTGAGTCTGGAGTTCTCACTGATATAATCTACATTCATCTTTGGGCCTATCTCTCTCTTTAGGTCAGAGGGATTACATGTGTCCCATGTCCAGTGTCTATATAATTACAGATTACATGTGATTACACAACACACACGCATGCACAACACACACACATGCACACGTGTATCTGTTTAATCCTAAAATCATTCTTCTGACATGTGGTGAAAGTCAGCATATTTCAGTTGTTTGTCTTATGGCTGACACTGAGGCAGATTAATACAGAGTAAATCTCTAACTTAATCATCTTACTAATTTGTGTGCGTTTGTTTATGAGCGTGTGAGTGTGGCGAGTTGCACTATTGCCTCACTCTATGCCAAAATCAACAACATGTTAAGCGAGGTCGCTCTTGGGTCAAATGCTGCATATCGCTTCTACATCTATGTGTGTGTGGGCATGCATGCATCAGAGTAAGCAGAGATATCTTATGTGAGGATATACATTAATGCACATTATGAGAATGAGGACATATATAAACACACATATGTCCAAGTCTCAGCTGGTGTCATATGGGCAAATGCTGAGGGGGCACTATTGCTCAGAGGGGATTGTCACATATATTAATGATGCTGTTAATAACGAACTCTGTGTGTGTGTGTAATGGAGTGAGGGGTCTATAATCTGCAGGATTAGTGCCTGAGGATTGACACTGAGATTAAATTCGACACCAAGCAGGGGCTCCTCCTGCAGAAAGACAGATTAATGTGAGTGTGTGAGTGTGGGTGTGTCCTCTGCTTTTATTGATGGCATCTTTCCATTCCTAACCAGGACAGAGACGACAAGATAAATATTTTGTTTGCCCTTTAGATAAGGTGTGAGAAAAGGGGTTGCTTAATAGTCTGAGTACGGCAGCACATTAGATTAATTGGATTCACCTTATTTGCCTATTTTTTTGTGGCTGAGCATATCGATAATGGTTAACAGCAGAAAAAAACAAACACTGTGTGTCCCAGTCAAACACACACTAGCACTGTCAGTAGCTTGACCTGCAGCAAATACAAAGAAGACATCATTTCACTTATATGATGCAACGTTACAGGCTTTTTCAGATGAGTCCAACTGTGCGCTGAAGCCTCAAAGACACTTCAACTCAAAGAAATACCCACGAGCAGCGTCACTCAAAAGCACATCCACTGGTGTCTTCTGCGAGAGACAAACTGCTTTTCCACATTTCCGAATTCTAAAAAGAAAGTCCCTCTGCACTCAAAGCACACACACAAACACACACATATATTATTTTGATCAAATGCCAAAAATCTTGCGGCAAAAAAAAAAAAAAAAACATCAGCAAACTTCACACACTTTATGGAGGAGAAAAAACCCAAACAAATCACCATCAATAAAGTCATACTTTCATGCAGATTATTTCTCTATTTCAAATAGATTATTTTCACAGATGCTTGACATTACCTATGAGTCCACTGTGATCTCGGATCATGGCCCAGTTAAGTTAATATACAACATGCCCGAGCTCATTAGAGATCCTTATAGATGGAGGCTGCACCCTGGAGGTTGTTCCAAGGGAGACTTGGATAATGCAACCAACCCATTTGGGAAATAAATAACGACCCAAGTTCAAAATCAATAAAGACAGAGAGAGAAGAGCAAATCATTTTTTAAGAAATACATTTTTTCCCTCTAATTAGCTATTTTAGAAAATGTTTATTGTAATAAATCAAAGCTTTGTTTTTACTGCTTTCTTTTCACTCTCTGGAGGATGAAACATTCTTCTACATTTAAACAGAGTAATTCTATCCTACATTTCCTCATATTCCAATATTCCTCTGGTGCTACACACACATACACACACACGCAGACCCTCTATTCTTCAGTTCTGACCTTTAAATACACTGTCAGGTTTTTTTTTCTGTCTTTGTTGAGGCACAAACAAAACCTGAAATTGCCTCTAGGCTCCTGTTCACAATCTCACAATCAATGCTTTCTGACATTTATAGAGGGGGGGGGGACAAGGGGGAAATGTGTGTACGAGAATGCGCGCATGCATTTTACTGCGTGTACAAACCACCTACGAGACAGACAGGTGAGGTCAATTTTTGCTAAACTCCTTTTCTCGGCAGCACCTGCTTACATTTATTAAGGTATTCATTTCAAAGCCGCCGACATGGTGAGACTGTAAATGAAACACAGCTTTGTTGTCACTTTCTTATTCTCTACCACTGGTCTATGTGAGCAGTGCAATTTCTGAGAGGCCAAGAATCATTTTCAGTTTAATGTCTACAAAAACAAGGTAGTGAAATTGGCTGTTGGGAAGGCTGCCTCCATTTGGCATGCAGGTGAAATTTTAGTTTTCTCCCTATAAAAATTGCACTGTTGTGTACATGTACTCAATGTGACCTCTTCACAATTCCAGCATATACAGGATAATTTATTTGAATGATATAAGTATGAATAGTGTATATGACATTGTGAAGTTGAAAACCCATCTGATTGCATACAACACAAATACTGTCTGTACACTGCAAAATCAATACACATCTGATGTGGCTATCCCGGCTAATGGAGGACAAAGCAGCTGAAAGTATCGACATTATGTTCACAGTAGCACTGAATCAATGCCAGCCATTTAAACTACAGAAATACTTCAAGACGATAGTTTAAAAAAAACAAAAACATACAAGCTCCTAAAACTGTGCTGTCAAACTGATACAAAGGAGGACCACTCCTGGCACAGATATGTTTTAGCACATGGTCTATTGGAAAATTGAGCAGGCCTTCTGCATAGTCAATATAGTGTAAAGCACTGCAGAGGCAACGTTGTCAATATCAACAATGGGTTGCACTCACACATTCATGCACAGGAGCACACAAATTGACAAGCTCTGGCAAAGCTATGTTAGCCTATGGATAAACTGACTCTGACCGAAAGACTCACACGAACACACATGCAGTTTTCCTCTATTTTCCTGTATTTTCCTTCTTCCTGTCTCATTTGTGTGCACTGTGACAACCTGTTGCCCCATTTCTTTGTGCACCTTGCACTAATTACATAGCAGCGTGATTGAATGTCTGTCCAACAGCAGCATTGAAAACGCCTCTTCAGTCAGTAATCAACAAGGTCATTGTCTCTGTCACAGCAGGTCCAGGGTGGCAGCTTGTCAACAGTGATCGTGACAGCTGCCCATACTGTCAGACCAATAAGGGAGATGGCGAGGCTGAAGACGCCCTCCAGATGTGACTATTTGCGTCTCATGCATCTGTCAACTTTGATACAAATATGAGTAACAAGAAGGTGCAGTGAGGATAAAAATTTTGGTAAGCTCTCCGTGCTCAACAGCGTTTAAAGTCTTTTAAATTACTGATCATATGACTGCTTGTGCTGAATATACTCTACAATTAGCAACATCAGAGCATTCATGGATTTTAAAATGACATCAGTACCAAATGACTATTGCAGGTCAGGGGATTTTCCAAGACAGTGTTGATTTACACAAATACAAAAGAGAGCGTCAAGAATATGACTGGGGTTTTTTTTTACAGCACAAACCAATCTGCTCTTTCTCGCAAACAGCCCTCTACATGCCTCAGGCCGTCCTCAGAGTCTTTGTAGCTTGGCCGCTTAAAGGTTGGGATTTGCTCTGGGGTTGATTTCACCAATTAGGAGTAGGTCAAAGCACAGGGTCCTTCTGAGCTGGTTTATATTATGATGTTTTCCCTGAGTCACATTGCGTTGCCTCTCATGATATTGTCCCATGTCTTGCAGTCAGGAGGGAGTCCTGCTTTCTTCATGATCTAATGATGACGTTAAAATGTTACCGCACTGGGATCAACTGGGATTGTCAGTGGTTTCACTGATCCTGTTTTTTATGTTTTTAAAGGCACAACTCACATAGTTGTAGGAATATAATGATGTTATATTAATTTACACATACACATAAAACTGGCAAGCTCTAGGTGAAATCACTATACATCATCATTCATAGGGACGAATAAAGGCTTATCTTATCTTATCTTAAATAAATATGTCCACAAGCAAACTAAAGGTCAGTGCAGAATTTGCAGGCTGTGGTACATTACTATTCATGCTTAATCAGGGTGAAAGGTCACCAGGCAGGTTTGATATTTAATACATACTGTATATAAACATTTAGTAGCAGTATACAGTAACTGTGTGATGAAAACTGAGAAAATCTGAATGCATACCAAGGATGCATCTCACAAGCAACTCAAACTGTCTGTTGTGTTGTTTTGTTTTTGTTGACATTGCAGCTTTGCAAGATCTCAGGAGGACTTCCCTTAAAAAACAAAACTGAAAAACAACCGTATGAACAAGATTTAATCTGTGTACCATATGAATTACGACCTAATACTGTTAAGAATGTGCAAAGCTATGTTGTGGCTCAAACTATACCCAAACAGCATCAAACGACAACAATTGGCTTCCCAGTATTAGTGCATTTGACACAAAGACGCATCAAATGTCATCTGTCTAGACGGGAACAGAACACGGTGACACCCCAAAACCACTCAACTGAGAGACACTGAGGCCTCAAAGCCACAACGTCTCATAACAACAGGATTAAAACAGCATTAATACCCAGGTTCAAAAACAACTCTCAAACCCTTATATCCCTTTCTAAAATCCTCTTCTTCGATTCACCCCAAAAAACACCTCCCAAATAATGAGCTTAAGAGATAAGACCGGGGCTTTTTATTTAACTGCAGCGATTCATATTCCTTTCAAGAAAAATAATAACTGCAGCATAAGAGGTTGAAATTAAATGTAGGTGTCAGATTTTCAATATCAGCACCGTTGTCTACTATTCAGTCTCACAGAATGCACTTGATCGTCTGCAAGAAAGGTTTCTTTGCTTTGGCATGAATCAGCCAGAACTTAGTCATACAGACAAAAGCCTCTATGTTTGATTCATTCAGCCGCTGGCAGTGTAATCCATCCGAGCCTATTACCTTTTGTTTGGACTTTGAACAGTATCAATTCGTCTGACGGTCCCAATTGTATCTGGCGTTGACTCAGATTGGATCAATGAGGTTGATTTAATTCGCAGTCGGGGCAGTCGATACCTGTAACTAATACTAATTTAGATGTAAATGATACCATCCAAATAATGCGTGCACAGTCAAGGTGAGGTGAGGACGAAAGGTTGCTGGTGGACAAACAGGGAATCAACAACACAAGCAATGCAAGTGGTACTTAAGATGTTGAATAAGGTAATGTAGGTTCTAACAAATGGTGACTTGAAAAAAAATAGATGAACAGACGAAATTTGTCCTATGTGTGTCCTATATGTCATAATGTAAAAAACAAGTGGAAATTACATCCTAAAAATTAATCAATCCTATTTTTTTTCAAGACAATTTGAGCTTGTTGGTGGATTCTCACCATTTCTCTCTTCACTGTCTCTCAGTTTCTGAGCTTATCATCATTTCAGCATCATTAAGGGTCTTGAACACTGTAAAATGTGGTGATTCACATCTTCTTGAAGTAGGAAACGTAGCATTTTCAGGTTCACGGTGGCATAAAATGTGAGAGAAAATCATTTGAACTAATGTGCCGTTTAAAAGAAGACCTCAAAGTGTCACTTGTTTTGCAGGTATTTAGTCATATTTAGTTTTTGGATTCAGGGATGAATTTTTGGATCTGTGAAGCCCCTCTACTTTAGACATCTCAAAAACAACACACTGGCCACGAAGTCATTTAAATACTAAATTATTCTCACTGCTCCAAATGCCGTCACCTACCAGCCACTTATCCTCGCAGTAATTGCCTGGCCGATGCTTTAGGAGGATAGATGCTGGTTCTACTGGGACCTCTGCGGTCACTTTAATGGATTAAGTGGCAAGACAATAGCTAATGCAGACCATATTGCATTTGTAATAAGCCAATAGATTCTGTTTGACAACAGTGGCACCGGCTAATTCTGTCCTGAGGTAACTGGAGTGACTGTGTGTGTGTGTGTGAGCAAATCCTCCAACCACCAGCAGGGCAACCCTCTCTGACCTTAAAACACAAGTATAATCCCGAAGGAGAAGCCCCAAGTGCCACGATCCACCCTTCAACACACACACACACACCACACACACACAAACACACAGCTGGCTGGTCATGAGACACGCTCCCTACAGCGTGGGAACAAACCCTCTTGACAGCAGACGGAGGACTGCTAAGGAGGGTGGGAGTGTGTTTGTGTTTGTGTGTGTGTGTGTGTGTGTGTGTGTGTGTGTGTGTGTGTGTGTGTGTGTGTGTGTGTGTGTGTGTGTGTGTGTCTCAAAGCGTGCATTTGTGCCCCTTCGATGCTCGCTCGGTCACCTGCACGCATTTGCTCGCGCACCATTTCTGCTTGTGTTTCAAAAGGCAGCTCAGAGGACAACCGTTAACAATGATATCAGTTCAGCCTCTATAAATCTTTTTCTACCTCCCACAGGGCGAGGAGTGGTGGGAGTGAAGAGAAGAAAACAGGAGTGTCAGGAATGAAAGAGAAGTGTGTTTGCGCCTGGTGGGTGATGAGTGTGCGAGGGAGAGGAGGGGGGAGGAGGGATGAAGGGAGGAAGATGACAAGAAAGAAGGGCTGCTGTTGGCATGGTGCAAGCATGTAAATCAAGAAGGGAAAGGACAGAAGAAAGACTATTAAAAGGACAGAGATCAGAAGAGACGTCCTGTGATCTGTATTCGCTGTGAGGGTCTTTGTTTTCTCTTGTTCTTTGAGACTGTTTTCAGAGGAAATATTACAGCTGTAATTTATGTCTACCTACCAAGGGCCTCTAATAGAAGTGTGGGTTTCTGACTATTATCCGTCGGAGCCAAAACAGAAGGAGTGTAACTTTTAGTTCCACAAATCTTAGCCAGAGTATTGACTTTGATGCGAGAAACCAAATGTCAACAGTGACAATAAATATTGCTTTCTTATGAAAACACAGAATATTAAAGGGGCATTCCTGAAATCTCCTACACCCACTGGTGCTGTTTGGAGAAGTGAAAAGGTAATTTCAAAAAGGAAAATGTATGCCTTTATCCATGGGTAGGGTGTGGCATAAAAATTCAATTCTTGGTACCAAAGTGGGTGGACAAGTGGATGGTTAAGGAACTGAAAAGCCTTTAATAAATATGGGTTGATTTGTTCTTAAAAATGGAGAATTAATGCTCAACTCTGCAGCTTCCCTGTTGTATGTTGTAGCTGTATGGAGCGTTTTAGCATCTTTTAGCCCATTGTTTTGGTTTGACAGCCCATGCTGCTTGACCACAACCAAATGACAGACAAAGTTAGTGACTGACTGGAGAACACAGTGGAGCATTTAGAGACCAAAACAGAGCACAAAGGAGAGTGACTATTGCCTTTACAGTCTGTTGCTCTATCTGGGTGTGTTTCAACTGCAAAAAAAAATAAACGATTATTGCTGCTTTAGGTATGAAACCTAACCAAAGATGTAAGATCAGAAAACACAGCCATATGAATCATTTTGGTAAGGGTCATTAGCAATGCTTGCAATTCTAATTCTGTCCTGCAAAGCCAGGCATTTGGTTCAGAAAACACTCCTATGAGTCCTTTTGGACGGCAAAGACAAGATGCTTATTTTATTGTTTCGTTTAGGGCACTTGTTGCTTTCTTTTATTCTCTTGAAAAATCTCCTTTTTTTCTCCCCCTCTGGTTTTTGTAGAAGTGGGCATGGTTCCAGTTCTGGGAACATGACACAGCAAAGCTCTAGTAAGTGACCCATGAGTAAGCCACAGCTCTGACAGTGCAGATGTGAAAGTGCAGACATGTGTGACTGTAAAGTCCTTGTTCATCCCGTCCTTTCTTCCCTTTTCCCCTCATCTTTGTCATTAAGAGAACAGCACATGAGGCTCACCAGGAATTGGAAAAATTAATTTCTTTAACCAGACCACACTGATCCCTCACTCTCTCATTTCTACGTGTTCTTCTTTTCTTCTCCCGCTCTCTCTCCTCTGCACCTTTTCTCTCTCTCTCTCCCTTTCTTGCTCACGGCCTTTCATGTACAGATCAGAGAAGTCTGCCCCTTATCACAGGAGTCTGGAGAGGCTTTCCTATAAAAGCTGGTGTTACACGGCTGATTTAACAGGGCACACACACAAAGACCCCTCTCTCTCTCTGACTTTCTTCAACACGTTCCTGTGTACAGGATATCCCTCTCTCTTCCTTTTATCGAATACACTTTCTCCATACAGAAGTCACTCGTGGACTCTCACTCTCTTTAACACACACACACACACTGGTCTGCCTCAGCTCTTGTTCTCTCACAATGGGATTAGTGGTGTGATTCCTCCACTCCTTTTAAGTGGGCACACAACCAATCCACTTACGATAGACTCCGCTGAATACTGAAAAGAGTGGAAGAGATGGAGAGAAAAGTGGAGGAAAAAGGAGGGAAGGAGAACAGAGGATGAAAGGACATGTTGGGGAGGAGAACAATGGAGTGAGGTAAGATGAAAAGAGGAGATGGATATGAGTTCAGGGAAATCAGATCATAGAAAATGTACATTGTTTGTGTGTTTTAAAAATAGTTTTTCTAGGTGGCAATGGAATGGAACTTGATTGGAAGAAGACGGGATGGACAGATGGCAAGAAGACAGCAAAGAAAGAGAGAAAGAATAGAGAAATTGTGGCGGACTTATCATCAGAGGTGAGGCAATCACAGCATAACTCTAACAAGCACGCACATGCACGCGCACACACACAAGTGGACCTGTTGCCAGGGTGACAAGAGGCAGCAGAGGCCCCGCCCTCCCCTGCCGTGTTTCACACAATGATGTCATCGGTTGCCGCCGGCGCCGGCCAGGCCCTTGGCCAATAGGACAAAGGCACCGGAGGGCGCAGCCTGTCCTTGTCTGTTTTTTTCCCCCCTTTCTTTTTACCCTCTCTCTCGTTTTCTTTCATCAGGTGCTCTCTCGCCCGCCCTCTCGTTTTCTGGCACTCTTTCTTTTTGACTTATTCAACTCAGCCAGCGGGCGACTGCTGAAGTTGAGCCTTTAGGTCTTTTCACTGTTGATGAAGAATGAAGCTGATTAGCCCGGCCGGGAGAATATTTCACAGCAGGAGAGGCCACAGTGATTGTTCAAAGGGAAGGCCATAAATACATGTTTGCTTGTTTCAGTGGTACACTTCTCATCAGAGCATTTTTCATTTTTCGAAGCAGGTTTCATTTAAACAGCATTCTTTTGCCATGCTAGCAGCATTTTGGGGCTGTAATGCTCATCGTACAGAAACCAAACCAAAGCATTGCACAAACTGAAATGATGGCACTAGATGAAAAGTCAGGGGATCACCAGACTCACCAAAGCCACTGGCATGCACGCTCCAGGGACCACAAATGCCTGTGCTTTTAATCACAATCCATGAAATTGAAATAGTTACCGAGATATTTCAGTGTGGACCAAAGTGGTGCACCAACTGACCAACAATCAAGTAGTGCCAATCGTGGCCAATCACAGTGGTAAGCAGCTAATCACTGACTTGCATGAAACTCAACATGTTGCACACCAATCAGCCGTGTTTTATGAATGGATGGAATTGGATGTTTCTCTACCTATCCTTCCAGCTACACTCTGGACTCAAGAGTTCCTCTGCTATCTGCTGTAAAACTTTGAAAACCTCACCTGTCAGGAGACATTTCTCTTTTACATGCTGAAAAGTAAAATACCGGGATCTTATTTCCAGATCGACTGTACTAGAAGAGGCTGTGCTTTTATTATTCATAGCAATGTAATGGATATTGTGCTTTTTATTTTTGATGCATCCAAATAAGAGGAAAAGCTGATTATAATAGAAATGAGCATGTTTGGAAAACTCATTAACTAAAGTGCCTCTTCCAGTTTCTGTTATCTTCAGAGATTTGTTCTAATGTGTACGTGCTCTTGCTCCTCTGTTATCATGGTTTACTCTAAAATGATTTTGCACTTGGCTTAACCTTGTTTTACTCTCAGTCCTATGACAATTTGCCCCCACTCCATAGCACCTGACTTTATTTCTGTGTGTTCCTGCTACCCTAATCTCATTTTATTATGATGGGTCTCTCCTCTGTGCCATTATCTTGTGCTTCTGCCGAGCTTTTGTCAGAAGGGAGAACTACAACCAAAGTGTTGTGGTGCTTTATTGTCCCAAAGCTGGGGTCTATGGGGACTCTTCACACCAGATAAGAACATCCACTGCGTATGTTCCTGGTCACTGAATGGAGCCACTGGGGCGAGACTGATTGCTAATTATTGCATTGGGTGTTGGCGGCATGTGGAGAGAGGATGAGATAAAGGGAGGAGCAGACAGCAGAGAGGGCTGTCAAAGGCTTGTACCTGACACACATACACACACAAACTCAAAGCACACATTTTCAAAGCAAGTCCCTTATTTACTCACATACACTCTAGGGAAGGTGCAGTCAGATAGTGCTCAATATGTGAATGATTGACCTAAATTTGAAAGACAAAGAAACTTACTTTTCAGCGTGACTCTCTTTTGATGTGCAGGTCGTAGTTGTGCAAGAGCACAAACAGTTGGTTGTTGACCCCCTTTGACATCCCCTAGTAACACTTTCCTCATTGCTGAGCAGAGACAGGAAGCAGGTATGGCCAGAGGAGACCCTCGCGGGACCTTCTTCCTGTTTGGAAGTTAACAAAAGGTGGAGTAAAGTTGAGTTAATTCTCATCGCTTGTGTCTGTGATACCAGTCCAAGCCATAACAATTAGTGTGGGAAATCTCAAAACGAACAGCAAGGTCGAACTGAAAGTACATACTGTCATGAAATAAAGGTACTGTTATCAAATAGCCTATTTTGACTTGCTGCAGCTAAAAAGGATCAATTGTGTGCTTGATTATGTGCTTTAACTTTAGGCAGTGCGATGAGATTATAGTGTGTAATGTTGGTTAACGGTAGCAAACTTGGGAGACTTTAGATATTGCTGTATTACAGATATTGCTGTATCATTTCACTGGCTTTATGACTCATCTCTATTTGGCCTACTTTTTGCCAAAATGTTCATAAAATACAGATTTTACTCATTCATTTATTAATCAGATTAAAAGGCTGGATGAGGAAAGGGTTTGACGCTAAAAACACAGAATAGCAATCACACTGAAGAGGATAACCTGGTTTGTACTTGGTAAATTATAGACATGCATGTTGCATAAAAAGTGAATGAAACATTGCACACGGTGAACAAAAACAGCATTTTTCAGAGCTTGAAATCAGTTAGCTGAGCAGTAATCATAGACTGTGGATTGGATGAAATTATCCATTTAACCTCATGTTCTCTGTATTCCGGAGGGAAGTGAAACCAACATGATTATGTAATTCATTCCTGAATTACCTCTTTAGTAGATGAATCTATACGGTGAGCATGCTGCAATCAAGACATGAATATGTGAAATGTACCCGCTGCTGGAAAATGTGAATGTGTCAGAATGCCACTGTAAACCCTTGGAAAGTGATAATACTTGGCTGATAAAATGAATCAGACTCTGAAATTATCCAGAGGATCACATTACTGATTAGAACTTCTTTGCTGCAAATTACATTTTGAAGCAGCTCTCTCACCCTGGCTTTATCAGGGTGAGATGCTCGAGCGTGTAAGTAAGATTAGAAAGTATTTTAAATGACCAAAAATTGATTAAAAGTCTGTCAAAAACTTCCTAGTGTCTTAATCTCTTTTTTACTAGGTCATGCCAAATGAAAAGACTCGCTTCAATGCTGACCATTGGGACAGGAAATGACATGCTGCAGACAGGACGCAGCCTGTCATAATGAGGAGAGGTTGATCAATGGATGCAAAGAAAACAAACAGCGTGAGTCGTGTTCCAAGAACTAACATACTTCACAGACATACACAAATACAGTGTGATACAAAAAAAATTCTGGCAGAACAGATGTTTCATGGAGTTGGGAAAAGCACAGGGTTTGTTGAAAGGTGATTAGCACTATCTGTCTGCAAAGGCTGCAGACACGAAAACAACATCATATGACAGGGGGAGTGATGCACTGCAGCGCCAGAGTCTGAACCGCATCAGGAAGAACAGAGTGAACTGGAGAGAGCATGACTCGCTGGGAAGGAGGGCAAAGGTTAAAACAAGAACATTAACAAAGGACAGAAACTAAATATTGAGGAAGGTGATAAGTATACACCTGTCTTTTTTTGTAAAGCAATGCTTGTTTGGTCGTGAAAGAAAGTAATCTTTTTATTTATTTATTAAATTTACACCACATTGTTGGCTCAAAATACAGCTGCTGGGGCCTAATAAATTCCACATGTGAGCACAACTGGAGATGAACCTATTTGTTTTAACTGACAGTGACCTGCTCCTGAAGTGAACTATCCCTGAAAAGGATGAAACATTTTCACATGATGTTCACAAGTTCTGGGACCTGTGTGAGTTCAGCCTGGGGCCTGGGTTCAACACATGAGCATTGACTCAAACAAAGCATGACTTTCAGTTCTGTATTACGTGGTTCCTCCAGATCCATATAAATGCAGATCAAACCACACACATCACAAGGATGTAGCCTTTGAATGCATGCACGCACTGCCTCTATTACAATACAGAAGGTTTACTGTAGATCAGAGGGCAAATCAGGTAGACAATGTTTGGCTGAGTCTAACAAAATTCTAATGTAGTCTGATGATGATTACTGAAAAATTACATGATTGCGCACACATACATACAGACACACACACACACTGATTTCCGTAGTCTTGTAATGAAGACAAAGTGCCCCATTAGTTCTCCATTAATGACTGGAACAACTACATGTCCAATCAAGTGATTTGGTCCACCATTCATGTTTGGTTTCTATGGCAACAGACTTATTGAACCTCTCAACGCTTGATTAACAGTGAAGAGTGAGCACCATAATGTACTCCATTATGACAAACTCCACTGTTAATCAAGAGAAAAATGAGCAGGCTAACGTATTAATAAACACAAAGAAAGATGCAATATATTCAATCGTATGCATCTTTTTTTTTTTTTACCTCTGTCTCTGTTTAATTCAAATCAGGGCAGTTCTATTTAATTTGCTTTACTGGCACAGA
The DNA here is from genome assembly GCA_037975185.1 of Centropyge bicolor. Classification (NCBI taxonomy): domain Eukaryota; kingdom Metazoa; phylum Chordata; class Actinopteri; family Pomacanthidae; genus Centropyge; species Centropyge bicolor. Next base: position 1,370,134 of record JBBMOC010000030.1, read on the forward strand.
AGAGCACAGTTAGAGTACAATAACAGTGTCCCAGTTGTAATCAGGATTTGTAGTCTCCTGTTTCACACATCTATGGACTGAAACCAAGGGAAGCCTTTATCCTAGCTGGCATATTGTGAAAGAAAGATCCGACTTAGCAGATGCATTCGTCAACATTTCACGTTCAACCAACATAGTATCACAGCAGTTTGTGTCACAAAACAACAGTCACAAAATTTAAATAGGACTCATGTATATGGGCTCAAATTGCAGATTTTCAAACACAGTTCAGGTGCCATCATGTGTCTCTCAAAAAGTATAAAATTTTTATTATGGGATACCAGTTTGCTACACACCAAAGTGAACCTGTTTTACTTCCATAGCTATAACTCAATCAGTTCAGAACAGAAACTATGTATGTATTAACCATGTAAAACTTATCATGATATAACATTAGTATTTCTGTGTTTGTACTTGACATCAGATAAAGAAATGTTGCAAGTTCCAACATCACTATAGAACAAATAAAATTACATTCAAAATAAATAAAAAGAATATACTAATGAGTGTCTAGAACTTGGACAAATACTACTACAAATAGTCTTATGATACAGACAAAGTGATGAGTGCAGTCTGGAGAATTTGGAGAGACTAAATCAGTACAGCCGGTCCTTATCTCTCCACAGTCACTCTGTGTTTCAGTCCTAGCAGGGTTATTAAAACTGGCCAATTCGCATCAGCACCAAAGAGACTGAGGCATTCAGCTCTATCTATTTTGAGATGGCTAAGCGCCTAGCCTAGTTTTTCTTTGTGGATTGAGCAGTTTTTAGCCCAAAGCAATTAGGCAAACTCACTAGCCCTGTCAGCGAATGCATTCAATGCAATCCTACATTGAGAAATTAACCACCGGGCAGATTTTCTACCTTCCTGTCTCCATTCAACACATCTTTTTCTTCTGCTTTTTACTTCCTTTTCCCTCTTTTGATGAAATGACAGAAAGAGTGATTAACTGCTGAAATCCGCCTGTTGGCCCCCTCACACACACACGCACATACAGAAACTCAAATTCATCATTCATGTTTCATGTGAGGGGCGCTGAATAGTGTCGTTTGGAGAGCCCAATTTCCATGACAACAGGTCTGAGGATTAGGGTGGAAAACTGTCATCCCAGAGCAATTGTCAGAGCACCTTGATTCAGAAGAGCACTTAAGAGCGAAGGGAAGGAGCAGAGGATGGCAGTGGAAATGGAGGAATTTGGGTCAGTTGGAAGGATCAAGGGAGAAACAGAGGAATGGGTAATGATCGTGCTGAAGATCACTTTACCCCCATATCCTCACTCATTGTAAGTCACTCTGGATAAGAGGTTAACACCTAAAATGTAAATGTATAGCAGTAAGATGTAAAAAAAGATGAGAGAGAAAGATGAAAAGAAACAGTGAAAGGAGAGGAGAAGAGGTGGCGGTGCAGAGGAAGAAAAGGGGGAAAGGAGGAGGGAAGGGAGCTCATTACAAAAGCATCCAAAAGAGTCCGACAGTCCCTCCAACAGCTGAGGCTTTCACTCATTGGCTTAAGGTGCTGAACAACTCGCACCCTTGAAGTCAACCAGTCTCCAACCTTTTTGTGTTTGGATTCTTCAGTGTTTTCATGTGCATTTAACATATACATGTATTTTTATATTCATGTTATAATATCAAATATGCATTTGTGAATTTCTCCACTGTAGGACAAATAAAGGTTTTATCTTATCTTATTTATAATGTTCTGCTTGTCTTGTGTAGCAATTCAACCACTACTGTAAAATGAGATTCCATTGTGATGACAATTAGGTAATAATAGAGGCAATGATGTGATTTGAAGTGAAGTGAAGCATGTCCCATTTTCCAAGATTGAGAAAAAAGTTTTAATTGACTTAACCCTATGTGTGTATTGTGAAGCTTTCACATCCAAGTAGCAATAAACTAAACACATTTTTGATTGGAGGGGAAGCTTTAACCCTTCATAGGGCACCCACTGAAATACATTGAAATTCAAAAATTTAACCTTAGAGAGTTATTAGAGGACATAAGAAAATTTCTCGCAATTTTTCACTTTCGCAAGTGGCGCGGAAATTCCAAAAAATAGTCACTTGGCCTATAAAGGGTTAAAGTTAGCTTCATAAGATCAGCAGTCCTGCTATAATTCAAGGATGAAGCAATGGTTTGCTTTGAACATGTATCTGACACAAACATGTTGCAGGAATACCACTTAAAGATGTGTCCTAAAAAAGGGACTGAGGCAGGTAGGTGGAAGACGAAAGGAAAACGTTGGTGCTCTGCCTCAAAATATAACGTGACCATGAAGAACTCTCAGCTGCAGAGGTAATTTTAGGGACGCTACATAAACCTGGAGGCAGGTTAAAGAAACACCTTGACATTTTAAATTCTAGTTTCTTTTGCTTCACCTAATCTTTCTATGACAGAAGGATCACCTCCCACAAATTTCATATTCACTTTTCAAAGCGCTGCCAGAAAGCAAAATCATCTTGCGTGTGCATATTGCATGTGGTTTCAGCTATGGCAGCTTGTCAGTCTTTTCTCTTTTCTAAAGTTTATAACAAGCTTTATATATTTTGAAACCTCTGTGCAAAAAAAGCATTTATGTATTAATTTCATTTTTTCATATTTATGAGTTTCTGACAGGTTCTCTTATCCTGATCCATATGCTTTACTGCTGCTTAGAAGTGAGTTCTTTCGTTACGCACATATCTTCAACCCGCCCGCAAATGTAATAGACAAGGCGCTTGTCATTCAGCACAGTTTCTTCTGTGATGATCGGATCGGAACAATGTTTGCACGGGTGGATGCAGCCTCCCTCCAATTAGCTGTTCCCGAGCTCCTTCTGAAGTTAGCAGCCGTTCATGTTCATCTCAAAACATCTGCTGTTTTTCAATGGATCTAATGAATACACGGTTTTTATTCTGCTGCAGAGCTGCACTATCTATGTCTGTCTAACTTTACATCAGGTTAAAATATTATGAAGGTAAGGCATTTGAAAATCCACATCTATCAGCAACACAGGGACTACAGAAAACATTTTCCTCCCATGAGTAGCGCATTGACATTTTACAATATGTGTACAATATAGCAATTCATTTCCCTGAAGTAATGAAACCTAAATTCCACATGGGAGACAATGTTCTCATTCATCAGGGTAAAATAACTACAAGATACAGCGTTTATGAATTGATCAGGTGCCTTGGCGGTTTTACACATTAGGTACTATGCAAAAGTGTACATGCACATGACATGAATATTTAAATCATAATCAACAGGACAAGATTCATCACTATGTTAACAAGCCCCCCTGCAGAATACACACACACACACACACACACACACACACACACACAAACACACAAACACACAAACACACAAACACACAAACACACACACACACACACACTTAATTATACAGCCCTGAGGGAGCGGACGGAAACACAGAGGGAAAGCGGTGACATCGTTACCATGATGTACTCAGCTCCAGTGTCATCACATGTCACCTCATACACACAAGACACTGTGTTAAAAATGACCACACAATGACGATCCAATAAAATGTAACATATGTGCATACAACTGTCCTCACATACAAAATGTCATAGCATTAACTGGCTCTGCTTTGATATCATCTTCATGAGATACAGGCCATATATTACATGTTGAAAGTTGCCTCTGCTCATGGCATTTATTAATTACCATAAACCGAAGTATCTTCTGTGAAACTCAACATCCATCAAGTCGCTGGATTTGATCCATAAACCTATCATTCAGTGGTTTTTCATGTAATCTTCTAACGTCCTTCTTTACAAAGAAAAAAAACATAAAAACAAATGCATAGCCTTGAGGTCATTGGCATGTCAGGCCACCACAGCTGGCACAATCTATAGTCTGTGCTGCTGCTCCTGCCCTCAATGTGGAATAGAGAATCATGGGAACAAAGAGCAACAACAGAGTGGATTGTTGGAGAGTCACATGATGCATCTGCAGATCCGATGAGACCGTGTGGTGCTGTAACTGTTACTGTACAGAGCTATACTCTCTATACTGTCCCTCTGCAGAGATAAGCAGGAAGTGCTTCCTGACATCTCAACATCACACATATGGCAGGAGGACACAAAGAAGGCCAATGTCCACTGTCGCCTCCAGCTACGTGCAATATAAGAGTCTGCCATGTTTGTGTCCATTTCACCACATGCTAAAAGTTGGTATTCTGAACTAGAATCACGTTTTTGTAGAGAGTGGACTTCACTTATACAACATGTGGTTTGAGAAACAGGTAGACCAAGTAGACGGTTAACTAAATATCATCCTGTTGAGGACCAATAGAGAGATCAGTAGTTTAGAATCAAGGCCTTTTTTGTACAGACGCCATATAGATGTATGTCCATTTCATGTAGATGTACTAGTGGGATAAATGAGTGGAACTGAGGACTGTAAAAATAGCCAGAATTTGCAGGGGATCTTCAAATTATCCCAGTTGCCAGTGACAAATACAATATGTCAGCACACAATAAATACAGCAAGCTTAAAAGGCACCGCATCACCAATCTGGTTAAATAATGGTGATGGTGGTGAAGAAGTCATAAGTCTATAATAAAGTAATTAGACACGCACAAGACCTGACATGATCAGAATAACGTCATCTAACTAATTAAGTATTAGCCCTCGAGATGTTGATGTTCAGTCAGAGATGAGTCATCCATGTTCACAGGAGTTCCCTCTCCAGAGAACATCCCTCCAGTTCATGTGGTACTTTAGAAACACTGACTTATTGATGAGGCCGCAGTCACAAGCTCATCAGGAGCTTCTGTTGTTTGGTAGACAATCTGTTTCTCTCACGCTAACCCCGACGTAAAGCCCCTTGGAATGAGCTCACAGCTCAGAGGAAGCATCAGATAAGTAAAGGCGACAAATCAACCTTTTGATGATGCTGTGGTGATGTGGTCCAGGCTGGAATAAAATCTGTTCGATGCCTTACAGCATCACTTTCATGTGAGTTTCAAATTTAGCATAAATATAAAAGACTGGCATCAATCTTTCGGTCCCCCTCCTTCTATAGAAAAAGCTTTTTTTGGCAGTCGTCCCGCTCCAACACTCCATCCATCACCTAATTGGAGAAGAGTCCTCTTTCAATTACAAATTAGATTGCCAGTTTATGTAATGGAAAATTACATTTAGTACTTGAATGGCTTCAGTCAAAATGTCGAAAAAGCCAGGTGGAGAGAAAAAAGAAAAAATATGCAATTGAGACACATCTGCCATGAAACCTGAATTAACAGATTTGTTGGCCTATTGGTGTCAGTGTAAACACAACTTTAATATGACAAACTTGGGTGTGGGTTTACCAGATTTTTTTGGGAGTGAGCCACAACAGGAAAGTTGCAGGCCAGGAAAACGAGAATTTACTGAAAGCTCTGGGGAATGCTCTATGGGTTTATCATTACAAGTGACAACTTTCATATGACAAATAGTCATTTGATTCAATGCTAATACAAATATATTGATTATAGCTACTTCGTGGAATTCTGGAGAGAGGTTTCTGCTCTCTGACCTCACCACACCATCTACTCATGCTGCCATTACTTCTCATTCAGCTATGTAAATCCCCAGGAAATTGTTCATGTATGGACAAGGGAGCACCACTTAGTAGCACTCAGAGAGACATTAATGGCCCCTGATGACTTGGTAACATGAACTCTAGATCAGGAAAGAAATGCATCTTCCTGTTTTCTGGGAAGGATCTGATTTGTATCAACAGATGATCTGATTTCGGATGACAGATCCGAACATCACCTCCCTTCCACTTTTGTATGCAATTAAGCAAAGCAACAGGTCATAATTTGTCTATAAAGACAGTGTTATCTGATGCTGATGCTCTCTTTGTTAAGGTAGACACACTCTATGCCACAGAAAACAGAACTCCCATTAGGCCATTAGAGTCATAAAGGGTCTGCAGCCATCCTTTTAATGTAAAGCACTCCCATCAAGGTAGATAACCACTAAATGTACATCCACCCTTTTAGCTGCTTCTGCCATATTCTGCTCTGTTCTACTCTGCAGAAGCAGTAAAGACAAAAACCACAGTAAACAGGTTTGGCTTTGTGCTCTGACGTACAAAGCCTTGCTTCACGTGTGCCTGAACACATACAATCTTACACACACTTGGCCGAAAAACATTCCAATGAAGTCATTTTCCCACTCAGATTAGCGCAAACACTTAAAGTATTAATGCTTACCATCGCTAAGCCCGAAACACACACAGAAACTTCCGAAAGCAACAATTCCCATAATGCCCATCATTACACTTGGACCCAAACAGATCGTCTGTATCAACATAGGATAGGATTGGGTCTGAAATGGGTCTCATGTGGATAAAAGAACAGTTTGCTTTGCCCTTATTTGTACCTCTAAGCCACAGCAGATTTAAAATGGTGTCTACTTGATTCAACTTGAATTTTTCAGTATGCAAGCTTCCACAGTGGTTCAAACTAAAACTCCAGTTGCCCTGCGGGTTCCCAGTTTCCACCAGGTATAAAGCTTGGAATATTTTTAAAGAGGAAAATTTTATGAAATAATTTGCAGCAATGATGGTCTCTGATTAAAATGCTTGTAAAGTGATGCTCTTCCAAGCTGCCTGTAGCCAAAATATATCACTTACAAACTCAAATAGTTGCACTTTCAAACAAGAATTTCAAATAAGGCCTTCCAGTGCAGTTAGAAGAGCGAGTTAGAGCATCAAGGCAGATTTTCTCCCGAGGGTAAATGCCCTCAGGTGGTAGAGGTAAATCCCATTTTTGGCATGTTTACACTTGTGGTTTACATGTCAGGTAGAATTTAGCTACTCAAAAGTGGCAAAACACGACACCCTGCCGTGCATTTCTGGCAGATGTCTTCATATGCTCAGTCATCAGAGCTGCTGTGGCTGCTCTACGACATGATTCACAATTGTGCACACTTCTCTTCCCGCTCCTGTCTCTCTTGCCCTTAAGGAATAAAAAAATAGTTTCAACATAACCAAAAAAATGAAAACGACAAAACCAAGCAAGCGCATACCTGAGATAGCTCAGTGGAAGTCAGGCCTCTTGTGTGAAGGATGCGTGAGATGTGTGCTGTACCGATACTGTAAACAAGAAATAACAAGCAATTTTCACAATCCATGCGTTATTTCTAACCAGCTTGTTACATAAAGCACAACACAGTTCAGTCTCACTAACATGCTGAAACAAGCCTCTTGTTTTCACACAGGTACTCCTGCATAGACATAATGGTCATAGTCACCATGTAATAAGCAGGGTGGATGTGGGTACTCCTTTTTTTTTCTCAAAACATATGTAACATGTGTTCTTGAACACACTATTATCGTTAAAGGCAGAGTTGAACATTTTGGGAAATACTTATTTACTTTCCTGCCAAGAGTTAGATGACATGATTGATGCCACTCTCACATCTGTATGGTAAATATGACGCTATTGCAGCCACCTATCACCACTTCTAAATCTTACTAATTGTTTTGTTGTAGCAATAACCGCATGTAAAAACTACAACTTGCTTAACTTTTTTTTTAAAAGGTTGAAATACTCCTTTAAGATGGACTGATTACAGAGCTGAATGGTTAAATACTCATAATTTCAACCTTTTTGATTCCAGCCAGTGACCCCTGTTGCATATAATGCTCCTTTTCTCTCCTCCATTTCCTGTCTGAGTCTTCACTCTCAACCTGTCAAATAAAAGCTGAAAAGGCAAAAGTAAAAAATGAAAGAAAAAATAAAATGAATTGTTTATAAGCTCCAAGCATATGTTAGGGATGGGGATTTACAAATGACCTAAATAATGAGAGTTTAGAACAAAAACAGATGTAGTATACACAAAATAATAATGAGATTGGATGCAGTTCCACAGTCAGCTCATTAAAAACTCGAGTTGTGAAAGCAAGTTTCTACAGTATCTGCTTCCATCTGACCCTCTTCAACTAAAACTGCTAGGATGTACTTGGGGAGATTTTCTAATTTCATGCTCCTGTTCCCATCTTAGGGACTTAAACTCAAATTTCTCAAGGCAGCAAACAACTTAACACAACTGACTTAACATTAATTTAACCTCAATCACACAGCGAGTAAAACTGAACCAGAGAGTGAAAATCAAAGCGTAGCAAGAACCAAACTGGACTGAAAAAAAAGCAACTAGTGTGCAAAATAAGTACTAAAACTACTGGGCAAACTTTCCCTCAATCCCCCTGAGTAAATCAAAAAGGCATAGAGGATTAGTGCACTGTCGCAAAGCTCCTATTGACCTAGAAGTATGTGTGTTCATCACAACTAAATTAGGAAGCACTTGTGTATTTTATTACGTGTGTCTGTGTGTAAGAGCGATTAAGCTCCAATCATATCGGTGCACCTAATCCCTTTACATGGGCCTTCACATTTGAGACTGAAAGCTCAACATCCGCCTTGGTGGAAGATCCTCAGAGTGAAAATCTATGCATTCCAATGTTAATCTTATGAACAGAATATACATTGCAGATAAAATTAGAGCTTGACGGGCAGGTGGGATGTGGAGGAGGAGGAGGAGGAGGAGGAGGAGTGAGAAGGGCATGAAAGAAAGAAAGAGACGAACAGGTGTGTGGACATGATGAAGAGTTCAACCAGGAAGGAAGGAAAGAAAGAAGGCAGGCAAGATGGAGACTTGCCTTCAAGAATCAGATCTGGGGAAGAAAACTTGCTGTTCTGAAAATCCTCAGCCACCAACCAACCGGCAACATTAAGCCCCGATCATCTGGTGACACACACACAAGCTGGCAGAGCTATCCTTGTTAGGACAGTGCATTGACTTCCATTGATTGTAGACAGCCTAAAACTAATCCTAACCAGCACCTCAGAAATGGCATCTGGCCACTTTAGGACCAGGCCTTGGCCCCCTGAGGGCTACTGGTCCCAAAGCACTAACAAAAACATGTACAGACAAACACACACATACATGCAATGCTTTCAAATCAGGACTTCAACTGGGCAAAAAATTTATCAAGAAATGATTTTGCCAGGGACAGAGAAATTGGTGCGCCTCATCTTATCTCATACATATCGACACAGTAACATGTTGGGTGTGTGAACGAGAGAGACAGAGAGAGAGAGAGAGAGAGAGAGAGAGAGAGAGAGAGAGAGCAAGACAAAAAGACGTAACGTGAGTATGCATCAGTCAGCTCTCGTTTCCCAACCCAGCATTCACCAAAGCCTCTTACACAGAGCACAGTATTTTACAAAACCTCTTCTTACACCACACACACACACACACACACACACACACACACACACACACACACATCAAAAATCATATATTGTATTTTCCCCATCTCCAATTCCTTTCACATCTCAATTGTGCCATCATGACTTGAAGGGGTCTGACACACAAACACACACCAATACACCGACACACCAGCACCGAGGAGCCGAAAGCACTTGAATCGAGCCGCCCAACCATCAGAAACACATTTCCATATCACGCTTTCATTCTGTCTGCTGGCTCCTGCACTTGGCCTCTCATTTATTTATTTTTTCTCTATTCATCTAGAAGTAATGAATAGAAATAAACACATGGAAGGAGGACAGGACAAGATGCAAAAGTTTTGAAATAAACTTTTCTGAAAATGTATGTGGATTTTTTTTTTCTTTCACAAGAGAGAAGCAGTAGCTTACTTTGAGTTGTGCTGTTTGTTTTGTGCTTATCTCTTTGCACATACAGCTCAAGATATCCTTGTGTATATGACTAAATTTTAACAACATAGCTTTCTTCTGACAATTATTATTTAGTAATTTATTAAAGCCCTAATATTTTCAGTTAACTAAAAGCTGGACCAATGATTGGCAGCTTTGCGTAAAAGACTGAAAACAATAATTACTTATTAATAAACTAAACAATGAACATATTATGTTGTTTCAGATACTCAAATGACATTTAATTGCATTTATGTAAAAATATATAGTATGAATTACTTTACCTTCTATCTACCTGATGCAGTAACAGTTCAGCTCACTCACTGTTAAATTTACGTCGTACATGAGTTTAAGTAGCAGTAATGAATGATTCATCTTACCAATAAACAATCTTTGACCACACAGCGCGGCAGGGGCGTTAGCTTGCTAGCTAGGAAACAGTTAAGCTAGCTAGTTATCTAGTTAGCATATGGTGTTTGTTGTCTCGTTCGGCAAATCTTTCTGTAAATATTCTGAATATTCAGTATTGACTGCTTTTTCTGTAACGTTAACTATTCTAGGAGAAGCCAAAAAAAGGATTAGGAACTTAACCTAGCTAAGGTAAGCTAACCTAACAGTTGGCTAGCTTAAGTTAGCTAAAGTCGTCATGAAAATAACGTCTGATGAGGTTGACTAATCTAATGACTGTTTACGTGTAATATTTAGCTTTGATTTTTTAGATTTTTAAGATCATAACATTTGTACATGTAATATTCAGCTTGTCACCCATATAGTTAATACTATTTGTTGCCACTTACTGTTTTGTCAACTCAGTTCTGACAGTTCTTCATCCACTTTGCTGTGTCATCTTTGATCCTTCTGCTGTTCTGCTTGTTTTCAACTTTCTCTGTCATCTTACTTCCTCTCCGTTTATTTTAGCTTAACTTCGATACCTATAGATATGGCCAGCATTGCTTATGGCATAAGTACACACATACACATTGTAACAGAGGCACAGCGGAGAGACTGGAAACACTGGTAGACAGGAGGCTCTGGCAGCTGCAGGTGAAACGAGCAGGGTTTATAAACTGCCATTGATGAGGTGAGATTGGAGGCAGCTGTGTTAATTGACAACCTCATCACCTGAGACCACCTCCCAGTCACTGAAGCGGTGCCTGAAAAAAAAGGGGTCACAAAGAAAGCAAAACACTAACACTAAAGGAACAACCCTAAACCAAAAACACTGGAATAAAAACCATGACACACATGCTTTAACTGTAAGGAAAATGTTCACAGTTTACACTGTTTTCATAATACTGTTTATGCATGTGCATTTATGCCAGGGAAGAAGTTCAGCTGAGCAGACACCAACCCAACACAGCTGTGGCAAACAGAGTCTATATTATTTAGCTCCCGGACTGAATCTGATTGAATTCATTTATGTTTACACAGAGAGAGTTCTGAGAGATGTTGCAGGATCAAAGGTGTGCAGGCACAAGATGTATGATCTTGGTGGTAAGGAGGGCAGAATGTGACTCAGAAGACGAGAACTGAGTCACAGACAAATGAGAAGGGCAGAAGATCAAACAGCACATGCACTTTCACACAATATGCCCTTTATTGCCGGTAAAATAGCCCTTCTCTGTGAAGATCAGAACAGAGCCGGGTTTCAGGACACTGGATTTAAGAGTTGGGATGATAAAGAGTGCTCAGAGCTCAGCTTTCGATCGGAAGGGATTAGTTCTGTCAATGGGTTTTGCTCTGATAAGAGTAGTCCCAGCCTTTGGGTGTTTTCTATAGAACATGTTGTTATTTCTGCCTCTATTGAGTATGTTGAATTTAAATCTGGTCTGGTATGGTGCTGTTGGTGCCTCTGTCTTTGTTTGATTGTGGGCATCAGCAGGCCAGCATGACTGTGTGTATTTAAACCTTGTGACAGGCAAATTATGTAAGGCAGGCTCAGTGGCAGATTTATGGCAACATGAGGACAGGAAGTTGAAATATTTCATCCGCCGTTAAAATAATTCATCTCTCAAATACGAAAGGGAATTTGTAAACAAATTTGTCCTCTGTAAGTCCTTAGAAATTCATACGCAGACTTTGGACACTGGCTGATTAAAGCATTTTGCTTGTTTTAATGCTATTTCAAGCTCAGTTCCAACAAACCAGTGTGAAAAATTACCGAAGCCTTCAATGTATTTTGGCTTTAAAAATGATAAAAATCTTTCAGTTTTCGTAATTGAGAAGCAGCAATCAGTGAATGTTTGACATTTTTGGTAGAAAGATGTCTCAAACGATTGCAATCAGCTAATCAGTTATCTGTATCTCAGTATACTGTTCTGCTGCTATGAATAGGTCATCAAAGCAGCTTTAGTGAAATAACGAAAAGTCCCCAAAGCCTGTATCCTGGTCTTCGGGAAATTATAGGGTAATCTGTTGCCTTGTTTCCTGTTTCATCAGTTTCCCCGCACTCTGTGGTCTTGCCTGTTCTCGCCCGCTGAGGTGTGGAAATGATATGACTAATTGCACTGATGTGTGTCGGAATAGGGGGGTCCTTGATGTTGCCCAATAAAGGGGTTTCCCTCCCGTAATGATGATACTGGTAACCAGACACAAAAAGACGGATTCATACAGGCATTCCATAATGACAGGGCTTCAGATGGTGTGACTGATTCTATGAGGCGTGAGGGGTTTTCCCCTCTCTGTCCCTCTGACCACGTCTTCTGTGTTGCATGACTGATTCTTGTTATTTGACAGCAACACAGACAGACCCTCCACTACAGATGTGAATATTGACTATTAGAACAGCTTAATCAATTGAAAAAGAAGAAAAGAGAATAAATTGCCAAAAATCTTGACTGTTGAATAATTGTTTGAGGTATTTTCAAGCAAAAATGCCCAACATTTAGCTGGTTCTAGCTTCTGATGTGAGGTGATGTGAGGATTTGCTGAGTTTCTCTTTTATATCGTTATAAAGTTTTGGACTATTGGTCAGATAGAACAATCAATTTAAAGATGTCACCTTGGTTACTAGTTGCAACATTAACACTGATATAATACCCTTACTGACTACAGCGCTCTGCATAAGTTCAATTTTATCCATCTTGTTTTACTTTGTGCTGCTGTAATGACTCATTTCCCCACAGGAATCATTAAAGTTTCTGTTACAGTCTAATCCTTGCATCATAACAGTGTGAGGCTGAATGCTCTGTTTTACTGGACTTTTGACAGCACTACTGCAAGTTTATCATTAAGCTTGATAATAGTTCAGATGGCTGTAAATAATGAACGACAAGTTAACACTAATTGAGGACCTTCTGTGCATAATAAACCACTTAGGACTCTTTGTCATAGTTTGCACCTCAGTTTGGCAGAAAGTCTGTTTCACATATGCTTCTTTCTCCTTTTTTCTCGTTATGGAGCGCTGTTGTGTTTTGTGTTTGTTGCTTTTAGATGTTTGTGGACAGCAGAAAGAGATCAGCAGGTTCCTCCAACTCTGGGAACTTGGTTTACTGGTCCTCCTCATTTCTGCTGCAACCAGCCAGGGTCCTGATCGTAGAGGCATTGCCACCCTGGTGGTCAGACACTTGTGTGGTGCTCTGTGATGCTCTGGATAACTTCCTGTCCTTGGCCTGTAGTCTCGATGGACCCTGTAGGATACCACTACTCAGTCTGTACGCCATCAGCAGGCAGCAGGAGTGCCTACTGCCATTTGTGGTAAGCTAGAGGAAGGTGAAGTGTTTCTAAGAGCCGCTATTGTTTTTTTTTGTTTGTTTGTTTTTTTCTTTTGCTTTCTGTCACCTACATTATCTCATTAGCTCTATTTTTTTTGTCTGTCTGTCCCTACTTTAGCAGGTTTGTGGTAACCTCGCAAGGCTGCGATCCTGTGTCGAGGAGCTGAGGTCTATTCCAGGTGAAGGCTGTATCCGAGGAGCAGCCAGCAGAGGCGAGCTGCTCCGACAGGCAGTGCTAGACAGTCTGCAGCAGTTTAAACAGTACATCAGACATATCAGTACTGGCAACCAGGCAAGCAACAACACACCTGTGGAGGTGAGCATGATAGATTGTCTATGGACAACCAGAAACACATCCAGAAAGCAATTTCTTCTTTTAATCACACATTGTAAAATTAAGAGTGGTTAGTTTTGGTTGGTAATACCTTGTCTTTCACCAGCAAATTGTGCTAGTGCTTGTTGCATGTGTCGCTCATGCAACAGCTCACAAGAAATATGTGCATAAACCAGCTACATGGTTGAGAGTCATTGTGATGGGCTATAAATGAAGCACATGTATCTCAGTTTGACTCTGGCTGCAAGACATAGGAATACAAATGCTTGAAACCAAGGAGTGTGCTTTAGAAGGCTTTCTAACTGTTGCACACATTTCATTCTCTCATTGTGACTCAGATTCTGTTCCTTTTCTTACAAAACTTCCTTAAGAATCAAATGGAGATGCTGGGGATTGAACCCAGGACCTCATACATGCAAAGCATGCGCTCTACCACTGAGCTACATCCCCATGCTGAGCACTAGGCGAACAGTAGGGATCACGTTTACTGTTGTCCAGTTAATTTTCAAAACTTCATTTATGGCAAATAAAGAAGATCTCATAGATACTACATGTTAGCCAGGCTACGATTAACATCAGCTGTTGGAGAAAAGTTATCTTTAGAAGTAGCATTGATCAACTCTGTACAGCATCTGAATCCTTTCTGTACCACAAGAGGTGGAAAAGCTGGGGATTAATCCCAGGACCTCATATATGCGCTTGCACGCAGCATGCACTTTACCACTGAGTTAAATGTTCCCAGTGAAACATCAAATCTCTTCTTTCTTTTCCTATTTCAGTTGGCAAACAATAAAACTGAATCACAGCCATTATCTGGCAAGGAGTGCGACAGACATGGCCTGGTTACTCAGCTTTGTATACTGTGTTTTAAAACAGCCAAACATGTGATTTAGATGTTCTCATTTACTTATTTATCTGTTGCTCTTCTGAGACACCTGACTGAGCATTAAATTGTGATTTGATTATAGCTCATCAATTATACCTGTCACAAGCCAAACAATTCATGGTAACTGAAGGGATGCTGCATATAAAATAAATACAGGTTACTGACAATTGCTGTTCTGAGCGATAGGCTATATTGACATTTACAGTGAGCAATCACAGAGTCAGTTACAGGTTACAAAACATTGCTCATGACTTAGCTTGCTGTGTCATTGTTCTCCAGAAGGTCAGTCTTCTCCAGTCACATGACATTATGAAGCCAGCATTCTCAGCAAATCCAGTGTAGAAAATAAATGGAGATGCTGGGGATTGAACCCAGGACCTCATACATGCGAAGCATGCGCTCTACCACTGAGCTACATCCCCCTGTGTCCTCTGAAAGCTGTGGAGATATGGCAGCTCATAGAACAAAAGAATGAAATCTGTGTCAACTGGAACGAGATCAGTTCAAACAGGTACAAATTTATTGTATATGAAGTCATTGCTGCTAAATATTTGGCTGTTCCTGTCCAGATCCATTTTGAAGGAGCATCTACTCAGCTGCACACTGAATAGACCCTTTTGATATTCAAGCTTTGTCCTTCATGCTAATGCAGGAAAGAGGCTCCACTCATATCTGTTAAATGAGCTCTCTTCATGCCCAATGTAGTGTTTTTAGCAGCTGCAAAAACATGTTGAATCAGGAATTGTATTTGCATTTTTAAAAGCTTAAATAATTCTTTGTTAACAGTTCCATTATAGTGGCTCAGAACTCTTCACATCTTATATCAGACAGTCCACTTAAAACCAGCTTATGTACATTTCACATGCAGCGCTATTCATCTGCTGCTGAGCCATCTGTCTCGAAAGAGTGACATGGGTAAAGCTTGAACTTTCATTGCCATTCTGCAAGAATATCCAGTCCGTCATAACATATAAGTGGCAATTCCTTTGAATGCACAAGTATTTAAACCACTTCTCAAGTTACACTCGCTTTTGTACAGTCTGTGTTAAAATTGTTTAAGGCAAATCCTTGTGTAAGCTGTTTCACTTGCTGATGTACATCATTATGATTCAAGTGGAAGGAATTGTTGACATCATTAAAAGATCATAGCCATCTCTTGGATCCAGCACAGTTAATAGAACTATTAATTCCTATTGATGTTATGTAATTCAAAGCCAGCTAATTTTCAGTTCATGTTCCAGGCTCAAAAGTTGAGAAACAAATACAACTTCTTAGATGTCAGCAAATGACAGTTGAGGGGAATGGGAATATTAGCTGACACTACTGAAAGCATCTCACTTGTTAGATTTAAATGCCGCACATTTGGGAAGCCAATTGAGAAATGAGCCAGTTACTGTCCTTCTTGTTAAATTTGAACATCATGTCCTCTGGGTACAAGGCTCTGGGTTGTTGACGAGGATTTCTCCAATCCAACCAGCTTTATTAGGAAGCTCTGGGCAGATGATTACACTAAGACCCACTGTTTCCGACAGCAGCAGATATGAATAGCACTATTAGGAGACAGAGAGACATTAAGCAGAGACACGGCCTTGCGTATGTGTGTCTGTGTGTGTGTCTCTGATCCACTTTCACAGTACATGTTTTCATTCATATATACGTTTGTAGCATTCACATGTGTGTGTCGTCCTCTATAATGTGCACCAGGCAGGAAGCAGAGAGCAGAACCCATTAATAATCCCATCATAATCTTCATTTACTGCCACTGTTAATGTGATTCGGGGGATGCTCAGCATAGGCCTAACATTAGTTTATCTGTGTTCCCCCATTAGGCATGTAAATGCCACTGAATGCTAATTCCATCTCTTTCCATCATCAGACATAGTGACTGCTTATTTAAAGACGTTGCAAATCCACTGCAGAAATGTTCATTTTGAAAAAATAATGGATTAGTGTAAATACATTTTACAGTGCATTACCAGCAGTTTTTTTCATTTGCGATGCCATGACTTGTGAGATAATGATAGCTCAGTAACAGGAAACATGAAATTACAGATCATAAGGCAAGAGGGCAGTTAAAGCTGCAAGTGTCATTATAACGTAGAGTATGCACTTTTTTTAATTACTGTGGGAGTTTGTTTTACTGGGACCAGGACAACCATTCTGACATCATGTGTTTAGTTTAGTAACAGTAATTTACAGTATGTCATGTCCCTAAAGGACAACACACACACACAAGGAATGCTTGCTTTGGTGCTGTGGTCTGTTCTTCCGAAGAAATGACATCTTGAAAAACAAATGGGATCTTTCATCTTGATCTTTCATAACAACAGCTGTAATAATTCAGAAGTGAACTTTTGGGAAAGGGTTGTGGGATGGAACATTTATGTGGCTTAATAATAGTTAGGTTTTCCATTGTTATTAGAAAGGAGTAACAAAGCCTACGTAGCTGTGCTTTCTTTCTCCTCTTCATTCCAATGTGACTAGAGGCCTTCTAAATTTACCATATTTTCCAACGTGGAGCATTGCTGCCTTTTTTTTTTTCAGGAACCAAATTTCAAATAAATTGTAGGTGTGCTTCACATGAACAAGATTGCACAACCACCACAGCCCATTTCTGACATTGCAAAAGTGTTGGAGAAGAGGATTTCAAAAGTTGTTCAGTCATCCAATAAGTACTTTATTTGAAGCATACATACACTCTATGTGTGCCTGTTGGGCCCAGTAGTTAAGCTTTAATGCTGGAGTCAAGAGGTGTTCATTTTCTCCCTTTACTTGATACTTTCTTTTTCTCTTAAGGTTTGTCACTGTAAAATATTATATAAAATATTCATTTTTGTTCCAGGTGCTGAGCAATTTTCCGTTGCTATATTTACAGGTGACTGTGCTGACCAGCCAGCCAGGACGGGGCATTGTTCGCCAGTTGGAGACGGGGCTCAAAGACGCTGACCTGGTGTCCCTGAAGCGGCTCCTGGTGGTACAGATCTATAGTGCAGCAGACTGGGAGCAGGACAACCCCTCACCTGAGGCCACGCACACTGAAACTGAAGGTGGGAAACATTTTTGTGCCTTTACAGTACATACACACAGGATCACACAGTTTGTACACAAAGGATGATTCATGGTTGGTAAAAACAAACACACTCACACTGCTGGGGTATAGCACATGTGACTGTGTCTAAGCAAACAAGCTAGGCGCATTAACACAAACAGTCAAACAACTTCTGTCTATTTCCTGAACCAATTTCACTCCTCCTCACTTTCCGCATACTTTTCCCCTGCGCTTTCTTAATCATCTTCAGTCGAGTTGTGTAGCGCTGACCCATTTAATACACCACATTTTTTTACTATTTGTCACATATCTTCAGTCAGCACTCAAAACACATGCCACAATTTATAGAACTTGGCTATAATCCAAACATTTACCAATCCCCTCAGAAAGACCAATTTCATAATGATATGTCATTCTTTCTAATTACACGAAGGTTCAAGTGGTGTGGTCTGAGTAAGTAGAGAGTGCAGTGAGGATTGGATACAAATGAGAGGGAGGAAAAGAGGAGACTGGGAGAAATAGAAAGTGAGAAAAAAAAACAAAGAAAAACATACAGGGAACAGCGAGGAGAGAAAAAATAGGAGCAAGTGTAAGAGATAGGGGTGTGGTAGATACAGTGAAGTCTTTCCTGTAAAAATATTGACACACCATCTGAAATATTTATTCCGTGATAATGAACCATTATCAGTATTAGTGGGCGAGGTGAATGAGGAAGAGACTGAGCTGACAGCCTCTTTGTTTGCTCACAAGTGCTTGAGACATGGAAACACGATACTAATGATGTTTTGAGTTTTAACTCACCTGACACAATTATGTCAGTTATGTAATCCTGCCTTGCTTGTTGTCATTGCCTCCTCTCTGTTATTTTTACATCATATCTAATGTGAAATGTTATGGGTTTGTTCCAGTTCTCCATAATTAAACCTTGGCCTTGCTCCCCATGGAGCCAGTCTTGGTTTGGAGTCGCTTTTCAAAAACAGACCTACTTAGTCGTGGTAAAATAAGTCCTTGTAGTGTTTTTCTTGAAAAAGAAGCTCAGATTTACATCTAATTTTTTTTTTGTCAGACAAACTAAATAAAAGCACAGAACATAGATAAATAATGACCGCAACAGTGTGAAATTTAAAAATAACTTTTGTTCAACAGCTGTAATGAGAGGTTACAAGTAGACTTTGCTACATTTTAAGAGGTCACAAACCATAAAGGTAGCCTATTGACTAGGTGTTATGGCTGGCTTTTGATGCAAAGTAAGGGAGATGAATTTCCAGAGAAAGATGGAGGGTTAAACAGTGACTCAGTAGAGTATTGTTATGTATGGAAAATGTACTCTCAGATGTGCGTCGCTTTGGATAAAAGCATCTGCTAAATGAAGTTATAGAACTGTAGGAAATCAATAGGGTGCATATGCAGGAACAATCAGTTGAAAGAGGGCTGAGCATAATGTGTGTGTTTATTTAGGAAAAAGAACTAGAAGAAAATCTACAAGAATAACTAGCGTGTGTGTCCCATCAGCAGCTCCTCTGGTGCAAATTCCTTTGTATTTGTTGTATTCATCAATCAATATGAGCTATGCTTATTCCTGTCTCCAGTGTCTAATAAAAAAAAGCAATGCCATCGAACAAAGCAATGCATGGAATGGAGCCTTGGAGACATAGTTATGTACCACAGTTTGATGATAGTGAGGCTGACACCCTTTTAGTTGCTGTGATGCCACTGGGAGATCACCGCGTTCCTCCAAAGTGTCTCCAAGTGTTTACAGCACTGAGAAACATAATTGTCACTTGAGGTCTTTGATACTACAGCCTACACCCCCTCTCAATTATGTCAACACCAGTGGTGCTGCTAGACCACTGATGTCCCACATAAAGCTGTTTCATTAGAAATGGTTCTTTCCACAGTGGAGAAAACAAGATTGTTGCTACCATAACATCTTCATACGCAGTGCTGTTGGTGGCACAAGCATGTAGGTGGCTTAGAGCGCAGATCTTCCCTTCTGTGTTAGTTTGATTAAAAAAAAAAATGATTGGTGTTTTTCTGCCTACTGTGTAGTAGAATTGTCACTGTGAACGTGCATCTTCCTGCGTTTTCTGTCACCGACAGTTTTCTCACGCATATAAAATATTTGGACTCAAAGACTTGGAAACTTGGCAAATAACATGACGGCATTATACAGAGGACGATTTCTTCCTCTTCTTCCTTTGCTGTGAGCAATTGGTATTTTAATATAGTTGGGAAGTTGATGTCACGTATTAAGTTTTTGCTGGACAACACACAGATGAGGGGGAACTCAGAGGAAAGGATTTATTTAACACAAAAAGCTCCAGGACTAACAGAAAAAGACAAAAAGGTGACCAACTAAGAGAAGTCCAGGTGGGGAGGAGCTGCTTCAGTGGCTGAAGGCTGGTAGGTGGGTGCTGAGGCTGGATGGCGGAGACATGACGAGGAAGGTGAGGACCGAGCACTGGAGAACAAAAGGGACACTGGAACACACTAGAGAATGACATATAACACCGAGCACAAGAAATCACTTGGAACATACGACAAGAGTGAGGGAAGGAAGTGAGGGGATGATCCGGCAGCTTCCAGGTGGAACCAGAGAGCTTTTAAAGCTGCCGGTCGCTAAGGGGAATGAGGGACAGCTGAGAGAAGGGAGAGGGGACCCCAGCACCAGCAGGCCACACCTCCAGCCACTGAAGCAATGCCTGAACTAAAAGACGAAACCAAAAACACTGGAGTAATAGACTGAAAAATGCACCGAAAATAAACCAGCAAAACACAAGAAAACCAAAACCATAACAGTTGATACCTCTTTAAATAATGGACCACACATTTCTCTGTGTGAAAACCAGTGTCCTGAGTGTACTCTGTATGATATTTCAGTCTGTGACATTACTCACATCATTTTGGATGAAGTTCTGTAAGAATGAGCCAAAACGGAAAAAGGAATGGGGTCAGCACTGCATCCAAGAGCTACACTGACCTCAGAGTTCAGCTGGCTGGAAAATGAAGCAGGCTTAAATCAAAGATAAGAAGTTTAACTGTCTAGCCAGTATGAATTCTACTCAGACTTAATGCTCGAAATTGCATTTTAAAGTAGTTTAGGCACTGGTACCTTGTGAAAGTTCAACAGGGTGTGTACTGCATTAATAAAGAGTTCAGATACCTGCTCTTAGGGATGTAGCCCAGAAGTAGATGCAGAACTGACTCTGTGACGTCGACAGAGTGAACAGGGAGATACCAGTATTCCATGCCCTTTGCAACTTTATCTTTTGTACGACCTTGAGGGACTTTGTAGCTGATCAGCCATGTGAACAAGTGTTCTGATTGGCTCGCTGACCTGTAGTCCAATTTATTCCGTCAATTTGTAAAGCACGTTGTGATTTCAGTTTTGAAAAGGAACATGTAACTGATATACCGAACCTAATACACAAAAATTTAAGAGGCAATGTTTATTCAGGGAATACTCTGGAATCTGGGTGCGTTTTGGAATCTTAATTATGTCCGTGTGTGTAAGATGCTGGGTGGGAATACTCTGTGAGAGAGAGAGAGATTGCAGCAAATACGTCTCAGTTAACACCACACTATTTTTTTTAGCTGTGTGTGTGTGTGTCAGTCAGTCAGTCCTTGGAGTGCAGTATATTATAGGAAGTGGGTGGAGTATCCATTTTTGTGCCAAAGTGAGACTTGGAGCAAGAGCCGTAACTAATGTTTTTGCTCTCTTTTTGTCTCTCATCTTTGTCACTCACTTATCTAATGGCAAGGAAGGGTCACAACTGTTGTCTAGAATAAAGAAAGCCTATTACATAACTCTGTGTGTAAGGCAAGTTGAACAAATATGAACAGGCACACACACAGTACTATGCAGCTGCATGATAGAAACATCAGTGAGAGGACAGTTATGCAAATGTCTCATTTTTCAAAGAGCTGACAGCCTTTGCTTTCAAACTGCATGTGACTGAGATGCAGCATATTTTATAGTGACTGGCAGCATAACTTTGAGGTTTGCTTTGTGTGCTTACTGTGTGTGTGTGTGTGTGTGAAGACCAGTTTGAGTTTTACTCTTCAGATTGAGGACATTAATATTAAGTGTGGACATTTTGGTTGGTCTTCACTTCTGCAAAGGGCCTTTTAAGGGTTAACACTTGGTTTGACTTTTAAGGGTTGAACGAGGTTTAGTTTAAGTTTAGGATTAGGCTTAAGGTTAAGCACTTAGTTGTGATGGTTCAGGTTAGAGGTGAGCAATGAGGGTTCTCACAAGTATAACAGTGTGAACATGTGTTTGAGTGTCTAAAGGCCAACGCCTTGATAAGCATCCTGTTTTTGTTGTAACTCGAGCAGTGTATCCTTGAATCCCAGGCCTGTTGTGTAATTGTACAGTTGAGCACCAGGGAGAAGATGGAGAAATGGGCCACGGAGTGAGAGGAGCAGAGTGAGACAGAGACGGGGATGATTATGGCACCAGTGGTTTTGGGTGTTCTTCCTCACAGATGAACAGCCAAGTTGTTGACTGAAAGTGATTCAACAAGTCGTCCCTCACTGGATGCAGCAGTTCCAGAGGAATTGTCAGCACCAAAAACTATTAACTTCAGTTCTTTAGATTCATAGGAGAGTACATTATTTCATTTTCCTTAGCTATGAAGTTGCATCGAAATGAAACAAATGGAATCTGTAAGATTTCTCTCGTGCAGATGTTTTTTTGTGTCGACAGTTTTAAGGTTGATATGATATGCTGAAACATTGATGATATAATAATTGAATGGCTTGATTCACCATATTAAATATTAAGTGTGATTATTCTCGTGATTTCTCTGCCAAACTTAGTAGTTTTAATCACTTCTTCCCCTCATGGTTGACACACAGGATGCCGTGTCATAAAAGGCAGACAGATAATAACCGTTGCCAACAAAAAATAAGGTCTCTAAGGGCTTATTTTTTATTGTGATTTCCCCAGACATGCAGCTTATCCACACTGGTAGACAGCACAGAAGAGTCTTTCTTTTATTAGTCCCATGATGGCATTGGGGTAAGAGTTTGGTAAAAACAGAGGAAATGATGCAGTTCGTCATTATAAAAATAACACTGGCCAAAAGGAGATGCAACAATGATCACTCAAAACAAGGTTGTTACTGATTGTCCCAGGAGGGTGTACATATTTTTCAGGGTTTAGTCTCTGTTGACCTCTCAGCATGTTCTGTCAATGTAATTAGTAAAATGTAGTCACTTTACAGCTCTTGGCTTTACAGCCGTCATTTCCAAGAATACTCAGACCTCAATGACAAGAAGAGATGGGGAGGAGGAGGGGTGGAGGGAACAACACCACATCTTTCCACAGATAAAAGCAGTGTGTTAGAGGAGAGGGATGGAGAGAAAGATACAGTCAGGGATACAAAGAAATGCAGATAATGAATTGAACACAGAAATAAATGGAGCATCAGACTGATAGAGAAGAAGATCAGACAGGTGTTGATAACACTATCAGAAGGTGGGCAGATGCCCTCTGGCCCACTGCCTGATTGAAGCCAAGGAGAAGGGGTGACATCACCTGAGGCTGACTGGAGTGCTGGCATCAACCCAAATATGTGTTTAGCTGCCAGACTTACTCTGTGTTTGTGTGTGTGTGTGTGTGTGTGTCCTCCTTACAAGTCAGTGAATTATTGCCCCATCTGTGCTGTAACTTTGCTCGAGAAGAGTCTGTTTCCAAACTGCTTGAAAGTTACCACTAGAACAAGTCTCAATCTTATCCTCTTAACTTAAGAGGGTAGAGGGGTAGAGGTGACACTGACACTGAACGTTGATTTGGTAATTATTTAATGTAATGTAATTCTGCGGCTTACCAGTGAAGGAACTAACCTGCAGACTAGAATCTGTGCAAACAGTGACAATCAGAGTTTAACCAGTGCAAGCTTCTCATTTGCATGGGCGCAGTGTGCAAACTACCACTCTTAAAGGTCAAGAATCTTGCTCCAGATTTTAAATTTAAATGGAGATGCTGGGGATTGAACCCAGGACCTCATACATGCAAAGCACGCGCTCTACCACTGAGCTACATCCCCATGTGTATATGTCTTCCTTATACAGATTTCAGACAGCAGATGCCTATATGACACAACTGCAGGTGTATTCAGCCTTTATTGGACCCACATATATGAGACAGCTGTCAGGTTGTCAGTATAAAATAAGACACAGAACATTGCACATGAATACACGTCTCTGATATCTAAAGTTATGTTCGAGGTAATACAGATTTATCATTACCAGCTCAGGGGTTAACCAGCTAACTTTTGTTTCTTTCATGACTTAAACTATGTGACAAATTCAGTGAATGGGTATCTGCAGGTATGGAACAGAAAATTTGATGGATGAATTTGGTCCATCATTTATATTCTGCTCGCCAAAAGGAGCCTCCTGCCAGACGTAGCAGTTTAATAGTTTCCTCCCTTCTGACAAGAATAGTACAAACTCTTGTCCAGCTTTCTGAGTCCCTCTGTCTGCTGCTTCTGTTGTGTGTGTGTGTGTGTATGTGATGTGAATACATGACCCACAGATGGAGCATGTATCACTGTCTTCATATCATGGTTATGTGTGTGCATGTGCAATCTGTTGTAGGCAAAACTTATACTTACTCTGAAGACCATGAGTTCCAAAAAGAAGCATCTGCTATGGGAGTGAGATGTGTTATTTTTGCAAAGTCATTGTCAGTGCTAGAGGACACCCACTGTGACAGAAAGCCATACACATACGCAGACACACCCATGCACACAGCGCGGTCTGGAGCAGCTCCAGAGATAGATTACCGCTGTCTGACTGTCTCCCATGAACACCTGGACCTTTCTCGCCCTGAGCTACATCTGTCTCTCTTTCTGTCTCTTTTGGAGAGACTTGAGACTTCAACCAATCACCTGATATTCTGATTAGAAGGCTTTTAAAGAACAAGAATAACAAAGGAGGAGACAGTGAAAATGCAAAAACAACAAATTTACTATCACATAGTAAAATCAGATTGCACATTTAGGTCTTGGGCCTAGAATTGCATCATGCAAAGTTACAATTTTTTGCATTTGCCTGTCGTATCATAACCAATGTATCAGTCTCTGTGGCGCAATTGGTTAGCGCGTTCGGCTGTTAACCGAAAGGTTGGTGGTTCGAGCCCACCCAGGGACGAAGTCTTTTCGTGAATATCTCCACTGTTGAACGAATAAGGGTTTATCTTATCTTGAATTGCACAAAGTTAATTTCAACTCAATCGCATCCGTCAATGTTGTTTTCTATTCAGATTGGTCAAATCGGTGCTTGTGCTGATTATAGCTTGTTTTGGGTTTCAACAACTGGAGATGATGAGGAGCCAATGCAGGCATTGCACTTTTGAGCTACATCACCTAGAATGTTATGTCCTGTGCATGTGTCATGAACAGAAACATATTATTTTCATCAGTCAAGAAAAGCCTCAGGTCACAGGTATAAATGGAGATGCTGGGGATTGAACCCAGGACCTCATACATGCGAAGCACGCGCTCTACCACTGAGCTACATCCCCTATGAAAGCATATATTAACTGTCACCAACTATATTATTATTATGTTATAAATAGAAATTGTGCATTGTCCACAATATTTCTTTCTTCAAAATGCCCATCCCTGCCTCAGAAAAGCTGCTGTGCTCTGCATCTTTGTGTTTTTAGTTGAGAAAAGTTAAGCTTTTTAGAATGACAGACAAGGCATGGACGGCATTTAGTGGCTCAGCTGATTACATCAAGAAGTAGCAGGTAGCACTGTATGTACATGGCTGTATTTTTATGATAATAACCAATGTAAAAGTCTGCACTAGATGTTACTGTAATTATAAACAGAGAGAGAGCCTGAGGGTCATATTTGACAGATAAATAGATGGTATGGCTATGTAATTTTAGATTAGTTTATTTGGAGAGGTGCATGAGCTGATGTATTATCTTGAAAAACACTGAAATTCTCATCGATTCAACTTATGCAGTGGGTGTTATCACTGTTCCGTAAATCAAAATTTCTACCTTCAAGCGATAACAAATCCATTTGAGATAAGCTGCAGCGTGAGAAGAAAGGACAGGTCTCTGTTTCTGTGAAGGTTTGGGTGGTGTCTTCCCAGGCTTGTATCACCAGTGGGGACATACACTGTGTAAAATATAGATACTGTATAGGTTTGTTTGTGTTAACTATGTATGGTTAGTTTATTTTTCTTTGTTACATATACATGGTGGCTGCAGGCTGCACATACACTTAACATCTCATATCTAAGGAGGTAATGAGGGACTGTAGCAGTCTTTGTGTAAAAAATGAGTTTGTCAAGTCTCACAATGACTTCTTTACTTTAGTTCAGAAATGCATTGTTCCCTCTGAAGCAGAAACAGGCCGTTGCTGCATGAATGTATCCTTGTTAAAGCAGATCTCTGAGTCTATAAACGGTGTGAATGTCAGTGGATCGCAGTAGGAGTTTGCATATGAATGATTTCACTCCTAAGAAGCTGTTCCACCATCAGAAATAGACATTTCCACTGAGACTCTTCCCCCTGAAAACACTAATCTCCATACCTGACAAACAATATGTAGTTTTGTTGACGAGTGAATTTTTTCATGTGCAAAGTATCTTGATATGATACTGGGCTGCCGTAGGCTCAATAAACTGCGTTGCTTTTGAACTCCTGTAACAGAAAGTGACACCTCCTTCCGCCCCCGAAAATGTCATCATTTGGTATTTTAGTAATGATAGTGGTAACTGTCTCAGGCAATGATTCGGGAAAGTTCATCTTCTGCTGATGTTAGACTCTTGTTCCTCAACCTTTTTCATATCTGATGCCATGTGACCTTGAAGTAGATTGAGGAGATGTTGTTCAAAGTTTCATTAACATATAACTTTGCTAGCTATGCTGAGCTAGCCAAGTATATATGATTATGTGAAATTCTGCCCTCTCATGGATGGCTGCCTTCTCCTACATTTGCCTGTAGCGATGTGTCCCGCAGTAGTTTGAGTTGCACTTAGTCAATTTCAAGCACCATTGAGCTACATCCCCCACTATATCCCCACACTCTTTACCCTTATTATTTCATATCCCTAGAAATTCTAATCACATCCATTATTTTGAATACAGATGGAATCTCACCTGACATCAAACCTGAAATACTGGTTCTTTTATAATGTGCAAATTACAACAGCATTTTTTTTTTTTTTTGGTAAAGCATTTAATAATTCATGGATTCTGAATAATTGAGAGAAAATTCACTTGAGCGGCTCTTCAAAATGTATACCCGATTCTAATTATTTGTGCATCCTGATCTCTGCACAATATTTCAGAAACTATGTTGAGTAGAAAATCTCTGTAGATCACTTCAGACCACTTCTGCAGTGATTGGCCAGATGTGTTTCGTTTTTGCATCTGTGTTCCTCACATGCAGGGCTGGTAGTGAACTGCTGTTCTCTTTCTTTTCCCCTGTCAATTTGTTCACTTTTGCACACGTTTTTGTTCATAGATAGTTATTGAAAGTGGAAATGGTCAGACAGGTCACTAACAGGACAATAAGTTAGAATAGTTTATTCAAAAGACACATGTGTCAATGACTCCTATCTCATAACTATCTGCAAGCAAGAGGAAGTTACATGAAAGAGTAACACAGCTCTCTGATCGCTCAAAGGCCACCTTGCAATAGGTAAACAGCAGGAATGGAAACAGAATTAATTGCTGTGAAGTTTTACCCTTTCAGCACCTCCTGTTTTCTTGACCACATGCCCTTGGGATTTTGTTAACCAGATCGTAAACATAAAGTGGAGATGCTGGGGATCGAACCCAGGACCTCATACATGCAAAGCATGCGCTCTACCACTGAGCTACATCCCCTTCATACAGCTTTGTAAGTGGTGGAGGAAAGTTTGCGCATTATGATTTTTTTCTAATATGCTACTCTTTGAATTTATCAGTGCTTTACTAATGGTTCACACTCATGTATAATGACATTTGAAAATTATCAGTAGACCAACGCAGCGTCAGTATTGTATTCTGGTTGTTAATTGATTAGAGAGGAGGCAGTCCGTTAGAGCATCATTTTAGGTGTTTTGACCTGCATGAAAAAACATGAAGTACATTAAATTGATAGAAGGACAGCAGGAAACCGTCCTCCTGTGCCCACACCTCCACTTCACACTGGCCTTTCTCCTCTTGTCTGCTCTGCATCTGTTTCTTTTGGAATGTGCAAACTATAACAGTGTCAGAAAACTGATTTTCTTTTTACCAATACTTTGAATATTTCATCCTGATTTCTAAAATCTCATTGCGTGCCTCGACAACTAAGAACATACACACAGATTTTGAAAAGATGTGCTGTCTGTTGTGCACAGGCTTGTGCCAGCATCCTGTTCTTATAATGCAGACCTTATGCATCCCAAACTCCTTTTAGTATAATTTAGCCTGTGCGTGCAGAAATGAGAAGGACTGAACCATGTGAAAAGATCAAATGTTAAGCAATAAACAGGCCATCTGGTGCATTGAGTCAGTTACATGTGTTATCACACACACACTGTCAAAAGCTTTTTTTTTTCAGAAGGTAGATATATGGTTTTGACTTTGATTTTTTTTTCTTTTTGTTTTGATTCATTATTTTGACCTACAATTTTTTTTTAAACAATCATTATAACAGCCCGGCTGACTTCCGCAGGCCAGAGGTGTCTTTCTTGGCCTGTGTTTGCTCAACCATACCAATTGTGTCTGTCTTGGCAGCAATGAGAGGTGGTGCACTTTCAGAGGACAGAGAGGAAGGGGCTGGGCGGAAACATGGATCAAGTTCTGAACAACAACAGATATGCATTAATAGTATGACTCTCTCTTTAACTCCATTCAACATTTTTTGAATTGAATACTCAGTTGGAGTTTACCACTCACCAGGGGATGTGGCTGCCTGGTGTGCTACCTGTAAAAGCAGTATTTGATTCCCTGCTGCCTGCCACGTTCATTGATCTCTTGCAGCAATAACTTCTGCCTTTGTTCCTCTCCTCATCATGCTGACTAGCTTCTCACAATTAAATGTAGCGCGTCTAAATTTACCATGTTAAACTTGGTGTTTTTCGACTTGGTGGACTATGCATGATCTGGCTTTGTTCTGAATGAGTTCTTACCTTTCACCTATTCCACTCGCCAAAAACAGTAGTGTGTATGTGTTCACCATACGTGACTGTGTCTACGTTTTGTGTCAAGCTATGTTTATTTGTTTTCTGCATAATAGTATTAAATCTGTATGCAAATAAGCATGCTTGTGTATTTATGCTTTTTTAGCCATTTTCTCTCATGTGAGAATTTGCCCAATAATAAGGTGCAGTATTATGAAAATGACGCATGCTTCTCAAAAACTCCCTGTAAATCCCTTTCAAATAGCTGCCAAAATCTGCTTCCTCATCATCATATTTTGACAAATATTCACAAAACAGTTTCATTCCCATTCACATCCCCTCCCAGCTTTGTCAAAGCATTCATTTCTTTGAAATACCTAGTTTGCAAATGCTTCTCAAAGTGACAACACAGTCATTCCATCTACACATATTTAGTCCCATAATCCAGGCTTCAAGTGGCAGTAATTATTCTCTTCAAACACCATCCACAGAACTTTTTTTTAAGATGGCTTGTGGAGGTTGTGTATTATTCCATCATTGATCTATCCTCCATCCATCCACCCATCTGTCTCACATCAATAAACCCCCTTTTATTGCTTCTCTAGTTTAGCTCTGAGCTTCAAGGTAAATATCATTCCCTAGACACACATATGCCAACACACACACAGGCTTCTCAGTGCATCCCTCCAAGAGGTTTGTGACAGTCGACATATTACCACTGAACCACATTCCCCTATTTTATTGTGCATTTTAAACACAAATTACTATTTTCCTAAAATAAATGCTGAAGAAGCTCAATATTATAGAAAGTGTTGGAGATGCTGGGGATTGAACCCAGGACCTCATACATGCAAAGCATGCGCTCTACCACTGAGCTACATCCCCTTCTTTCACACTTGTATGTTTGATGTTTCAACTGGCAGATGGCTGTCTCACTTCTTTTTATGATACAAGAGGTGAAGAGACTGAGATGCAGTTTCTTTTAGAATGTGCAACTACATTATAGCATTAGAGACATGCTCTTCTAAAATACTTGATGTCATCCTGATTTCCGTATAGAGAACAGCTCATAAATCCACATTACTGGTATGAAAAAACAGGCTCATCTTGAGTGCTATTTTTTGTTTTTCCCGGGACATTGAGCCCAAGGTAGAAGCAGTCTAAAAGCAGACTCATATCTTGGACAAATAGCTCTTTCAAACTGACACCCCATCAGCGATTCTTGGATCAGTCCCTCAATAGAAAAGGATTATAGCCCATTATATCTCCCCTAATCCTCTCCCTCTACTTGCAATCTCTCTCTCCTCTTTTTCTTCTCCTCCTCTCTCTCTCCTCTCAAACTGTCCGCAGAGCTCCCTCAGTGTTTTCCCCTGCAGATTTTTGCTTTTCTCTCGCTGTCTGTCTGTCCAGTTTGTGTGAGAGATAAGTAGCTTTTACAAGGGACGGCTGACAGTTGTGCTGTGTTGCTG
Organism: Centropyge bicolor; assembly: GCA_037975185.1. NCBI lineage: Eukaryota > Metazoa > Chordata > Actinopteri > Pomacanthidae > Centropyge > Centropyge bicolor. Next base: position 1,400,433 of record JBBMOC010000030.1, read on the forward strand.
TGGTTAAGACTATAAGAATAGAGAGAGAGAGCGTGTGTGTTTATGTAATTGAGTGTGTGTGCGTGCATGTGTTTGTTTTTCCGTCCTTATTTATTTGTTTCTTGTTTGCTTATGAACAATTGTACACTCTTGTGTGTGTGAGTACAAATATGTCAGTAAATCAGTGAGTATCTGTATTTGCATCTTTCCACTCTTTGTACGTGTGTGTGGTCCCTACCAATGTAATCTTCCCATATAATTTTCACTTTTCTTTTAATCAGACTCTGCCTCACAGGATCTGCCTTGCTCCATCAAAGCGTAACAGAGAGATGAGAGGACTTTTCCCCTCTTTCCTTCTCGTCTCTGTTCAGCTGCTTAATTGCTTTCTACACCTCCTCCGCCTCCCTTTTCCTCGTCTATGTCTCTTTTTAGAAGGAGGAAGAAAAGGAGAGGCATGTTTTGTCTCTCTCCTCCCTCGTACTTTGCAGATTGTCTGTGCAGTTTCTCACTTCCTCTCCGCTTTTATCTTGTCCTCACTTTATCTCTCTTGTATTACCAGAGATTTATGATGTATTAACCTAGATTTATTGTGTTCCCCTGCCTTAACCACTTGTGATTTATCTAGGGGTGGGTCTGCTTAGATTAACACTGAAGTCCATTCGATAACGTTCTACTTTATTACCATTCCAACTGTGACAACTTGAAACAAAATGTGTGAGACATTTACTTTAAGCATGAAATGAAGATAAATTTGTGAGAGTGGAAGATGAGCATGTAAATGTAACAAAGATAAAGGTGCATGCAGGATGTATTCTACATCAGGTCACAATTGAATGTGTTCATTTTGTCTAGACTGTGATTGCAGGACTGTGCTATTCTATCTGTCTGACTGCCACCTTGAACACGCACTGCTCTTTTTGTTTAGAAGTGTTTTCCTTCTCCTTATTTGCCTCCCTCGGAACACTTAAGCCACTTCCACACCCCACATAGTTGCACTTGGATCAGCATACTGTACGCACAAATCCATTTTGAGTCGCAAGAATACTGACTCTGAAAATGTATGTCCCTCGAGAGGAGGATTATAATCCACTGGCCCACAGCCAAGCATTATAGAAACGGTAAGCCAAGCCGTCATCCTGAATGCTCACAATGAGCCATATTTCTTGCATTATGTTACAATAATAATGTGAAACTTCATTTATCCCCAGAGGCAACTTCTCTCCACGGGAGTTTAAGACCTACAGAGCAGAAACCCTGGAGCTTTTTCAAAGATGCTCTGGCAGAGCGAATGCTTACAAATGTAGTTGTATTACATTAGAGACACTGTGGACGAGACAGTGATGGGCAGTGTCCTTCCAACCTGCAACCCAAATGAGACTAAATCCTTCATTTGCTCAGCCTTTATAAACAAAGATTCATCATAGATAGACCTGCACTAGCTACTACTAAGTTCACAATTCAAGTCTGTCTCCAACTTTTAATTTCTTGTTCTCTCTCTTTGCACTTTCAATGTAAGTGATCCACAATCCTCCTTCTGTACAAACATGTATTCAGAGGGTAATGCAAATTTAATCTTCAGCCTTTAGAGTTGGACATATCAAGGGGATCCTCCAAACTTACAGTCTTTTCAGTATGAATGAGCACTGCAGGGGAAGCTCCGCAGGGAAACGCTGTCTGGTTTTATTTCATTGCCGTGGTTTAAAATTAAAAGGCCCAAACCCTTGCTATTTTTTCAGTGTACCCTCTTCTGTTTAATCTAAAGATTTAATACGTTCAACAAGCTTGTAATTTGCTCATGATAAACTGTCTAGTGTGCTACGCTGGGAGTAACCAGAGGATATTATTGATGGTAGTTTTGGACTCAACACATCAATCATGTGCAGCTAGCTCCAGTATAAACTCAACTCAACTGTGGGATGTTAATAAACACCATTCCTACATTTTTCTGTAATTGGTTCTGTGTAAAAACAACTTTCCACCAGACTTTTCCTTCTCAGCTACTGTTACTACCACACACCTGCAGTCATTCAACCCACGGTCGCTCTCTTTCTCTCTGTTTCTGTCTGTCTCTTTCCTTTTTCCGTCACAGTCAGCTCGTTGGCTTGCGTGTGGTGGTTAAAAGTGCAGAGAGGTGCTCATGGGGGAAACTCCACCCAGACCTGCTGACAGACTCACACACAGGCAACTGCAACATGTTCACATAGACAATAAGCTCACTGCAAACAGTGTTTATGAGGATCTGTGTTAATTCATGCCATTTTTTCATCTAGATATTTATATATATATGGTTTAACATGATTGATAATAGAGATGCATGAGTTTTAGGAGTGCATGTGTTTTTCATTTTGACACACACACCACACACATGGTGCCAAGGTCAGGCTGTTCACACCTCTGTGTGACGTTAGCAGAGCAGCAGGTGGTCATACAGATGGAGACCGGCATCACTCTTCACACCAGGATATGGAACCTATTAGTCCCACACTGAGAGATGGCTGATTGCTCCTCATCATGCGCACACCCAATCTTGTTTATCTAACCCCTCCTAAAATCTTGTCTGTCAATCTTTCCTCATATAAATCTGATGATCTTTTCTGTTTTAACGTTTAACTGTTTTTAAACCAATTTGTCAAAAATATCATAAGAAAACAAATTTTGAAGATCTACTGTAAAGCCTGACAGATGTATTCATAACGGAAAATGTGAATGGAACAAACTTTGGTCTCAGGTTTTCTTGTGGTTGTGGTTTGCAGATACATAGTTTGCAGCCAAGAGTTATCCCCCTCGATCTTTCTTTCTCTGTGGTTCAGAACAACAGATGGTGGGTTGAAGAAAGAGCAAGAGAATGAGCAGAAAAAGACGTACAAACGCAACTAAGAGAAGGGCACCTCAGAGTGGTTCACAGCCATTAAACACCCAGAGAGTGATGTTGTCCTTTCTCCACTCTCTGACTACTTGCATCTGTCTGCCACTGTCTTACTCTGTCAATCATATCTCTCTTCTATCATCATGACCACACTCCAATGAGAAAGAATAGAAGGTTGAAGAGTGTGTTGCCTTTCGGACATGCACCCTCTTACATTAATCTGATGGCAACTCAGCCTGTCAGTCTCCTGTCTGAATGAGCACTCAAGTCACTATTACATAAAAGTCACAACAGCTATCTTACCAGGCCAGACCTAGTAGCATTTCTGCAACGCTTTCAAACACGGCAAGCCTGAAGCTGTCAGATTAAAGTAGCACAAGGTCAAACATGCAAAGCCATGCAAAGAGTAAGAACTGGGTTTGCAAGGTGACACTGAGCAAGATCATCAGTCCAGTCGCCTCCAAGTCAGCTTCCATAGCCGACCCTAGAGTATGACCCTGTGGTCAAGGCAAATACATAGCCAGTTCAATGAAAAGCATTATTAAGATATTCAACTGTTTGTCTCTCAAAGATACAGCAAGACTACCAGGCATACTAGCAGCCCTGTGAGACTGTGCTTTGAGCCAAATGCTGACATCAGTATGTTATCATACTCAGAATGACAGAGCTGATAGATATAGTCTTCAGCCTAATGTTTGCTAATTTAAGTTATATACAAACTACAGGTAAAGCTCATGGGAATTTCACCAAATAGATCACCAAAGTTATTACCATTCATCATGAGTAGATCATGTCAATCATTGTCAATCCATCCTGAAGTGGGGCATCAACCCACCAGCTAACAGATATATCCATCCCTGGAATGCCACTAGTCTTGCTAAAAATGTGCTAAATGTTTTCATTTCTGTACTTTCACCACAGAAGAAATCAACCTGCTAGGATTGTCTTATCACAAAACAGTAATTAAATTTTGAATTTCTAATTTCTGTTTCATTTGCCTAAGGTTGGTTTATGTCTTAACAAGCACCAAAATGAGCCTAAACTCTTGAACAGTCTATCTATAAAACATCAGTTAATCTCCCATGCACTCTCTGCCTTCCAAATATCCCTCTCTCAGTCATTATTTTCATTTCATCTCTTCTGTAATGACACACTTTCTCTTCCTCCTCTCACTCTTTTTCTCCTAAATTACTGCCTCTTCCTTCCTTCCTTATTTTCATTTAATTTCCTCCCTCACTCTTTCCTTCCTCTCTGAGTTGCTTCCCCCCATGTCTCCGTCTCACTTCCTGTCTTCTTTATCTGTATCTGAGCATACACAGACCATGCATCTCTCTCATCTTGGCTTTCAAACCACTTCAGGAAAATAAGGTCATTCTTCCCTTTGCTTTTGAGAGGTTAAATATTTGCTATCACCTCTCCAATCTCTCAGCCCTGCTCCCATCTCCTCTGCACACCCTCTTTTATAGGTCTGTTCCCTTCTTGTCTTCTTGCACATGGCCCTTTTTGGTTTGACATTTTATGGCGCTAAGCCTAAAGAGTGTGTGGAAGTCATCCATGGAGTGAGCTTTTGTTCATTCCTGGAAAGACTATTTTGAGCTGTAATTGTTTTATTCAACACAGCTGTGCTAATCTATTGTCATAGGATTCCAAGAAAAGTTCTTCCTAAGAAAGCAGATAATTTTTATCGTCTTTCCTGCTTTCCTTTCCTTCTTTGGAACCCTCTCTTATATTCCTCCATGAATACTGTCTGCACTGCTGCTCTCATACTCCGTCCTCTTGTCTTTTTCAAATGCTTCAGAGCAGTCGTCAAGCTGCCATCGTCCCTGAGTCTTTGTGTCGTTCTCTTCCATCTACCCGGCTCCTAGTTCCAGATTCTGCTTGAAACCCGGCTGTTGATCCCTCGCTGTCACTTTACTTCTCTCTATCTGCTGATCATGCTCACTCTTAGGGGTGTGAGTCTCTCGGCGCCTCACAATTGGATTCACTCGATTCCGAGGGCTATAAAGCGATTATGCAATGATTGTTTGACAGTTATTTGTATAGGTGATTTATATTTTTCCCTGCGTAACTGCATGCGTCTCACTTCTCTGGTTGGCAGCAACTACAACCTTATTTTTCCTCCATCTCTTGGTGGAAACGTGAAATATGGTTTCTCATGTTTGTGTTCACAAAATATTTTAGTTTAGTTGCATACATGCATGCAGCGTGGCTCTTGTCCAGGTCCGTTTCCCTGTAACTATATTGAAGCCAAAATTCTTCCACGTGCTAGCTTTTCAGCCCAGGGGGTCCCGGTTGGATTGTATCCATCTGTGGCTGCTCACACTCAGCCATCCTCACCGAAACTCAAGAAGTAACCTACCTTAGAACATAAACACTCATGTTTATGTCTGTTACGTTTCCAAAATTTGGTTTTAAATTTTTCGATTATTGACTTTTTTGGGTGGAGACAATCTTTACTTACATTAACAACGTTGCAACTCATCTTTTCCAACAATCATGCTTTATATAATTTGTTTTCATATTTGTTTGGTGATAGGCAAGCAGGAAAATGGAGGAGTGGATTGTAATCTTTTGTCCAAACACATTTTAATGTTGCATCCGTTTGCACTTGTATATGGACAGAATCAAAGCACCAGGAATGTAGTAACATACCTAATGAGCCAACATAAAAGGACATCCCCTTTTTTGACCTTCTCTTGTCGCCATATCTTTTTTTCCTCTCCTCTCTTGTTCTTTACCCTCCATGATGACAGCCAGATAACAGCACCAGTGTTGCCCCCTCAACTTCTCGTCCTCCTCAAGTGTCTGTCTGCTGTAATTGTCCCCATGGCCACATGGCTTCATCAGAAGTGACTGCAAGGCAATTAGGTCACACAGCCGCTGGTGTGTCGAGTGCCCGTGTTTCAGACCAGATGATCAATGTCCTATTTGTCACAGTCTCAAACTACATCAATGAGCTATTCATCATTAATGCTCACACACTGACAGACAAGGACAGGGTGTGTGCGGTCAGTGTCGTTCTATAAGTGAAATGTGGATGTCAGAGGGAAATTCCAGAGGCAGACATTCATCAGTGTGTCCTTCATGTTTACATACACTGTGAAGTTTGTGCCTGGAGATGCAATAGATTGATTTGACAGTATTTGGGAGCATGAGTTAGCAATAAGTCCGACCTTTTTTTATGGATATAGCAATAGCTAAAATCGATAAATTGTGAGTATGATGCTGTTGTAACCAATTGAATTCATGGCCAAATCTATAAAAATGAGATCTAATAATGAAATGACTAACCCAAGTAAGTATCCACTGTATTTCCTTTGATAAGCTAATTTCCTTCCAGCTCAGACTCAGTTGCTTTGTATCTGTCTTCTGATCTCATTAAAGAGGATGTTGTCAATAAAATGCTGTAAATCCTTGCATATGAATAAATAGGGCTTTAATTTAATCAAATAATAGATCATTCCAAACAACTCGTGAACTCAAACAAATAAATTAAAAGTAAGCAAAGAGTTCCAAACTATTGATGTTTTAATGCAGCAAACTTCAGAGTAGTTCTCCATTACCATGATCTTTCTGGAATTAGACAATGTGATTGCTGGAAGCTTTCACCATTACCGAGCATAGTGTCCAATATCTGTATCAGGTAAAGCTGATCCACATCTAAATGAACCAGTGAAAACAGGGTTGTAGAGTAGTTCTCTGCTTCCTCCTCTGGTACTGCATTAGCTCAGCGATTTACTAATTTCCCCATACAAGCTAATGTTACATTGGTCGATGGTCATGAGGCTGATGCACATTTCCTAATGCGCAGAGTAAAAGGAACCATTACTGGGCGTGGGCCAGGGTGGGACAGAGAGAGCTGAGGGTCAGGAAAAGAAATAATACAGAGATGGTCAATTAGAAGAACTTAGGGATGTAGCTATATATCCCCTGTGTGATTTATAAAGTTTTATATTATTCCAGTCACCAGCTTGCAAAGCAAAAATAAGGCCCCTCTCATCATGGAGACAGAAGCAGTTCAACCCCCATACACAGAGTTGGAGAGATGTCAGTGGCCATAGCCAGTTAGCTGGATTTTTCCTCATCCTCCTCCACAAAGTTCAGATTTTAATTTGAATGTGTGAAGTCAAGATCATTACAGGTTGAGTATTCACAGTGTTTTCCCCCTGCAGTCAAATTTCAAATTGAATGTGACAGCCCCACCCCACTGGCAGAATAAGCCAACCTTCTCCTGAAAACACTCATCAGTCATTCATTTAACAAAAAAACCTGCTGTCTCCAGGGAAATTATAGCAAAATTGAAGTCATTACATTTTTATCGAATCAATTTGTGTTTTAAGGTTATTTGTGTGTGTGTGTGTGTGTGTGTGTGTGTGTGTGTGTGTGTGTGTGTGTGTGTCTGTGTCTATGGAGGTGAATCACAAATATGTTTGCCCTTTAGAAACTGTATTCCAACAATGCCAGAGGTTCAGCAGGCACCACATGACGTGTCTTAGATGTGCATCAACCTTATTCAACACCTGGAATCATAAATGAGTCATCCGGACAGGAAAAACTCTCCGATCATTAGGCAGGTGAAGACAGAGGAGAGATGCTAATGTAAAAGCAGGCAGGCGATGCATTAGCAGCCATCCTTTAAAGGATGTGCGTTTCCAGGCTTGTGATGAGTCAGCAACAACTGTCTTAACTGTTGCAACAGATGTAGTATAGACACACTGAGGCCGTTTGGTGACCTTGTGAAAAGAGGATGTGACTGAAAAGGCAAAGGTTCTCCCCAACAGTTAAAGCCTCATATGGTGTTGTGCTCTATGACACTATTGTAAATACATGTTCATGCACTACTATATGTCCTCTTATTCAATTTTAAAGCAGTTATTGATTTCATTTACGAGCAGAACAAGTCGTAAACGTCAAATAGTTACAGTAATATGAGAAAGCTTTAACAAACAGTTGCCAACTTATATACCCTACAGACTTGCAGCAACAATAGCAGGTCTTAAGTTGTGTTTTTGGCAACCTGATGAATATAGCTGCAATATTCACTAACTGTTTGGTGCTGCAAGCAAAACCATTTCCCTTTGCTCAGTTAAAGGCCAAAAAAGGTCACAGAGGTCAAATCTAATTTGGAGTCCTAATACACACAAGTGAGTTGGTTTGAGGTGCATAGATCCAGATTTAAAGCCAGTATGTAATATATAATTGTAGAGTGTTTAACATTGTACTCTACTGTAAATTTAAAGAAACCATTGAACATGCTATTGGTACATTTTATAGCAAATAATGGAGTTGTTAACAAATGCTCTATCTCTCTTTGTAAATGTTAACTAACTTATGTATTGTTCTGATCTCACTCTTTGAAATTTGAAATATGGTATTACATTGCAGATATACAAATGAGTGATTTTTTTCTAATTCTAAATTTTAATTGGAGGTTTTTTAAGAGTTTTTTAATTTGCAGTATCTGAAATGTTTCTTCAGGGGTATTGTAAAGTATAGTTCCTGTATGGCTCTGAGTTGTTGACCATCAGCATATGTGTGCTTCTAAATCTGCAACACACACACCTCACGCAGACGTACACTTAATGAGATTCGACTGCCACCCTGCAACCTTACCTCAGCATGTGTGTCACACTTTATCTTCTCACGTATACACACACACACACACACACACAGAGGACATGCTAATGACATGCAGGAGCACAATTAGCCGTGTAAGGTCACTTGGTCTGGCTCATAATTTACCTGTATAATCTCAGTCTCCCAAGAGGCATGGAGAGATAACATCTAATAGTTTTTTTTGTAATCTTACAAACCTACAGTAAACACACTCTTAATGAACATAGCAAAGACTCAGAAGGGGAGACGTCTGTCGGAGGATTTAACAGTGTAAACACATTCTTCCTGAAGTCAGATAAGCCTGCTGGAGACACACTGACAGCATCGCATCTTTTCAGCCCGCTGTCTTATTGAACACACACGTCGAGGTTAACTACTCTCACCTATCATCCTCAGTCAGTGATGTATTGCTTCGTGGAAAACAGTATGACACACACACACACACACACACAAGATGGACCGTCTTCAGTTATTTATGCTGCTGTTTTCTCTCTTCTCGCTGCCCTTATCTGCCCTTCTCCCTCACACACACACACACAATCAAAAGCAGATACACACTCGCTAGTCTAATTACAAGCATTTCCGACACTGTGGTCCATCATCCCTCACCCGCCATACCCATCCATCTCTTCTCTATCTCATCTTCCCCTGTCCTCTCTCCTTCCTGGTCGTGCTCTCTGTAATTTATACTTTCTCCCTTTTTTTTGTCTTGCTACCCCAACTTGCTCATTTCTTTCTCTCTACTATCCCTCTCTCACTTACTCTGTCTCCTCCTCTTTCCATTCCTCCTCCCCAGACAGACATTATCTGAGGGAATGGTGATTGATTTTCTTCCACCCGGTTTCCTCCATCTCTATACATCTCTCAAGGATTTTTCCTCTTATCTCTGCATTACCGTGCCCATAAAGGCACTGTCCTCCTCCATTGACTGTACATGTCTTTGACTATAAGGTCCATTACCTCAGCTCTTCTTCTAACCCTTACACGTTTCCTATGCAGCCACTCTGTCTTGGATGCAGGTCTTATTTTACTGCTGATCCCCAGTATCAGAGAACTCCTACCAGGTCTTTCATCCATATTAAGAGCAAGAGCAATGTGGCATGCGTCAGAATTGAAAGCTTGACTTTACAGTGTGCTTTTTCTGACACATAAAAGGAGAACTTGTAAAGCAGTGCCATTAGTAGATGCTTTGTTACCCTCTTAATCGTCTCTCTTTCTCTCTCTCTCAGCAACGATCTGACTACAAATGTCCATCAGCAAAAAAAACCAAAACGCAGCAAACACAATTCCTTCCCCTCAGATGAAGTACTTATTTCTGGATGAAGCACTTTTGGAAACTTTGGCCCAGAACCAAAAATAGCTTCCGTACTGTAGCTGACAGATGAAAGAAGCAATGACATATTTTATTCTAGGAATTTAAAGTTTCTCATTTTCTCCCTAAAAGTTCTTGGCAGGGAGAGTTTAAATACTTGGTCTGTTCCTCATCCATCGTGTCTGCTCTTTCCTGGTCTTATCCCGCTTTCTGTCAACCTCTCCTCCCTCTCTCTTAGACTGCCTCCTGAGCCTCTCCTCTCCCTTTAGTCCCATTAGTTATCTCCTGATGGGTCATTAACTATTAAACACCAGATAGTGGGAACAGGAGAAGAGGGGCCTTCTGTAAGGTTTGTGTCTAGTTTGCAATAATAAATGGATATTGGGGGATGACAACAGAGAGAAAGAGAGAAGGAGAAGAGGGTGGGGCTGCTCTATAGGGTCTCTTTTTCTTTTCTGTAATGATAAATTGAAATCAGCAGGCAAAGAGGAAGTGCAGCTGCTTACTGTCCTCAGGGATGAGGCATCACTGTAAGTACAGAAAATGAGGGAAGAGGGACAGAGATTCACATTAAAATCTCTAAAATGACTAGACAGGCCTCTTTTCGTCTGCCTTCTTTTAGAAAAAAAGGCAGTTAACGTCCAAAAATTTAGTCCCACTTCCTCCCCTTCAGGAAATCAGCACCAGGCCGTCTCATCCAGTAAAGCTTAAGAAGGTTTTCGGTTAATCCAGAGACACTGAATCCTTCAGATGGCAAAAGTTCAGAGAGTCCTTAGAGTCTATCAAGTCACTGAGGCAATACTTGTTTGAATTTACTGAGCTTTGCTTCCATCTAGTGGTCATAGACAAAATCTTCCCCAAGGAATATACCTCCTTTATAGAGATTATACATACTCACCTGATGTCTGATGTGTCTGTCTTCAGACTGCCTGATGCTGGGGACGGAGGTCGACCTGCTGTGGGTGGAAAACAGCGTGTTCGCCATGGAGATGGTGTTAAAGGCGTGGCTTCATGAGCAGGGAGGAGACAGAGAGCACCTCCACCTCCTGCTGCCTAGCCCCCTGGACAATCCCATTCCAGGTACAGGCACGGCATATACCTATAAGCAATACTCGCAGTGAGCATTTTGAGCAGCCTAGTATGAGAACATGCAGTTCACTTCTACACAGCCAAGAGCAATGATCACATTTCATTATCCATCTAATAAACATGTACCTGTTATGGGGGAGTGGGTAATGGACTCAAGTGCAACACACAAACAAATTGTTGTTCAAGCCCTTAATCACAGCAAATGGAAATCTCAACAAACAAAAAACACACACCAGGGTAGGGTCAAAAATCCAAACGAAATATCATCAGGAGAGGGCATGGCATGGCAGGGAACAAAGAACAACATGGACGAGAGAGATGAGAAACATGAACACGGGGAGAGAACAATCCAGCAAAGGCAAACTGAAATGAACTGGTTTATAAGAAGTCCTGATAAGTGATTAACTGCAGCTGAGAACACAGGTGATAGGATGAGGTGGGTGTGGCTGGTAGATGAGGTGAGGCAGAGGTGGGGTGAATAGGAAAGAACAGAGACCTGAGGTGAGAATCTATGGCAGGTGAATAGTGACAGAACTTAGACAAGACTACGACGTGACAAGACTACGACATGACTGACAGGACTGAAAGAATAAAGACATGAACTTCACCAAACTGACTGAACTAAAACAGACTGAGACTAAGGCAGAAAACTAAGACAGAGCTAAGACAGTGAAACAAAACACAACATGGTAAGACACAACCAGAGCAGAACAAAAAAAAGGATGTCAGGCAGAATGAACAGAACAAAACTAAGGCTGACCAAAAAACTAACACAAAAACAGAGGCCTGACTGGCATAACCATAAAAGTACCAATGGCATGTTACAGTAAGATCTGATGTCTTCAAGCTTGTTTTATGACATTTGTCACCTGTGTAGTGTGTGTGAAGTGTGACATGCAGGAGCGTCTGATAAGCCCCGCCCTCATCCCCCTGAACCCCAACCTGGGCGTGAAGACCGAGAGCGTCCGGGACTTCATGACTGTCACTAAGGGATCGGCCAATCAGAGCCAACCGCCACAGAGACTGAGAGCAATCAAGTAAGAGAGCAGACTGCAGGGAGGCTTCTTACTATAGCCAGATTTGCTTTCAACTCAGATCTGTCCACATGCTTTTTGAGCTTCAGAAAAAAGATTTACAAAATGAAAGCCATAAAAATAAATGTTGATTGTTGTTGTTTTAGAAAAATGAATTTCAATAGACTTGCAGTTGTTTCTAAAGGATATCCATAAAAGCTAAATCTGTGATAGAAGACAAGATGAGCTGATTTTTTTCTCTTGATGCACAAAGTTGAAACTTTAAAGGAATTGTCCAGATATGATGTCTGTCTCCACCATCTTTCCAGTCACATCCATGCTTTCTTGCTTTTTAGATTGTTGAAGTTAGAAGGAGGCAAAGCATGAGTATGTATGACTATGTTTGGATGCTCCATCAACCATGTTTGTGATGTTGTGTGACTTCAGTAAAACCCTGCCTGCCTATGAATGGCTCCATTCTGGTAGCAGGGGAGTAGTGGAATATTTCTTAGATGAAGCTCTGCCATCACATCAGAGTCGGCTTTGTTCTGCTCGAGTCATCAGCTCTGACGCTGGCAAACAACCCGAACATCGAGAACTGGGAAGAACGTTTGCTCCATGAAAGCTTCAGTTAAGAATTTTCCTTAACTTGTTTGTGAGCAATTGTTTTTATTCTCATATGGTAGAAACTCATGGTCACAGTGGTATCAACAGATAAAAAAGAGGGATACGACACATGATAAGAGGACAATAACACAGACTACTGACTTTTCAGTATTTTCACACAAATACAAAGAATTTGATTTCCTCCTTCCTTTGATTTTTTTAATTTTGCAGCATTAAAAGAAAACATGTTATCAACAAATTCAGTACACAAATTCCTCCATGTATATTGCTATTCCAGCATGTACACATACAGTATTTACAGGACAAAACACCCAATGATCACAAAACCAAAAAGAGCCTCAAAATAGTAAATACAGAAACAAGAGGGAGCGATACTAGAATGCATTCACAGATACATATGATTAGTAAACTCAATGCGCTGTAGTAAAGATTACTACTGACTACTCTCAACCAAAATATATGCTAATGAGAGGCTCATCTAAAATTCCTCACAAAACATTGGATAATCTCTTGTAAGGAAAATTGAAACTACTTTAACATATCACACTGCTAAAAAATATTAATCAATCAATTAAACAATCAAATAGCAGCAAACCGGAGTGATTGGGTTGAAGTTTTGGATTAGAGATAAAGCCTTTAACTTCTACTTCTTTGACATGTGTTGCTGTCTGTGTGTTGTTGTACGTCTGTGTGAATGCACTTTCACATGTCTTCATAAACACTGACAGTGTTTTGAGAAGATGTTCAATAGCTCATGTTTCTGGTTCTGGTTGATCGGTGGGACACAACTGGCTCGTGCTGGCATAAATAGCTCTGTGCTCAAAAGCTGAGGTCATATCTTCTAAAATACACACACATGCATTCAGAGCATCAGATACAGAAGTGAGTGCTGTGTCTATTGTATGCACACACACACATGTTCTCCACTGATGATAGAAAGCAGATGTACAGGCCTGACCTAAGTGAACAGTTTCTTCCTCTTCCCTGATTTGCATTAGTTTTACATTTTCAGGAACTGCAGTCAGATATAATGTGTGTCTGTGTGTGAGTGTGTGTGTGTTTTACATACCGGTGCAGTCCAGAAGTTATTGTGCTCTGTTTTGTGCTTTACATACTGATGAGTCATGAGTTATAGCAGTGACATTTAGATGAGGCTGGAGGACGGTCACAGGGATAATGTCATGCTGATGATTTGTTATGTGTTTGCATACAGCCAGTGTCCTACTGAGCACTGTTTGAGGAGCTTAGAAGAAAAAGATGACGTCTGCTTAGACATAAAATGTTTTCTTCTACAGTTCCAATGTTATTTTTCTTTCACTGGAGACAGTTGGACGTGTGTGTCCTTCATTTTGGGTCTGCATACTAAGCAAGTGTGTGTGTGTGTGCTGCAGGACTCTGCGTGCAGACGGAGTGTGTGAGAGTGTGTTGTACGGCCTGCCGCTGGTGATCCGCCCCACCACCTGCTGGCAGCTGGACTGGGATGAAATGGAGACCAACCACAACTTGTTTCACGCTCTCTGCCACAAACTCAGGGTGTGTGAATGTGTTTGTTCATATTCCAATTTTTAGATTCAAACTTTAATTTTATCAGTAGAAGCTGGCAAGCCTTGGACGTCCAAGTTTGTTTGTTTTTTTCAGTCGACCAATCTATGTCTGTGTTTGCATTATTCAAACCAGGTTCCTTTTTACCTTTTAACAAAATAGCTGCTCGGAAAGTATTAGTCATACTTCTATTAAGAGTAGAAAGGAACAGTAGAAGGAAGTAAAGCTCAGGCTGCAGAGCTTATTACAACAAATGATTAGATAATGAACAACAATATGTTTATATTAAATCAAGTTTGCATGACCTATTTTGCACCATCTCTCCTTCCTCTTCTGAGTAGCTGGATGGACCCTGTTATTGGCTCTTACTTTTTTTGCACCTTGTAACATTCTCAGTCTTATGTGCAATACAAATGAATGAAGCTGTTTGATGTTTTCCCTCTTTCAGAGTCGTGACTTGTACCTACTGCTGCAGGTGGAGCCCTTGCAGAGGTCCGCAGCTGGAGGCTCAGGTCCATATGTGTGTGGGTGCCAGTGTGTATGTGTGTGTGTGTGGGGGGGGGGGTTTATCAGTCCTTGTAAGTCCACTCATATACCCTGTGCTTGTGTGTGTGTGTGTGTTTGTGTACAACACAGGTGTGTGTTCTCACTATGTCCTCCAGCCATCCCCGTCTCTCTCCCTCCTTCTGAAGCCTGTGGTCTCCAGAGAGTTGCTGCTGCCCTGTTCACTACCTGCCTCGACTCAGGAACCTGCGCCTGATGCAGTTCACACTATACAGGTTCGGTGACCTTTGTTCATTATAAACACATTGCAGAAGTAGACACATGTATCCAGAACTCAAAAGGAGAAATAGACCCGTTTTAAACACGAATGCACATACTGATACCAGGAATTGAATATAGGATGATGTAAAACAGTTTTACACCTTTGAAACGCAGTGACACAATTCTCTCTTCCTCTGCGGTAAAGATGTCATATGTCTGATAAAAGATGAAACTGAAGGTCTGTGGTTAGGCTGTAGAACATTTCTTCTGTTGGAACCAGTTACAAAAAAAAAAACGTACATGGATACAAATATATACTTGGTGTTTAAGAATAGCCAATAAAACGATGTATTTTAAAATGCTCATTATAGTTATCACATATTTATTTGTTATAGTTTCCATAATGACCGTGAAGAGAAAAAAAGTCTAATTCTCAGCCACTCAGTTCAAAGCAGAGATGCAGAAATGCACATAATGCTTGATTCATTTCATCACCTTTTATGATGATGCATGACACACTCTGAGCTGATTAAATGTAGGTGGTCAAAGTTCAAAGTCACTGTAACCTCACATCTCCTCCATTCTCGTGAACATGATGTCTCAGGAGTATTTGGAGGGAATCTAAACGTTCACTCAAATGATACTGTCGACTACTGTCTTTTCCTCTGGTCAGGCTTGTCTCACTCAGCTGGACGAGGAGTTTGTGTTCAACCCTCTCTCTGTGAGCTGTAACTTGTACCAGCACCTCAGGAGTAGAGGCCTGCTCACACAGCCACGATACCCATACAGGTCAGAGGGGGTTGGTGCCATTATTGGTCTGTATTTATTACTGAGGTGTAATGGATGTAGAGGTCAATGATGTGAGAAAAAGTGTTAGAAATGATGACAATTTAAATGAATTAAGAGCATGATGATTGTGACTTAGTCAAGTCAGTTTTATTTATATAGTCCAATATCACAAATCACAAATATGCCTCAATGGGCTGTAATATCTGTACAGCATACAACAGTCATGTGTTGAGAATAAACCTACATAGATAGCTTGTATGAAGAATATGGATCTGGGAGGACATCAAGCAACTTCATGTGCCACTCAAAGTCGGAGACTGTGACAATAATATTGATGATGGTTATTAAACACATGAGGATGACGATGGTGATGTTGAGATTATGTATGTAATGAAAGACTAAATGAAGATTATAAAGACATGATGATGTTTGATTCCAGGCTGCAGCCAACAGCAGCTCACAGAGACCGGTCTCAACCACTAGAGGGCCCTAAGAGCACAGGCAGCAGACAGCAGCGGCAGGTAAACACAGCAGCTTTATGGCAGTGTAAAGGTCATGATGCGCTGCTCATAGAAATGAGCACAATGATTATGACAAGAGTTGGCAACATGAGTTGAGAGCAATTTGACAGCTCATAGTAGGAAGACTATTTTTATGAAGCTCATTAAGGTTGTGTGCAGGGAGTGTGTGCTTTACTAATCCAACTTCCTCCTCACTGCTTACCTCCGTATTTACTCAACAGATGGCAGCACTTAGTTTTCAGGGAGGTTGATATGTTCAAAGTTATCTTACCTCCATGTTTTAACACTTTTCCAAACAACCTCATCACTGGCAGCAAACACTGGTTCATCAGGGACAGAAGAAGGAATTATATGAAATGCACCTATTATCTGTGTGTGCTCTGAGACTGGTTTAGAGAATCATACATGGCCTGAACCTGCAGTGACAGGACACTCAGATTCTTTACTTCAGTATAAGTACCAATACCACAATTTGAAAATATGCTTTTACAAGTAAAAATCCTGGTGCTGGTCCAGATGGAGCTGGCTTTAGCTACCTTCTATAATTTTAGTTCAATCAAATGGTTCCTAAAAAAGCGATCGGGCCCCTACAAGGGGTCACCAGAAAGATCTGAGGGGTCTTGTGAAATATTGGGCCGTTTGAACAGTTATTTAAATCAAAGCATGTGAGAAGTTTAGAGGGGAATTGTCCCTTTGGTGGAACTGCTACCAACTCATCAACACCTGACATATGACAAAGACAGACACTGGTTTTATATAAGAGGTCACAAGCTGAAAATGTTGGGAACCAGTGCTTCATCTTTAATGCTTTGTATCTTATAAGCTCATCGTGTTTTTTGATATAAACACTTAATCTTAACTTGTTACTAAAGCTGTTGAATAAGTGTGAAAAGTTCAGTATTTCACTCTGAATTGTTGAAGCATCAAGTAGTACAGTAAAGTACAAGTACCTTTAAAAATGCATTTAAATGTATAGTACTTAGTAACATTCCACCACTGACGTTAACATGAGAATTATCACGCCTCTCTTTGAACAGTAAGGACGCGTGTGAAACATCAAAAGCTGGAGTAAAACTTTTATGTATTGACCCACAACTACAGTGTTAATAAGGGAGGGATCAGATTTTCTCATTGAGTCTCATGGAGTGTGTTTTTAGACAGGAACACACAATGTTGTGAATCATTCTCTTCTTTTTAGAGTTTTTACCGTGACTCATAAACACTGACAACACTAGCTGGTCATACCATTGCTGTTATTTTATATCATAAAAGATTAATCTCAAGGGGTCAGACCCATCTGAATTTGTTACAAAGGTGTCTTTCCAGACGTCTGGTAGCAATTTGTCAGTGAGTATTTAAAATGTAATAACTATTATGCAAAGACCTGAAAATCTCAGCGTCTCATGACTTCAAGTATAATTCATAATAGTCTTTAATTAAACACTAATAATCATTGTCCATATTGTACAACGTCCTACTTTGAAAGATCTCAACATTCCATCCCTCCATGTTGCTTCAGCTGAGGCCGACTGTGACCTGAGAGTGTGTAGCTGTTTGCAGTGTGACTCATCAGGCTTGATAAGGCTGCTGACATGCAAATAGTTCACTACAGCGGCGACGCACAGAGAAAACGTTCTCTGCTTTTGTTTAGTCTTGTTCTTTGGCACGCACTCTCTCTGTTCACTACACTGGAACTCAAGCCATAACTCTTAACTTCATGTTTGTATTTGCTCTGTTAATGTCTTCCTCCTCTCACCTTTTCCTCTCTAATGTTTTATCTCTCTTTTGTTCCACCTCCTGCAGAGCCTCCTCTGCTTCCTCTCTTCTATCTCACTTTCTTTTCTTGTCTTTCTTATCAGTCAAGAATAACAAAAGCTGACAGTTCTCCAACTGTATTATTCAGTCAAAGTTGCCATTTTATTTTCATTCTAAGTAGCATTAAGCTCTTAAATACCCTCTATTTTGAAACATAAAGCTTGTGTGTTGTCTCCTCTCAGCCACAAAACCAGGCTCGCCAACTGGGAACATACAGCAAGGTGAGGGCCACTGTGGCTCCCTTCCTGTCTTCGTCCTCCTCCCACACCTTCTCCTCTTCCTCCCTGGGACCTCCTCCTGCGAAGGCCTCTCGTCCGGCTCTGAAGCTCCTCAGCAGCAGCAGCAGTGGTGGAGGTCGTCGGGCCCTGACTCGACAGGAAGAAGACAGCGACGATGATGATAATTCCATGGTTATACAGTAAGAAGGCTCGGGGGGGTGGGTTGAAGAAAGTGGGCCGAGAGAGCAATGCAGTGACAGGGACAGAGACAGAGAGAGAGAGAGAGAGAGAGAGAGAGAGAGACCTTTAACAAGTTAACACACACACTTCGAAATCCCTCCTGGCCTGTCACTTCACAGGGCTTTACAGTGAGCTACAGAATGGCGTAGTCCACACACACACACACACACACACACATTCGGGAAATCTCCATTGCAAACTTAAGCAGCTCATAAAGGTTTTGTACAGGAGCAAAAGACTTGTAATACTTCAATTCATCACTATTATTTTCACCAGACGAACAGTATTAGCTAGACCTGAATTTAACAAGCCTCTGTGTGTGTGTGTGTGTGTGTGTGTGTGTGTGTGTGNTTAGTGAACAACTTATAGCAGAGAATGAGTGAAAAAGTGGAAGCCTGTGATGCGTTGTCGCCGAGTGCAGACAGAGCCATCACTCACCGCCGCACAGGAGACAGTTTGTCTCCTACTTTTTAAGTTTTGATTCACTGTTTCCTGAGGGTGGAGAGGTGACCTTTCATTGCACCATTCTGTCTCATTTTGCAGACAGTCAATACATGTCTATGCTTCTCGCTCGGCATGGACAGGACGCTCTTCTCTTACGGTTCCACTTTGGCTAATTAGTTCTGTATTTTTGTACATTGTCATTGGCTTCCTGTTTCTTGAAACTGGCAGCATTTGATGCAGTTTATCGAAATATTTTCCACTTCCAATTTTTTTTTCTTTTTTTGATAATTTTTCCATTCTGATATGAAAAAACCTCTGTGGTCTGCCTGGCTAAAAGTGTAATACTATTTCTTCTATGTCTCATCAGTTTCTATATCTGAGTCAGGATAATATTAGTGCTGCCACTTCCTGCTTTATTCTCAATGTACCATTTCCTTTGCAGCAATCTGCAAAAGAGAGAGAGAGAAAAAAAGAAAAACTCAGATCAGACTATCTGTCTAACAAACTGTCTCTTTCCTCTAATTGTCCTCACAGGCCAAAAACCAGACGCAGGACTCGTAATGTACACGCAGACGAACAGAACAGGAACACACACACAAGAGTCACGCTTCATATACAGATTACAGGCAGAGAATAATCGACTCTCTCACAGAGGCAGAGAACAGAAAGAGGAAGTGCATCTCTGCGAGGGGGGAAGTGAGGAGGTGAAGTCAGGAGGCTACAGGATCTGAGCTACAATCCTACTGACTGAAATCTGAAAGGTCCGCACTCCTACACAGGTCGAGAAAAATCTGGAAATCTGAGGCAAAATCATGAAAATAAAATCACACTGAAAAACAGCTCCAGTCAAATCTGGTCAAGAAATGAGGCTCTGATAAAAAATGGAAGTAAGAGCTGAATTAAGAATGTTATTGCGCTGCAGACTTTTGCACAGGAATCTCTTTTATTCTCAGTGCAATCTGACCGAGGAACTGTCATTTCCTTCAGATTGCTCTGAGGGCTGAGAGAGAGTGAATGAAACTCTCTTTCAGACACATATGAGTGAATGAGGTTTGCCCATGCGCAGCTAAAAATAAAAGGCGGTGGTCTGCAGAGTCAAAGAGGAGAGGAAGCCGGACAGTTTCAGGTGTGTCTGAAGGGGGGGGCGCACACGAATCCTCGTCAGATGTGAGCAAGAGAAAGGGCTTGTATTTCACATGCCGCAATCTTAAAACAGAATGAGGAAACGCAGCCGAGTTTCAGCTCGAGGGTTTTTTATACTCAGCAACTGACAGGTGTGAAATTTTCACAAGAGCAGAAAATGATAAGCTTCCAGGTCTTAAGGAACTGACAAAATGATGCAAGGCTCTTAAAGATCATTTATATTGCTTTGATTTAATTCATTAACAGAATAGTTTCAGATGTCAGTGTGATCACATCATTATGAAGTGTTTTTTACACTGATCAGTTTGTTAGATGAGTTTTCACCTGGCTGGGTTTACATTAAAGCTGTATCCATCATTATTCTTATATTACCAAAATAATTAAATGACTGTGTATCATGAGAGATGTCACTTGTACAGATGAACCCACAGAGAATTATCAACTCACTCCTCTTTTTTTTTTCTCGCTCAAACTGAGATATTTTCAACTCGCTTCACGTCAAGGAAAGTTCACACCAAACTGTGCCTCGCAAAGTTTTGTGTCTGATCTTTTAAAACTCAAGTTTGTTCCCCAGCATGTAAACACACAGTCCGACCTCCTCTTAAAAAGCACCTGTTATTGTGAAGCCTAGTTTCAGTGCCTGTTGTTGTCGGACTCATCCTGTTCTCTTTCTGCAAGTTGTGACCTTTAAAGAGAGAGAGAGAGAGAGAGAGAGCAGGAGGCCTTGACCAGAAAAAGATGGTCGCACAATGTTGAGGACAATAGCTGATGATTGTGTGTGTGTGTGTGTGTGTGTGTGTGTGTGTGTGTGTGTGTGTGTGTGTGTGTGTGTGTGTGTGTGTGTGTGAGATACATCCACATGCAGACCTGCAGCAATACAGCCTCTTTAAACCTGCAGTTAAAGCATGTCCGGTCAAAGATAGTATCTGGCTAGAGACCACACACACACACACACACACACACACAAGTCTACACACTATAGGTTGAGAAGATTTTTGTCTCCTGTCTCAACATTTATTAATCTTTTTTTAGTCCTGTGTTTTTGTCATGCGTTCTGCAGCAAAACATTAAAGGGCTCTTCCTCCTGACTTGACATTTCTCGAAAACCTGAGTAAACTCACAAAAGTTGATCTGAAACAATGAAGTGAGGTCCCTCGTATGCTTTCAGTAGTACCAAACCTTGAGCACACACACACACACATAATCACACAGGAATGCACACAAGGTGATATGGCAGCAGTGGTGGAACGCGTAGACGCACAGTCCCGCCCTGATGTACCATAAACAGAACGAACTGGACAGAGGCTGGCCTGATTGTCGATTTCTCACACGCATGCCTGTAACTGTCACACGCACATTCGCCGGCGATCAGGCAGTCAGTCGAGCTGTTCTGCAGATGTGTGAAAGGTCAAAAGCAGACGAGGAGAGAAATGCGAAGACGGAGAGAGAGGAGGCGACAGCCAGGCTAGCTGTTTCCCTTTGTTTTCAGGCTTTATGCTAAGCTAAGCTAATCAGCTGCTGGCTGCTTCCAAAATGTCAAACTATTGCTTTAATACTTCAGCAAAAAGTGATACAGCCACTTTCAATCTGCGC
Organism: Centropyge bicolor; assembly: GCA_037975185.1. Classification (NCBI taxonomy): domain Eukaryota; kingdom Metazoa; phylum Chordata; class Actinopteri; family Pomacanthidae; genus Centropyge; species Centropyge bicolor. Next base: position 1,422,005 of record JBBMOC010000030.1, read on the forward strand.
AATCCGACCAATCCACAGTTCTTGTCGACTTGTTTACAATAAGAAAAAATGAAATAATCTCTACACACACGTCATGGGGCAAAAAATGGGCAAAGTCTTCTGACTGAAAATATGTAAACAGCTTGTTTTGGATATTCCAATGAGGAAGTGTTGATATTAAAGAAGCAAATGTTGACAGCATGAAAATAGTCCCATGTTCCCTATGCATTTGTGTGTGTGTGTGTGTGTACCGTGCTTCTTTTTCCAATGAGTTCACCCAGAGTTTAATGAGAAAGACAGAAGTTTGTCGTCGCTCCTTCTCCTTCTGTTTTTCTTCCCCCACTCTGTCTGAAAGAGCAGGGGAGGTGGAGAGTTAGGAAATTTACCTCAAAAAAAGTAATCCAGTTACTTTTAAAGAACTTTCCTGTCCAAAAAAATACTCCAGTAGAGGTTGGGGAAATGAAAAATTTATGGACAAAGAGGAATGACGGGGATGAAGAGCAGCACAGGAGTGACGGGAACAGCCTGTACCTGCTACACGAGCCAACCAGACACAGACAGGTTCATCCAGCCAGCTCTCATCACGTGAGCATCTTTTTCATCTCTCTTCATCCAGTTCTTCTTTTGTTATCCTCAGCTCAAGATAAAGACCAGCATGTCCCCCTTCCTCTGTGGCATTCTTCAACATGTCAATTAGCTGTTTTCCATCTTGTATTCCTGCACTCCTCTCACGGTATCTCTCTGCAGTTAAAATGCACAGCATGTCTGACACAAACCAGCCGCCATTAACTGTCACCAGAGCAACCGCACAACAGAATTAATGCAGAGAGGGAGAAAGGAAGGAAGAAATACAAGAAAGAAAGTCTTTGTTTCGATTTTTTTTTTTTTTAGGCTCAACTTTAATGGTGTGATTAAGTGGTTGGAAACCGACTGAAACAACAAAAACAGAGCGTGGCAGAGGGAGGGAAGTGGAGGATGAGGTCAGACTGTTTTACCGTCCCGTTTGGTCCAGAACAGAAAGTCTTTGAAACTGTGTCTGGTTGGCTCCTGATGGGACAAACACACTGAGGGGAAGCAGTGATGTAGCAATTAGGGGAGTTCTCGTCTTCACAGATCCACTATGGAGAACGTTTTTGGAGCCATTTTTATTATTAGTTATATTTTCAGACAGCACAGCTGTTTCTGACACATACTATACATAGACACACTGACACATTGCAGGGGATTAATTAGTTCCATATTTAGTCTGTCTGTACATAGAAACAAAGAATTCAAATAATATTATCTTGTGCAGGAAGTGGCCTCTGTCATATAAAGGCCACATGAGGACCATGTGACCCCCATCACCCCTTTATGGCCCATTTTTATCTGTTTCCAAAACCACAACGGGGTTTTAAAGTCAGTCTTTTCACGCTTCCTTCAAAACAGTAGCATCAATGTTTTTCAATCAGTGGATCCTAAGACGCACTCACATCGCATGTTAGTTTCCCGGGGCTGACAATCTCCTCGCTTCATCGGCATTAAGGACGACAGACCAGCCCAGAAAATGCAAATAGAAAAAGATCTGCTCCTTTTGGTTCCCAGCCTCAGAGATACCCCTAAACCTGTCCAACAGTAACTCCTCCTGTCACATTGTCTCATATTGCAGAGAAACAGAAAAGCAGCAGTGCAAAAACATGTTTCTCCGTCACTTCATAAGCAGACATTTTAAAAGAGAAGCCGCACTCTCAGCTTGTTAAAGTGAAGCCTGGAGGCCAAGCTCCTTTTGGCAAATGGTTTTGTGTGTGTGTGTGTCCAAGTGAAGTGGCTGGTTCCAACCACACTGTGGATTGGTACTCCAATTATGGGTTTGACCATGCAAACACTCACTCTCTCCTCCTCAAACACACACACACACACACACACAGAGGGTGGCCCTACAATACTTGCACTCCCTGTTTCAAAATGCAGCCATAATGTGGGTTTTCTCATAGTCGTGAGCTAATCTACTCCGAATGAATCGACTGTCTCAAATAATTATTCCAGTCCACAGGCGGAAGAAATGTGCGTAGTCCTTACAAAAACTGCAAGAATAAAGCGTCGACCAAAAGTTAGCCTTTCAGCGTCTTTTCTGCATTAGCTTTTTACAAAGGGTATAAATATTTCATTTCAGTCCCTGCAGAAAAAAAAGGCTGTCAAATATCTCCCAAGTTGTCATAGATGATATCAGGTGACCTCAGCCGCGCCTGCTGGTGCTGGTTGTACCACGAAGCAACAGATGGAGGTTTCTGTTTAGACACTTTGCCGTACAGCTCCTTGCCCCCTCCTCCTTCTCCTCCTCCCACTCCCCAAATATTGTTGTTGTTGTTCACATTGCTGCCGGGACCTCCATGTTTCCCGGGAGGAAGCGGCACCGGCTCCTTCCGCCCAAAAGCGCTCCTGGCCGGTTTGGGGGCGGTGACAGGTTTAGGCCACCTCGGAGCCGGAGGTTGCGGCGTGCCGCGGCTCGGGCCCAGCTGTGGAGGAGATTGTCTGTGGGGCTCTGGCGGCTTTGTGTGGGAGGGGGTGCTGTAGTTTCCCTCCGGTCCTGACAGGGCCGCCACCTCTTCCTGTCTCCTCTGAATGTGTGGCTCCAAACGGGCCTCATCGTAAATACTGATCCCTGAACTGACGGACATGCCAGCGCCTCCCTTGGCACAGCCCTCCGGTTCATCGTATATGTGCTCCAGATGAGGAGCAGGAGGTGATGAAGACCCTTCTGCTTGACCTCCTGGGGGTCGCCTGTTAGTGTTCACCCCTCTCCCTCCCCCTCTCCCTCCCCCTGCAGCCCCGTTTAGACTCAGCGCGCTTGTTTTCTGGTTCACCTCCAGGCTGATCTGGTCGTACACGTGTGAGTACAGGTCCGGTGGCTTCCTGTGGTTGCTGCCTACATGGTGATGATCCCCTTGTGCACCGCCTCCCGAAGCCTCATCTCCTACTGGTCGGAGGCGTGGGGTGGGCACTGGAGGGTTGGATGGGTTGCTTTGACCCTTGATGCTGTCCACTGGGTCTGAGTAGAGGCAGTCAGAGGCCGTCAGGGGCAGGCGGACTGAATCTGCTGGCTCTGAATAAAGGCCTGAATGTTCATCAGCTGAAGAAAGACCCTTTGCCCCCCCTTGCACCCTGGGAGACCTCGGAGGGGTCCCTCCTCCTCCCAAAACCGCCAGCATGGCTGGTGGTTCTGGCAAACTCCTCCCTTTGTGTCCCCCTGCTGCTGCTGCTGCTTGCCCCCTTGCTCCTCCTCCTCCTCCATCTCCTCCCTCTCTCTTCCCAAGCACGCCATCTGCAGAGCCTGGTTTGCTGCCACCCGAATCGCCGTCGGCCTCCCGACTGCTGCAGCTACTGCTGTCTCCGCTTCCGCTCGGAGCGGCGTTACGTATGTGCTGCAGCGACGCAGGGCAGTCCGGGTCAAAGTTGATGGAGGAGCTGAGGTGGCGCTCCTCAGCCAGTACCTTTTGCGACTGGATGGCCTGGTCCACCAGCGTGAAGATCTCGTTGCCTTGCTTGGTGTCGAAGGTGAAGTTACCGGGGCCCGAGTCGCAGCGCCGCCCGGCCTCGAACGAAAACATCACCTATAGAGAGAAGGAAGGAAAAGGAAAGGTGTTTAAATGTATGCACACAAAATATATACAGACATGTATAAATGCCAGAACAGGACTGAAGTAATAGAAGCCAGTCACAGAGGTCTCTGCACTCATCAGTCATTTATCATGTTATTGGTGCTAAAAGAATTCTTGCTTTCTTTTTCCACTGAATTTTATTTTGAGTTTTCTCAACATTTTTTTTTTACCTCAGTGTTTTCTTTACTGTTAAATTTTATTCTATTCTTTCCCTGCTTTCTTTTTTGCAAATTCAGAGACTTAGACAAACAGATGAATTAGGTCACAACCTCTTTTTATCCTACATACCATCAAACTTAACGTCATTCTAGACTCAAACATGAATAGATACGTAAACCAACCATTAAAGGTCAAAGCCCTTTTTAAATCCTAGTCTTGAGCTTTGATGCAACAAGGTGATGCAAAAAACAACCACAGACTAAAGTTAAATATCCTGTGACGGCAAGGTTCTAACCACATGATACACCCAGCTGCTAAAAGTATTATTGCACTTCCTAACCATGATCAGTCGTCACTGTGTGCATTTAAATTTAACACACCAAGCTTCCTCCGCCTGTACCTGTCAGGTGTATCAGACATCGATCATTTTTTTAATCCCCGAAGAGCTTTTGCGTTTCCTCATAAGCAGAGGCACCCACCCGGTCTCGCCCATATCTCCTCAGCAGCTTGTAGGGCCACACCATGACATTCCTCTTGGTCTTTGGCTCCTTCAGGATTAAGACATCGTTCTCTGCTTTCAGCCAGTAGTTCCCCGTCAGCCCGCAGCGCTCTGAGGCCTCTGTGCGCTGGATGCTCACCCAGAACTCGTTCACTGCAAAAGACAGGACAAGTGTTTTTGTAATGTAATGTGTGCAATACCACAGCAATGTCTGTGCAATAGCATTTATAGCATCCTTATTCTCATATGAATATAGTATGTCTATTACTTATGGATGTCAATAACAAGCCTGTTTCTGCTGCTGTGACCTCCCCTTATTGATCTCCCCTAAGGGGGATCAATAAAAGTTATCTTATCTTATCTTTTTGCTTTGATTAACTTCAGTTCTCTAGATTTCTGGTGATCTTCTGTGTTGCAATGCTGTCCTGAGATCTTATGTAACACTTGATTGTTCTGTGTCCTCACCCTCCTCTCTAGAGTAGTAGATGAGGTTTTCAGACATCTGCAGGTCTTGTGGTCCTCCGTTAGAGTCGGCAGCGGTGCTGTTGCTGCTGCCGCTTCCTCCCTGTGGACACAGACACACTGACAGTCAACCAGCTGAGAAAGACACCAAATCAGGATTTTCATAGCATGAGGGGAAACCTAGAGAAACTAGGAGCTTTCCAGTATAACCACTGAAAGATTAGAGTCGGCAAAGAGCGAGGGAAGGTAAAGAGAAAAAGAATAGAGCTAGAGCGGCTGACTGTGCAGATGAAGTCTTCCTCCTGGAAACTCCCTCTGGCTTCCTCTCTGCAAATATGTGTACTGTTCGAGTTTGTGTATGTGTGTGTGTATGTGTGTGTGTGTGTGTGTGTGTGTGTGTGTGAGTGCGCACAATAGAAGATGTGGCCTGGACTGACACTCCAGGGGCATGTGGGAAATTTTGGAAAACTCATTTACACACAAACAAAAAAGAATTATACCGCAATCCCAGCTGAAAACTAAATTTAAAGCAGCCATTCTTCGGCTTTTTTCTGCAAACCAAGGAGATTTTTTTATTAACTTAAATATTTTTGGTCAGTTGGACAACGAGAGCGAAAAACATTTTGCAGATAGGACAAAAGACAGACACTGAAAATATACACATAAAGGAAGCTCATAGCTTATAAACTAACACATCCACCCACGTCTGAGTCAGTCATTGCAAACTATATTTCCTAAATTTACACACACACACACACAGGAGAGGGCAAAGATACCTGAAATGCGATGTCACACATGGTATCCATCCAGTCCTTGGCGACGTTCTTCTCTGCAGCAAACACGTGCGTCTTGTCGTTGGTCTCCACGCAGAACGCCGCCATGTTGTCTTTGGGACAGCTCTCCGTCAGCGCCGGCAGGATGGAAATGCACTCGGACAAGCGGATGATCTTCTTGTCAAGCTTCCTGGTTTTTTCATTGGACCCGCTTCCCGACCCTCCGCCGGCCCCGCCTCCCCCGCCCGATGGTGAGTCGTAGAACTCGAGGCGGGCGATGCCGTTTTGGCTGGCAGGGTACAGGACGAACCAGTTCTTCTTCCATTTCTAGTGAGCGGGAAAAGAGATACAATTATAGAGGAGAAAATTTATGAATACATTCATCAGGTCAACTTTACTAACTTTTTTTTTTACACATATTAAGTTTTTTTTCCCATTCACGATCCATTAATGAGGAACAACTAAGCATTTTGACTCAATTTCTACAACTTAAATATAATTCAAATTTGTTGCATTTTAAAATTTGACTAAGTTTACCATAGTAATTTTCTTTTTTTGAATTTCTATGTGTTTGCTTGTTCTTATTAAAGTTTTAGTTTTAGATATACAGATATGCTTTAGTTTTCATATTTCAAGTGCATTCTCTGTAATATTTTATTTTAATGTATTTATTTCTCGTATTCATATTACACAGTACGCACACACAGTTTCTTCCATCTAAAGATTAGTAAACCATCATTTCATGTAAGAAGGCTATTTCTGAATTAAAAGTGAAATTAAAAAAAAAATGTGAGGCAAGTTTGGAAAGCGATGACAGGAGAACGGGGAGGTTGGAAAACAGAAAGATAAAATCTGATTCTTCAGTTTTTGCCACTCACATCTGTCCTGTTCCGATTTTGCATGTGGTTTGTACAGACAGCAATGGGGAAACGCAAACTGCCGAGTTTGCCACAAATAATCAAAAACCGATGAAGAGAGAAGTGGAGAATGTTAACATTTGAAGTCCACAGAAGATGTGAGTCAAAATGATATTTCCGGGTCTTCTCTTCCTTCTGCTCGATTCTGCTGACTGAGGCTTCATGTAGGAGGCATGTGGTGATAAATCTAATGCACTTTGACGTTCTGCACACACCGTTCTTTCCTCTACTATCAATCAGCAGCAGCGGACCACAGTCACAGCATTAGTCACTACTACTTTTAGAGAAAAGCACAGTTTCCCCCCAAATCAAAGCAGGTACTGAGCTGGTTTTTACAGGCTGACCCAAATGAGTAAAGGTGCAGTGTGATGACTAAAACTGGGAGTCAAACAAGGACAAGATGTGCACCCAAAAACAGACCACAAAATACTGATAGATTAGAAGGATATCTTCAATATTTTAAAGAAATTCAAAATATTATATTTAGACAAATTTAAATTAAATATACATTAAAGTGTTAGTTGAGGATGTTGAATGTATTCCTGGAGCTTTTTAACATAGCCACTCTCATTCTGCATGTGTCTACATCTGTTAAAGTTCCTATAAACAATACAGTGTCTAAACGGGGATTTTGACTTCAATACTAGTCATCTGCTGTGAGTAACCACACATGCTCCTTAAGGGTTCGTCACAGTAAAGAAATGAAGACAAGAAGAAGGTCAAATTTACAAAGCCTCAGGAAATATGCAGCCATGTCTCTAAAGATTACATACTGCCATTCATTTCCCAGGAATAAATGGCTCTGCCTGTGTTTTAAGTTATTTTAAGCAACACATTAAAAATATGACCCGGTACAAACTAGGTGACCGGTGCATCATCCCTCTGTGAGACAGCTGTAAGGAAGCCACAGCTAACAATGATCTCTTCCTCCACGGGGACCAAAAGGGACATGACGAAACAAGACGACACATAATACTGAACAATATGACGCTCAACGGGCGTGTAAGACTCCAGATGTTCACTGCTAACAATGGACACAATGACACACTACATGCAAGAACTAGTGTACTTGTGATTATGGTACAAGTAAACTGCATGAGACAACAGAACTCAATACTTGTTTGGGAAGTCCCTGAGGTCCCTTGTACCCCCTGGACATGTGCTTGGCTACCCCGCATCACGCTATGTCTCATCTCAGCTGAAATTCTCAACAGAGTGTGTGTGTGTTTTCCCCTACATTCACTAAGCGGGGTGGAAGCTGCCTGACAGTCAGAGAGCTGAGTTTGTCACAGGAAGGTCAGTTTGAAAATCCTTCAACCGGTGGGGAAAATCCAGCTGAGAGAGAAGAATGAGGTCCTCAAATGCTCCCTTACCAGTGAGAGTCTCTTCTTCACTGGTCAGATAAATTTTAGCAAAAAATCATCCATCCATCTGAAAATTACCATGACCGACATGTAGCTCATAGGGAAGAGGAAGCATATAAATGGAATTAGGCCATTATTTTATTTTACCATTTACTGTACATTTCCTACTGTGACATGTCAGACTGTCTGATTTAAAAAGGGCAGTTAAAATTCACTAAAGTAAGTGTGATTAAATTATTGTAAATAGTAAGCTAAATAAAACATATTAGAAACTTGTGGCCTATAAAAGACATATGTTTTGCAATTTCTATTTGCGTATCTGCCATGAATAAACACTGTCAGCCTGCACATATATTTGTCGAGCTCTAACAGCAAATGATGGCTCGGTTGGGGGTGGAAGAAGTATCTCTAAAATCTATCACTGAGAAAATAAATGTAGTGGAGTAAAAGAATATTTCCCTCTTAAATGTAGTGAAGTAGAGGGTGAAAGTAACATACAATGTATCTCATGTACCTCAATATTCACAGCGCTATCTTTCACAGCATGAAAATAAGAGCCGAGAGTCACACCAAAGGTGTAATTATAGCATTTGCATGACAGGCCCCATATAACTGTAGCCTCAGAACTTATACGCTGCACAATCAAATATTTAACCAGCACTGCAGTTTTATTCACTCAGCTGCTATACTGGTAACATAAACACTTCAATTAATTATTCTAAGAACAGAAATGACAAGAATAGAAGTGCATGCATGCATTTAGCCAACTTCATCAATTTCTATCTGACTCGCTCTCCCCAGGTTTCATAAGTCAACACATGCACATGTGCATGCATGCATGCCTTCCAACCCGTTACAATTAACTGCCAGAAAGGACAGGAAATGTGTGGGATTGTTATTACCCAGGATTCTCTTTGCTTCCTTCTTCTGCATCCAGGTGTTTCTTAGTGTATGTGTGTATGTGTGTATGTACAGACGATGTGTATGTGCATCTGTTTTATATTTTTAAGATTCCCTTGGTGCATTCTGGACCATCTGTTAGTGTGCACAAGTGCCTGCACATGCACACACACACACTCCAAATGTTCACTCCATACAACCATGTGATTGTGCAGTATACATGAACAGGGTGTCAAACATTAAACCCTGTTGCGATATGGTCGTTACGCGTTTGTGTGTGTGTGTGTGTGTGTGAGAGCATGTCAAACAGCTGCTCCATATAAGGTAACAGACTGTTATCAGCCACTATTACAGTGAGTGGAAATTATGCAAAAAGGATCTTGATAGAGAGGCAAACTTCCTCAATGCTGTCCAGCCTGTTCAACACAGCGGAATTAACTACAATACAAGCATTTATGTTTGTCTTTTACTGTCATATTGACCTAAATGATTGTCAGCTGTCGCTTCTAAAAACTGACTTTGTTAAGAAAGGCATTCTCTTTTTGAGTGACTGGTAAGAGATTGAATGCATTTCTATTAGACTTGAGTGTCCCTGAGCAAGTGCAACACACTATTGCTTCTGTGATTATTTGTTATAAACATCTTATTTAATGCTGAATGAATGCAAGAAACAGTGTTTGTCTTGCATCATTCTGTCATTCAACACTGACGGTGACGTAGAAGCGGTCTTCAGTGCATGACTAAGGCGATTCCAATTCTGTCATGTCTTCAAAGTTGTCAGTGCTGTTGTAGATACAGATGTTGCATATTTCAGAATACAATTAAATGAGTGCAGAATTTGAGTATTCAATTAAACACATTTGGAAAAACAATACTATTTTTTTTACTAAGAATAGTGTGAATTTGTCCTTCAGAAACTGTTGTGGGGACTTGTGGGCCCTTAATTTTAATGATTAGAATATTATTACAATATGTCTGTCTATGTGTGTGTCTGTGTGTGTGTGTATTTGCATGCAGACAGATGTGCAGTCTGATGGATAGCTACATTACTCCACAACTGTCACTGCTCAAACAGCGGATCTCCTCTATCCGTCATGTTGCTATTTAACCAAGTCACTCGACCATGTCCCCACCGGCCACAGACAGACCTCAGTGACACAAGTAGGAGAAGTGTGTGTGGTTATCTTTGTGTGTGTGTTTGAGAGAGAAAAAGTGTGTTTGTGTATTGGGATGTGTGTGAAAGGGAGAGAGAAGAGAAACAGAGGGAAGTTGTGTGACTGTGTTTATGGATGTGTAATGTGTATTTAAGGGGAGATAATGAGGGAGAAGAAGACTGTGTGTTAGAGAGGGAGGCGGACCACTGCTTTGACCACAGAGCTGCTGCCATAACCTCAGTTCTCTGCTGTGTCTAGAAAATAAACAGGACCGTAGTAAAGGAGCTGTGTAGTGTAGAGTGGAGTAGAGTAAAGGGTACACTGACAAGCTTTTAGGTTGCTCTACCTGAAACTGATCAACTAAAACTGAGACACTCTGAGCACAAATTTTAATGAAACAGTGCTGTAAAAATGAGATTACACTAAATTACAGTAATGAGTCTTAAATTGAAGAATATCAGCTTTGTGATACTGCCACATGGTAAACCAAATAATACTCCACATTTTCATATAATCTAGTAGTATTGTGTACATGCCGTGCGTTCTCAGTCAAATGGCTATTTGAGGAGCAGACAAATAGTTCTGAGAGATAATGATGTCCATGAGTTGGTCATGTTGGGTAACACAAGTGACAACATGCCAGCATAGTAGAGACTTGTTAAGTTTAATTTCATTTCTATGCTAATATGACTCAGGTGCAAAAATGTGGAGCCTGAAACCCTTGATTTGTCTTGAACTCAACCAGCAAGTAGAGCTGCAACTATTGAATTCTTTTGATAACTGATTAATATCTAAATCTAATTCTCTCATTTTCTCAATCAGTCAAATCACAATTTCCTACTGTCCAAGCTGTGCAATTTATCTTCTCTTGATCAACTCGAACTGAACTTGATGAATCAGCTAATCATGTCAGCTGCAAGCGAAGGCGAGAGAGAACAGTCCCTGACAGTAACAGCAAGCAGTGATACAACCAACATAATTTAGGGCAAAGTAATAAAGGTTGTCATCTCTGAACTAAAGGCAACTTTACAAGGGCTCGTTAAGGCAATAAAAAATTAATTAGAACAACTGCCTACTGTGGAGTGCAGAGAAAACAATCACAAAGTAGGTTGTCACTGATGACTTATTCAACTTAAATCTGCCAGAAAAAGTGGTTTTTCTCTCAGCATATTTTGGTCTTTTCTTGTTCAAATAAGATGCCAAAAATGGGAAGCAGGATGCGATAAGAACAGGAAATGATGAATGGGAATCAGAATCAATAAAACCTAAATGTTAACCACCCTTACTGACCTAGAAAGGGACCGACCCTGCACTGAGATCATAAAGATTGGTTTGTGAAAATGGAGCATTATCCATTCATCATGTGAAATGCTCACGATATGACTGATTGTTCTCCATGTCCACCAATAGTCTTACTATCAAACAGTCTGTTACAGTTTGCATTCTATAATAAATTTTTTGTTTCTCTAGAGTCATGTTACAGGCGCCAAAGTAAAAATGCTCATGCATTCATCCCACAGCTACAATTCTGTCTGAACGAGTCACTTTTTTCTATAATTAGGAGGAGATGACGGGTATTGTGAAGAAAGTAATATGCAAAGTTACACTGACAGTAAAATTTGGTCATGAAAGAATAGTGAGAATAGTGCATTTGAAAATGAATGAGTGTTGACTGAAATTGAATTACACTGTCAATGTGAGCAAGGACTGATCATCTTTTTGCACACGCTTAATCATCCCTTTCCGCTTAGCATCACCGAATCACAAAACTATGCCCTTCTTCCTGAAAATACACCCACTGCAGAGTATTAATGGTGAATGACACACTTTCCCACGTCAAGTTCTTCATACTACCAATGACCTGGTGTTTCTTTTCTGAGAAATATGATTTCGCATCTGAGAAGCTACCTGTGATGAACAAAAGAAGAGAAGAGAAAGCACAATCCTATTAATCCACGAGGCAGTCATTAATTCAGACATGAATCCCTGTTGTATAAATCCTGCCTCTGGGTGTGTAATACTACTTTATCCTGTTCAAGTGGCAGCAAGCTCCTGGCTGAAGCTGTCTTCATCATCCACCGTACCCACATCTGCAGCCCTCAGTGGCAGTTGGCAAACTGCTACCAACATCAACATTAAAACGAAAGCTTTTCGTAGCCCCAGGCTGCAACAAAACTACAAACTCTGTGTGTGTGGCAGACAAGCAGATGCACGTACAGAAAGCTATCATCTCACTAAATCATGCACATAATCACAACACACTGCTGCATATGTTTAAGCCACAGAATGAAAATGAATGACAGATTTACAAGTGTTAAAACTGTAATTACAACAGCGGAAAGTTTATGACTCTTTCATCGAGCCTATACTCTGTATTTCACATGCATTATACATAAAAGTCTCAGCTCAGACGCCGTCATTGTTCTGATGTGATTCTGAGTGGCTGAGACAGAGGCATGGCCGTGCCATGCTTCGGATGTTATGAATACCTTTGTAATGAGGTGTGCGTCAAACCTCAGAGAGAACAGCGGATATATTTTTCGTTTAGTGGCCTGCAGTCCTGTTTGGGAGCGGTCTGGGTACTGCTGTTAAAATACTTTTAATTTTTCAGATTTCTCTAATGACAACAGAGGAGCTCTACTTGAAAACAACTTGTAGAATGCTTTCTGCACCTCTGAGAGGGTTTTTCAAAGTTTGAACTAAAACATAAACTATAAGATTTGAAGATTGAAATATGTTGTTTAACAGTTCAGACAGCACAACTTTATTGAAGTGCCAACTAACCATAAGTTTGAATTAAACAATGACAATTAATGACTTTTTATAATGACTATATTGGTGTACTTGTGTAAATGTAAAAGGATTCAGTTTGTACTGTTGTGAGATACAGAATATCTGCTCAATTAATCAACAAATCATTACAGCTTTAGTTCACTTTCAGTCGAGAAAAGACTGTGAGGGTTTGGGCAAACTTTAACATGAATTTTTCATTTATATAATAGTATGTGAGAAACATGAAAAAAGGACACAACTTGATAGTATTATTTCAATACCGTCATATTGATTCCTTTTGTTACTACTCTCCCAGATAATTTGATTGAATATGGATTCTGGATACTAAAATCTTAGACACACTGTAAAAGGTATATAAAACAGGGATGCATCTTGATAGTTCACATCCTCACAGCCTGCTATGTAAACTCTATAATGTGCACTACTACACACACCATAAAACAGCAGACAGAAACAGAAACTTTGGACGGACGTGGCCGCTGCTCTCTTAAGTCACATTTTCCAACCGTACACGTGGGACCGAGCCCAATGAGTGTGTGTGTGTGTATGTGTCCACTGACAGCTCTAGCGATTGCATAATTCACCCAACAAACCTCACGCCAGTTTCAACACTTTCAGCTCAGCCGACGTTCAGCTTCCTGTACTATTCTTCTCTATTCTGACGCTTTTTTTATCCAGTTCTGTTCTCTCCTCTACCCTGCTAAGATAACACGTTATTTTTGAAAATGCAGAGATTTTGTCTGTTCATTTTCTGTTGTATGTTCTACTGTTTAGAAAAGGAATTGAAACTTTGTTTTTTGCAAGTATGAATATCTATTGTGGACTGGCAGGAAACAGGGACAGAACTTTTTTTTTTTTTTATCCATGTCATATGACCAGAGAGAGAGAGACGGAGAGACAAAGACCCTCTCATAAATCTGAAAGAGTAAATGAGTTCTTATCTAGTGGTGCGCTGAGACCAAAGACGAGGTTGTATGGAGGCTAAGGACTGAAACAAATGCACAAACCCACACAAAGGTGTTATCACTGACATTTGAATGTGTCCAGTTATGCTGTGTGACATCTAAACTGAAATGTGTGATTGCACAGTGTCAGAGGTGACACAAAGGTGTCTTGCTGACAGTGCTTGCAAACGGTCTGAACAGCTGTATGTGCAGCTAAGATGAAGTGAAAATATGTCTGCCACCTTTAAGAAAAAAGTATTTCTCAATTGTGTCAAACTTCCAGCTCCGACCCTCTGTTGCTCTGCTTGTACAGCCATTTACAATGTGTTTATTGTGCAAAGTCATATTGCAATCGTAAAAAAATATTACACATTTCATTATGCAGATCTTTCAGCTTGTCTAATGAAACAAGATGTTACCATCTCTCTCTCTCTCTGTCTCTCTCTCTCTCTTTCACACACACACACACACACACACACACACACACACACACACACACACAACCAACTACTCTCAAACTTATTTTTCCTATCTCTCTGCCCTCATTTAGTCCACTTTGGTTTCCTGCATTTTTACACGTTACAACAGCGCACCAGGGTTTTACCAGTTCATAAACACATGCACACTCGCTCACACACAGATATGCACAGCAGGATCGCTTCAAACCACCACATCAAAACAAGGCCAGATCAGTAAAAACTGAGATAACTTCCTCTCTCTGCATCTACAGAAAGTTTGCCTTTGAAGACATTGTGCACAGTGACTGGTCTGTAACTGCACCAAAAGCATGTGTGCTTTATTTATTTGTCATGAAAACAAAGTTAACTTCACTTGTGTGTGAATTAGAAAGATGTTTAAGACTTTATGGGATATCCCAATAATCCCTAGAGGAGATCTTTACTAAAATGTGATATTTCATAAATGAGTGGCACTTCTATCTTTACCTGACATTTACAGACTTTGATTGTCACATAAAGATATTGTCATGTATTTATCATCCCTATAATGGTCATAGAGAGAATCTAATTATTTCTGTCACCACTAACATCATATTATCATTTCTATAAAGACTGATAGTGTTTATGACAGACAGCAATGACCTTAAAGTGGCTTTATCACACTCACTGCAGTCTGATATATCTACAGTAGTCCTACAGTTTGTGTTTTGTCACCAATAACATCAATATTTCATTTCCATATTGACTTTTATAAAAGACAGCAATGACTTTACTGGTTCCATGTGATATTTCTAAAATGTTACAGCAGTGAGTCTGAATAGCATTTAAGCTAGTTTTAGTGACCTTTAAGAGCCTCTTCTCCTCATATATAGCTAGTTTATTATATATTTTATATTTATTAGAATTTTTATTCTGTATAGTATCCTGAGAAGGTTTATTATGGGATTTCTAGCTACACTTATTTCTCATTTGGGTCATTTCTGCGAACGCCACAACCCTGCTAGCTTAATAACATTTTTTCTTACCTTTCCAAACTTTTGATGCTGCACATAAAGTTGTCCCTCCTTAACGTGGGTGTCCATGCCCCCCAAAAACACTCCAGGGCCACCCTTCCCTTCCTCCAAAAAGACGAAATTTGATTTAAACTTGACGCAGGGGGGAAAAAAATGAGGGGTTTATTTCTCCTCTGTTCCCTAACAACTTCCCCCTTCTCTCACTTCCGCTCCCCGGCCGTTAAAGCTCATTCGTAGGGCCGAGCGCGCGCGCTTCAAGGTGTCATGGTGGAAATAAAAGCGGTCCAAACTGTTGTTGTTGGTCCCGGCTCAGTTAGATAGTGTCCAAATATTGTCGGTGGGTCTCCTATCTGTCGCTTCTCACTCCTCCTGCAGGGCTGGACCAGCGCAAAGTCACAGTGGAGGGACAACATGGAGCTTCTGTTTTCAGATTTCAAAATAAAAGTCTGGTTAAGGACCATCAGCTCCAGGTAGAGGGGGCAGAGGTCAACAGTACTTTACAGGTATAATCACTCCAAATGATAAGAAATAGTAGCTCTAATACACTATTTCATGTTAAAAAACAAAAAAACAAAAAAACATTTATTTAGTGCCAGATTAATCCTCATAGGAGCCCCAGGGCAAATAATATTTTATGCAGGGCCCTCTACAAGACTGTCACTTTTAGGCCCTTGCCATTTGTTTACACGGTGCTTTTAGTAGATGGAGTGCTTAATGCATGTTGCAATTAATCAAATTACCAGAAAAAAAGACACAGTGGGCTTGAAATCTTTGGCCCCCTTGAGGAACAGTTGCTCATGTTGCCTTGTTGAATTCCAGCCTGGCTGTTGCCCAGACTGGATCACAGACAGGGCAAAGCAGACCCGAGAGAGATGCAGCCAGAAGCCCCAGGCTCAGTGTCAAATGGTTTTGATAGGGTTTGGGTTAATAGGTCATTTGGTTAATTGCAATTTGTCAGCAAGTTTGTGCCGCTAATGCACAATATTAGTTATGGTTAGCCTGCATCATCTCTTTATACTGCGCCTTCTGTCTTGTAAAGGGACCCGTGTCAAAATGTAGTTGCAAGACCTTAGTTATTTTGATTTAATGTGTTCACATGCATGGTGCATGTGCTTATATTGAGAGGTGTTACCACTAAATGCCTGAAATATACAAAACCTGCATTCGGTTCATTTTTAAGTTTTGGTTGGTTTCAGGGTTTCTGGGCATGTAATGAGGTTGTCATGTATATCCTTAACAACAACAGTTACCAATACCAAAAGAAACCTTCAAATGTCAGAAAAAATGCTGGGGGAAAAAATGAAGATAGACAGAAATGTTCTCTGTCTTGATGGAGTTCAAGGAGGCTTGAAAATATGGCAACTCGACTTTGTTGTGGATACTTTTGTTGATGTTGCCTGTGGTCCACCTACAATGCTGTCCCTTCATCCCATCAGCAGGAGATTAAACAACCATGCACACCTGTCCTCCAACGACTGGCACGAAAGCCAGGAGCCCCAACAACTAGGTGGTATCAATCACCATGATAACGACCACACAGAGGGGTCAGAAGGGTCAGACCAGTCAGTTTTAACTGAAGAAGCCACTTGGATGGGAGGCAACATGTCTTTAAATACCTACAACCAAGTCCAGTTGACCTAGATTCAACCCTGCTTGGATCACCATGACCTGGATGACTGAGAATATATATTTATTTTCATTAGCAGACTCATCTTCTTTCTGGGCTTTACAAAGCTCTTGAAATAATAATGAAATCAAGATTGGGTGTTTGTTAATTAAAAAAAAAACACTTTTGTCCACGAATTTCCCCAATGTGGGAAGAATAAAAGTTCATCATCTTATTTAATATTATTTTAATTTGACGTCAGAACGAGGGAACATCCGGTCTTGCGGTGCGTGCTGTGCAGGGCTTGACGCAACTGGAGGAGTGAGCGGCGCGTGGTGAGAGCGCACCGAGCCGCTCTTCTTCCTCCTCTCCTCCCTCCTCCTCACTCTTGTGTAACTCCTCTGTGACTGAAACACGCACTTTATAACGCAAGTACAATCTATATGCATAATATAACCAACATATGTTGACAAATAAACTGTAGCAGGGCAATAGATCTCATAGAAAACTGCTGTTATTCTCTTAATTCTCTTCTTAATATCTTAAAGTTAGAGTAAGTGTCCGTAAACTTACTATTAGTGTTTATATACACGTTAGCTGCAGAGATACTATAGAAAATGTGATTTTAAAAGAATAGTGGGCCTTGTTGTTTTTAAGGAGCCTATGTTAGCCCACAAATAAATGTGTTCCAGATGCCTCCTGCTGGTTCAGTGTAATTCAACGCTGTTCTCAGTTCATAACCACGTAGTGTTAAATCTCTTCACTGAGTGCATATTTTCAGAACATTAACTAAGACACAAAATAGGTTCTTAATTCAAGTAAGTTCCAATAAAAAAAAAAAATAGAACACCGCACCACAGCGCCTTGCATATATCAACATACTCTGCTGTTACTGTAAGTTTTTCTTATTATGATCCTCACAGCATCACGATGTGAGCTGTAGGTTCAGGGGGACTCGTTTCCTAAACACAGCTGCCGCCTACTGGCCATGAATTAGCATTGCACGTTAGAACTCTCGCGATATTTGCGCGCTTTAACTGGACCGGCTCGACCAAAACAGGAAGTGAGACATGGCAGCGGTGTTCGGCGGAGTAGAAGGGTGAGAATGAGTGAGAATATATATATTTTTAAAAAACGTTCTTGATTTATTGATACATTTTTGAATGACCAGGTAAGGATAGTGAGTATTGCCGGATTTTAGTTGTAATTTCGTGGACGCTATCTTGAAATGTAGCCTATTAGCCTTAGCTAAAGAAAGTTTCATTCTGAACATGTAAGTTTTCGGACTGTGGAACAAGGAAACTTTCATTGCTGTGTCTCGTGATCACCTCCTCTCATTTGTGGGACACTGTCAGTTTTATATGTCTCGACAATTTATAAAAATATTAATATGAATTTATAGCTCAATTATAGGTGCACTTCAAAACAGTATCTGTTTCCTTACTGTCTCACTTGTGAGTTTATACATCACAGCAAATGCATATGTGTTTTTTCTTCATGGAATGTGCTGTATGTGCGTGTTTCTCTCTCTCTCTAGTGGAGCGACCCACTCCAAAGCACTGTTGGTGGCAGAAGATGGAAGGATCCTGGCAAAGACAGAGGGATCATCCACCAACCACTGGGTGAGCAGAAGTAGGACAAGTGGAGAAATGTAGGAGAAAAGTAAGGATAGGATGGAGGGGAAAAGTGGATGAATAAGAGGAGCTTGAGGGTTTGTACTCAATGCTTTAGACAATGTAGTTAATGGGTTTGTTTCCTTTCATTATCAAAACAAAGTCAATAAACTACAAAAACCGATGCCATAAATATTTTGTGTGTGTGTCTTTATGTGTACACAGTTGATTGGGGTGGACAAAAGTATTGAAGTCATCAACGACATAGTCCAGAGAGCCAAGATGGAAGCAGGGCTGGATCCCAACACGCCGCTTTGCTCACTGGTTCACCTATTTGTCATATGCCTACACACTTTTGTAAACTTCTAAATGAAAGTATTTGAAGAAATAGGTGCAAATTAAGCATTGGTTTTCTGTGTTTGTGTGCAGGGCATGTCTCTGAGTGGAGGGGAGGAGACAGACGCCCTCGACAAAATCATTGCTCAGATGAAGGAGCGGTTCCCCACTCTGAGCCAGCGCTACTTCATCACCACTGATGCCGTTGGCGCAATTGCGACAGCCAGTGATCGTGGTAATCAGTCTTTAGCCACTGTGTCATAGTGCTGCAGTCAACCCTCAGCACAAACCTTTAACTAAACAGGGCATGCAGATATGTGTCTAGGAGTTGACTGCATTCAACCATCAGCTAATCTCAATCTCTTAGAAGATAATATTTTAAATATATATATATTTACTATATAAATTTGCATACAATGTAATAAAATAACATAGATATTTTACACTATATACTTTATAATAGGATATGTGATTGTATTACCCTTTATTGTCTGCCTTAGGAGAAATCCGGTATTGTAGCAACTTTACAATCAAGCAATGTATTTACACAGTAGCTACTTTGTACCATCTACATAAACATTTGAAAGATGCTCACAGTTACAGACAGTTGAAATAATGACCATAAAATGTCATAACAGGACACGCCTTAGTACCTTGGAGCTGTATGAAGTTGTTATCATATACAGTATGGTGTGTTTCTCCCAGCTTTATGGCTAAATGAGATCTTATCATTATGATCATATGATACAAGTGAGGTCTGTCTTCTCTGTAGGAGCTGTAGTGTTGATATCAGGGACCGGCTCTAACTGCAAGCTAGTCAATCCTGACGGCTCACAGATCGGCTGTGGAGGCTGGGGTCACATGATGGGCGATGAGGGATCAGGTAACCATGGCAATATGTACTATATATGAATAATTTATAGCTTTATTGACTGGACCGAACTCTTGAGACAACTTTCTATCTCTCAGGATTCTGGATCGCTCATTTGGCGGTAAAGGCTGTGTTTGATGCCAGAGACAACTTGGTCGCTCCTCCTCATGACATTACATATGTCAGAAAAGCCATGGAGGAATACTTTCAGGTCAGACTGCAACACAATATGTTCATTGTGTAAAGAAATGAACCAGGGCTTGGAACAAAAACACTTTGAAGATGTGGGACAGGATGCTTCTCTCTTCTGATGTATTGTGTTGTGGGGGGGGAAATGCATATTTGAAAAGCACGTCCAATTTATCTCAGGTGTCAACTCTGATGGGCATGCTGCCGCACCTCTACACAAACTTCCAGAAATCCCACTTTGCTGGCCTCTGCAAGAAGCTGGCTGAAGGTAGGTGGTGCATCACTTCTTGCTTAGTCCTGTTAATGGAATCAAATAGAAATATAAATTTGTGTATTGTGGTTGTTTAAGGTGCTGAAGCAGGAGATGCTCTCTGTCAGTATGCGTTCAATCAGGGTGGGAGAGCCCTGGCAAAACATGTAGAAGCAGTCTTACCTGCAGCACAAGAGGTAACACACACACACACACACACACACACACACACACACACACACACACACACACACACTGTTTTCACTCATTTGTCATAAAGACTACATGAATTGCTTGTAATCTCTTTGTCTGTCTGCCATGACAGCCTCTATTGAGCGGTGACCTCGGCCTGCCCATCCTATGTGAGGGCTCAGTGTGGAAGAGCTGGGAGCTTCTGAAGCCAGGTCAGTCTCCCTCAAATCAAGAAAATTAGGTTTTTAACTTATAATTTTGGCATTAAAAGAAAAGTGAAGCAGTTCTACTAAATCTGAGTTTTCTCTCTATATTTTTGTCTTTGGCCTGTCTCTGACCAGGGTTCACTGAGGTCTTGGATAAAGTGGCATCATCTGACAAGTTCAAGGGCCGGTTCCGTGGCTACAGCCTCATGGTTTTGCAGCAGTCTTCAGCCCTCGGTGGCGCCGTTTTGGGGGCCCAGCGTATGGGCGCCACCATAACTATGGATTACGCAGCCAACACCAAAATCTTCTACCAACATACTTTTAACAGCAGCCAATGAGATTTCAGCTGCACATTTTCACACTTATCGGCTAATGGCAAAATATAATGGTTAGTATATGATTATTAGCACATTTACTAATTATATTTACTGTAATGATAATAATGATCGTGTACAAGATACCAAGACTGTGGTTTAAATCTTCCATGGCTTGTTTTTTTATAGCTGCATTGCAGCTGCTTAGACAATGAAGTTGATATTACTTTCATTTTACAGACATTGCGAATCTTTGCACCTCAGAACATTTGTTTACATTTTGACTTTATAATAAAAATACTCTTCACTTGACTAAAAACTCATTGCAAATAATCTCTGATCCCCAAGATATCTGAAGTTCCATTTAAACTGTGTATCAGACAACTGTTCTGTCTTGGCACACCTGTGGCCAGCTACACTGCTGCGATAAGAAGAGAGGTCGACTGAATGTCTGACCATCAGCTTTTTTATGATCTTATATCCTTTATTACCTTGTGTGTCACCTCCTAGCGAGTCCAGCCTAAGATCCAGAGTGACTTACACCCTCATCATCAAATACTTCACTCTGAACCCCAACTTTTGTTTCAACACATACCAGATTAAAAGATATTACAAATATTAAAAAGTGCTGCTTCTTCATCCAACCACCCACTCTTTCCTTTACTTCCTTAGCTGTGGCAGTGGTCAAGGCTTGTGTCTGTGATTCTCGCTTATCTCGCCTCAGGATACACAAGCTGAGGATGAGTCATAGCGCAGCGGTAGACCATCTGCTGGCAGGCACCCAGAGGAGACAGTGAAATGTGTGTGTGCTTGTTGTCATCCTCCTGTTGGGAAGAGGCCTGAATGTGCATGTGGCACTGCAGTGGAAGAAGTCCTCAGATTCCTTAGTTTTCAAAAATTTACTTAAGTATTATATATAGTATTATGGGCAAACTGTACTTAATGCCTCAAAAGTAAAAGTACTCATTATGTAGAATGGTATTTTCCTAAATGTCATATTATTATCCTGTATTCAATTATTAGTATTAATTAATAGTATGCATTAAGCCATGTTTTAATATTGTTGCCAGCTAGTCTTGTTTATTAATTAATTTAATTATTAATATAATAACAAGCAACCAGAATTCAGCATGTCACAGAGTTTGAAGTGAAGGCTGCATCTCATGATACACACTGTATTTGTTTACTAGTTGTCCTTGACTACCTCTACACAGCATCTATGTTTTCATATCTACGGGTAACACAGCTGTCATATCTGATAGAAGACCTAGATTCACATCGGGGTGGGAGTGTCGGGCTTTTCAACTACAACCACACCAATGAACACAGCCAAAGCCACAGCGAAAGGATACACCCACTCGCAGCCAGTGGCTTTGGCTGCAGTCAGCGTTCAGCCTTCCCCCTTAATTGCGCTCTTAAGATCAGCACATAAATATCAGGACTGACTTTTTTTTCTTAGACTGCTCATAACCACACCAAGATGTTACGAGCCCTAACTTGGCTCATTGTTTCAAATCTATGTCGTGAATACACACACAACTGTTGCAGCCTATATTTATAAGTCAACACACAGCAGTGCACTGGAAAATAAATCTTTCTCTGGCTATACAAAGTCAACCCCGCTCTGAGTTGAGGAGCAGAGAGAATCTGACCTGATGACCTTAGAGGTCACATGTCTGCCTTTGCAGGTCATGATGTTCTGCCAGTTGACTAGTTATTGATGCTCTTTTGCATTACGACACTTGAGGTGGTTTACGATGCCTCCTGGACAACTTTACTCCAGAGGTCGTCCTCTAATTACTAGCAGAGGTGTTTACAGCCTGAAGCATCTTTGAGGTGGGTCAGTGCTGCTTTCCCCTGTGGAGGTTTTGGAAGCAGCACAACACTGACGGTATCATGTCCATACCCTGAACCAGTCCTTTAAAAATGTATGGATAATGTGTATAACCATATGTGGACTGACATCAGGTTGCATTTTCACTGTTAATATTAAATGTATAATGGCACATCAGGGTTCCTGTCCAGCGTGTATTACAAAAGACTAACACAGAGCGTTTGTCTTTAACATCTTTATTCGTCTTTTTTCATTATTTTTATTTGTATTGAAATTCATACTCTGTGTCTTCTGGACCTCTTCTTTTTTTTTTTTTTTTTTTTAACGGCTTCTGTCATCTAACTCATCTAAACAAAATCACCAAAAATGATTTCATGTTGTACAATCCACCTGGCGGACATTCCTATTGGCTTCACCGGGGTGCCATTCGACAGCTGTGGTCCAACACTGTGCGACGAAGTTCCATTTTAACCAAGCTTCTACTGCACGCTTTAAGAACACGCTTGAGCACTTGTTTGGCTGAAAACTCGGAAAAGCTGCGCGGATGTAGAGAAGGCCTTTCGTCTGCCAGATACTTCAGTGAAGTACAAGTGCTCAAGTGTGTACTTAACACTAATACAGTCAAATACACAAGACATTATTGTCACTGTTAATATCACATGAACAGTGGCATAAAGAAGATTAATGTTCAGATCACAAGATTTTCCCTTATGACAATACTGCCTCTGCATTTTCAAGCCAAGAGGGCTGAGAACAAGAAAAACGGACTCAATAATTCATGATAACTGTTGATAAGAATCTGGGTTTCCTAAAAAGCATCTTCACATATACAATGTTTTTCCTAATGGCTCACAACTTAACGGAGATTATACTTGCACTAAGGGCCGATGCTTCAGGGAAAGCCAGACCACAACAAGGATTTATGGTTAAAAAGAAGAACTTCCCCAAAGAAGTCAACCTACAAGGAGAAGAACGGCAAGGAGGCCATACTGTCAGCCATATGTTTCATACTGCTTTAATCTGATTGGCCGTGACAATATCGTCCTCTTGCGTTTCCTCCTGCAAACAGGACTGAATGGACACCACAGGTTACTGTACCCAGTAGAGACACAAAATGCCTTATCCTCAAAACATGAAGGAAAAAAACAACAAAAGAAAAAAAAAAGAGGAGGAGAGGCTATTTGAAAACCTGATTTGGATATGGACACTTGATCTGATGCTGGACAAACCAAGTTGTTCCGTCAGAAAGAGGCAGTGGCATTGTTCCAGACCAAATACTCCCCCTGTAACAAGGTTGTTCACAACACTCCAGAAATCCAAATTGAACTAGGGATGGAGAAGGATGAAGCCAAACGAAAAAAAAAATGATAGCTGACTTTTTTTTTTTTTTTAAAGGTTCAAAAAGCTCTGACCTTCCCTCTATAATATTCTTCTTGCTAAACTCAACTTGATGTGTGATAGGGAAACTCACACCCTTGTTCTAATAAGCTGGACAAAAGATAAACATGGACTTCCACATAAATTGGGAAAATAATTTCTTATCCATGATTACACCTGTCCATGTCTGTTAAGATCACTTCAAAAAGAAAAAAAAAACAACAACAAGCGTCCATTGAGGATGGGGGGTCTGTATTTGGTTTGGAACGGAGCCGCTGCAGATACAAATAAGAACCCGCATTTCTAGATGAGCAAGATCTGTGACGTCGCAGCGAGCTTGTGACATCATCGGAGCAAACGTTAACGGGTTTGACTGACCGTGGTGACTCTACAGAGCAGAGGCGGAAACCCATCAAGTCCCCGGAAATGTTAGTCAATCTCTAAACTCACTCTCTTGGAGACCCTCAACCAACTAGCAATAATGTTTTTCAAATTTGACAGCACGCAAATTTAGAAGCATGTGAAGTGATTTTTCAAGTTGATTCGATGTTTTGGATTGAAGTTTTGTCCTGGCATCACTCCTTGGTAGCTGCCTTAGTTCCAAGGGGACATCAATGAGATCTGCATACTCTGTAAACATCAACAGTGTCATCTGAAATGCAATGATGAGCTAGCGCCCGCAGTTGGGCAGTGCTGGTATTACACCCATCCCCCACCCCTGTTCCCAATGTCCCTCAGTTTACAAGAAACAAATAGGAAATAAAAAGATTAAAGAAACAAAAAGACAAGAAAAAAGAAATCCCCCCACCCCCCAACTGGGCCTGCCAGCACGCCACTGACTTCAAGTGTGTTGGTGTGTGTGTGTGTGTGCATGCCTGTGCGTGCGAGAATCAGTGTGTGCGCGGTCGTGGCCGCCAGAGTCTCTGAGATTATGTGAGGGCTGGTGTGTGTATGTGTGTGTGTGTATGTGTGTGCGCGTGTGGAGGCTCCATGGGGGTGAGGGGGACTCCTAGTATTTCTTCCCCGGGACGAACTCCTTCGCTTCGGGATTCAAGATGCTCTTCCTCTGCAGAAAAAGACATGAGAACATTATTTTTAACTTGAACTCTAGACTGTTTATCATCAATTTCTATCTAAGTGAGCGTGGGGAGAAAAAAAAAAAAAAAAAGTAAAATCACAAGCCTCTCTGACTCACCGCCACTTCCTCCAGGTTGCTGTGGTGATCGTTGACCGACAGGCCGTTGAGCTGCTGCTGCAGCTGCCCCACCCCCTGGTTGTTGAGGTCACGTGAAGGGATGAACCAATCCTGGTCCTCCTCCTCCAGCATTTCCTGGAAGCAGCGCTCCAAGAACTCCTGCTCCAACAGCTCCTCTTCCACCTGGGAGACGACACAGGGAAGAAGAACGAGAGAGAGAGAGACAGAGAGACAGAGAGAGAGAGAGAGAGAGAGAGAGAGAGAGAGAGAGAGAGAGAGAGAGAGAGAGGCATGAGTGACATAAATGTAAGGGGATGGACAGACAGAAGAGGAATATATGAGATTACTGGTATGATGAGTAGGTGGAAGGTTTCCCAAAGAGAAATCTTCTCAGTAATGTAGTGGCATTGAAACAGACTCATCCAGCCAAACAAGAGAAAAAGACTCGAGCAGCTGTCATGCAGAGGGACAAAAGGGGCAGTAAATAGTTAAAGATGGATTTGTGTAAAAAAAAAAAAATCCTTGATGAACTAAGAACAATAAATTGACTTTTTACTGTGACCTAAATATCTCCACAGGTCATTTCATAGTGCGAAACAAAACATGTCAGTGCTCTCTAGTGGACAAACCAGGTAATGGAGACACTGACATATCCTTGGCATGTCCTGATTGGCCCACAGAGGCAGACGACGTTGCATGTGTTACAACAACAATCAAGTCAGGTTTAACTTGAATGACTTAGCTTGGTCTAACCACAAGCTTTCGAATGGCTTCACAGTTAAAGTCAGAGCCCACAACACCAGAACTTTGACTCTATTTAAACTCATTATTTCATCCTGCTGAATTTACCAGCATGATATTGAGTTGGAAGGAGAAAGAAGACGAGCGATGGTGTGTTTGCAAGACAAAAAGGGACCATTAGAAAGAATGGATGAGTGTAGAAGGAGACTATAATGGATAAACAAATTAAATTTCAAGGTCTGAGTCTCTAAAATCTGTTGCTAAGAATTACAGTGTGTGCTTTATGAGACACAGTATAAGCACACACCTGTCTGTTATACTCCTCCTCATTCTCCATCCACATGTACTCAGCGAAGGGGTTGGCGTCATTGCCCTCTCCTGCGTGCCCATTGGCCACCGGCTCCTTTCCCTCCTTGCCCGGAGCTCCTCCTCCCGGTGTCTTGGCCACCTCTGGACCGCTCATCTCAGCCGGCTCTGCGCGAGAAGACAGCAACAAGCTTAATAGTTAGAAACCACAAAAACTCACAACTGGCTTTTTCTTTCTTTCTTGGAGCCTGATAACTTTGACTCTCCAGCAGCTGCGTCTTATTGCCTGTTAAATTTACATTATCTCATTTGAATCAAGGTTCCAACGATTCAGTCCAGGATCCAAATTGAGCAAATTAGCATCTCAGTTACATTTTAGCTACAGCTGAGGAAAACTACTCCCAGAGGTAGAAAAGTCTTCATCAAGTCTCCCTGCTCATAAACAGAAGAACTATTTTCCGTATCTCACAATCTGAACAAGAAACAGACTGAAGACTGTAACAGCAGCTGGGACTGATTCTGGTCTCCAAAACACACGGATGTCTAAAAATGTTCTTGCTGCAAATACCCAAATGAGTCTGAAGGCTTAATAGAGTCGTTGACATTTTACGACCGCAATCAATAGTTTTTCAGCTTGGTGAATTGCAGCGCTGCGGTAAAAGGCCACAGTGCATTATTATTAAACAGGAAAACACACAAGGCCCAGACTGACATCATAAAGACATACGGCAACACTCACAGGCAAATAAACCCAGTGGTGTTAAATCAGCAGGCTTACGCTAATAAAAAGAAAATACGGCACAATGTCAACTTCTTCATTTC
This sequence comes from Centropyge bicolor, assembly GCA_037975185.1. Taxonomy (NCBI): domain Eukaryota; kingdom Metazoa; phylum Chordata; class Actinopteri; family Pomacanthidae; genus Centropyge; species Centropyge bicolor. The sequence goes on from JBBMOC010000030.1 coordinate 1,448,910, forward strand.
CATACAAAGTTGTATGTACAATCAAGTGAAGTGAGACCTAAATCTCAGTAAATTATGACAAACCCAGGGAATGTAACACAACAGAGAAAAGTACTAATTAAAGTTGCATTAGTAGAAAAAAAGTGTAAATCAGTGAGTCATCGTTGCTGCATGTTGCAATGCAGAGGCTGCAGGTGTAACTCACATCTGCCCAGCTGCTTTCCCACGACTAAGATTTATTGACAAGAATGAAAATGGCTTCATGTAGTGAAAAATGGAAAAGCACAGCTAAGAATGGATGTTTGGGTTCGGTACAGATGCTTTACTGGCGTCCCGGCTACAGTGCCATTAAATTAGTACTTTTGATGTTGCTCTTCATGTGCCAATAGCTTTAAGGGTAATTTTAGAAAGAGCTTATGGTATTTAGGGACGTTCTGTACTTTGTGCACGTTTCCTCTGTACTTTCTGAAGCAATGCCTTGACTTTTATGACATAAAAAAAAAATGCTAAGTGACACCGGGCTGAGAGCAAACCTGGTCAGAGAGGCAGCTTCATCTTGCTGCCCTTCATCTCCCACCTTCGCATTACATTACATTGGGTGTTAAAAAGACCTTTCAGCCACACATCAAAATCTTGATTACACTTAAAAGCCATGAACACCACATCACAAGTAAACTACATACGTGACTGTTAGTGCATCCCTACTCCAGCAACTGACACAGAACTCCTGCTCTGATGATAAATGCCTGCTATAATGACATAATCCTCAGACTGCCAGCCAGCTCCAACAGACTTGTCATGACTCAACTGCGGCCTCGCAGTGGGGAGAGAAAAGAGAAAGAAAAAACAATGATCTCAACCGAGCCGTGCACACAGCCCCAGGGTCAGCCCGACGCAGACGCACCACTGCAATGTTTGACTTGCGAGGGCTGACTTACTTCCTTAAACTCGAAGCAGCTTCATCCGCCCGTCTTCCAAATTCAGGACATAATGTTACACTGACGCCTACACTTGATCTTGCCGTCTCGGTCAGCGCAACAAACGTATGTGAGCCGAGCGTGACCCGAGACGGGCTGCTGTTCACTGTACAGTGACAGTACAGACACAATGTCCTTCAGAGGAGTTCAAATAAACATGGATAATCTAAGTAGGTTAGTAGACTAGGAGGAGGTGTGTCTGCCTGGCTCAAAGTTGCCAGAGTTTCTCTCAATCTATTGTGGTCAATGATAAAGTGGTTTCATCACGCTGTGTGAAGTTTTACACCAGATGTGGCATGTGAACGCAAATAATAATGAGGGCAGGAGAGAGGGTATGAGAGAACGTTTTGCAAGAGAATACGACAGGCTTAAATTTAATTCTGCACTGGTTGAGCAAGGTGCCAGTCTGTTCAAAGAGTTTGAAGCCTGCGAGTGCGCCAGGGTGTTCAAATTCATTTTTAATGGGGCCTATAAAGTGTTACAGAACAACACAGACTTTTAACAACTGCCAAAGTTTAGCACTCACTTAAGATGTGTTGCCTTTCATTCATCAGGCATGGAAGTAAGAAAAAAACAACCCAATATGTCTATCAGCAAAATTAAAAATAAATTGAGGTTGGGGTCAAAATGACTATGAAGCAAAAATGTCAAACAAATTTCTGGTCCCAGATTCTCAAATGTGAGGATTTGCTGCTTTTATTTTGTAGCATTTTAAAGTGAATGTCACTGTTTTTTGGACTAGAAGTTGATCAAACATTTAATTATTACTATTAATTGATAAAGCAAAAATTATTTAGTTGAACAAAGAAGAGATTCAACAATAAGAATACTAGTCGCATTTAGCTGTATGTTAGTTGCATAACTTTGAGAGGCTTCAACGATTAGAATATCCCTAAAGCTAAAGACCATGTGAATCCAAAACCTAAAAATCAATTCGAACAGTGGTTAAGTGTCAAGTGTAAGCATGCCTCTACTCAGACAACGCAACAGTGCACGGCGGTTGACCCAGCATGAACAAGGGAAAGTGGAGCCAGCGAGCACTGTGCCATTATGAACCACGTAGCACTTAACATGTTCGCGTTGCGTAACCTTGTGTTGGTCACCATGTAATATTTAGTTAGCGGGGGCCTAGCATCCTCTGCGAGCGGAGTATGATTTGATCCAATTCAATGGGGGTGAAGGAGAAAAGGTGAAAAGTTAAATTGCTCCTTTCGGTCAAAGGAAATATCAAAATAAACAAACATTGCGTTATGTTCAAGCTCCAGTTCTGAGACCTTATGCTGTGATCTGAACGGCTGTTAGTTGCGCTCCAGTTGCAGAAGATGTTGACATTTTTTGACTGGACGCTCCTGATGACTAATCCCCTCACTGTATGTAGTATTTCTAGGCTCAAACGAAGCCTTCCTCTCGACGAAGGCCAATAATGAAGGTCAACGTGGCTGCCTTGATTATGCATCTCTTCACTGCAGATCCTTAACATTGATTCTATCTTCTCCTATATTATTCTGCATCCATATCCCTGCTTACAATACTTACATATGTGTTGTAAAGGAGTGGATTACATATGTTAAATTACACAATAGGACAAGCTGGAAATAGATGCTTTCAGTCGAGGTGGAGATGGGAATTTCCAGTATTACACACAAGTGAATTGTAACAATAAATTAAATATTTTTGAGTTTTGAGTTCTTAGAAACATTTAAAGCAAATCCCGTTGCTGTGGAAATCTATGATGGATTGATTTTCACCATTTTCTGCAAATCTAGAGACTAAAATCATCTGCAAAACCTTCAGTATTTGATTAATGGTTTAGGCCACTTGCAAAGAAAATGCAAAACATTTAACAGTTGCAACTTGTCAAAGGGGAGGATTTGCTGCTTCTCTCACATTAAAATGTCATTCTACAATACATATTTTTGGGGTATAGATTATTGACGAAGAAAACAATTTGACAACATTTTTTTCACAAACACTGATGCTTTACAGATGATTACTCAAAAAAATAAATGTTACAAGAATTAGTAATAAAAAAAATGGTAGCTAAAGCCGCAAGTTAATGAAAATATTAAGCTATATTTCTTACAATCAACTCATTGATCCCAATTATAAACTGATTTGTAAACACTGAAAATAGCAGGATGGCAACAAAAAATCTCCATATCTACAACCGTGAAAAAAACAAAATAGTTAAGAGTAAATAATATAAATAAGCTCTAAATACTAAACTCAACACGTGGAAATGTCTGCTGAGGAATCTGCTTTAATATCATGTGTTGATCACTCAGAGGAAAAACAAGATCCTTTGTGTAGCTACATGTGGAGAAAAAAAATAAAACCTCAAACACATCCGATCTGCTGAGAGAGAGGAAAAACTGGGAAACGTTGGAAAGCGAAGATGCGTTTGTGTGACTCCCATCAGCTGTTTAAGTTCAGATTTGTGCTTTGAAAGTCACAGAATAAACCGACACATAACAGATTATGTAATGTAACATTTGCTGTGCTGGACGTTAGCGCGAGCTGCGTCGTAGTGGCTCGTAGCCTGCTAGCGCCTTCAGAGGAGCTAACCCAGGTGTCCGGGCCTACCTGTAAAGTTGGTAAATGGATTGGACGGTTTTAGCCGAGGTAATGCTAAGTGGCTAGTTCCAGCGGCTAACAAGCTAGATGGATACACATAGCTGTGCTGTCAATGAGCGGGCCTAAGGTGAAAGCCATCCCAGCAACAACAAAGGGTACAGGGCTGGGTGGCTGAAAACTGCTCAATTCACCAGAGTGGTACTATGAGTTAGCCTGAAAACAGCTTCAACGCAATCAATGCACCAAATGAAAAAACAATTGTCGGCTAAAATAACACATAAACCACGCGCCGAGGTCAAACTCCATTCCCGTTCGGATGCTTGAGGCCAAACAAAGTCGGCTGCTCAGCTATTAGCTAGCACGCTGCTACAGCATGGCAGCATCAGCGAAGCAGGTCAACAAAACAAGCCTCCGCTCCGAGGATCGCCACAGTTTTACACACGCAGGACGAACCCACGACATTCACGCTTTTGAAAAGTTGATGTTACCTGGCATCGTGCTCTCGGCGTTGGTTTCGAAGTGTAACGTTACACAAAGTTATTGCAACTACACGGCGAAGACTGCGTGCTCGTCGTTTCTCCAGTGGGGATTAGTCTGTGCTGCGATGCAACGTAGCTCAAGTTAGCTAAATCCTGTTAGCCACCTTGCTAACGTTACAGAGATGGGGCGGTCACGTGGTCTGGTGCTGCATTCGGGCGCTTTCGGGAATGTGAGATTATAATTTTTTACATGAACGTAATGTGAAAAATGTGAAGAATGCTTTGCACAATTTCCCACATTGCATCCCCTCTCCTTGTGTTGCCTCTCTGCAACTGTTACAATCGCAAATAAAGCAGAAACGCTCAAATGAAATGCTAAATAATTTTGTTATTGAAATTTTTGTTTTACAGATACAATATGAAGAGTTTGATCTCATGTAATCCATAATACTCAAATACAGTTCACCACTTTGAATATCAGTTTGATGATTTTATATGTGATATGGTAACCATTTGCCAGTGATGTCTGTACGCATCTGAATACTGACATGTGGGCAAGTGACAGTATTCAGAACATGCTGATTTCCATTTGAAGGATGAACAGCATCAACAGGAGAGCCAAATGAAAAACAAACTGACCAGAGTGCCATCAGAAGGAACTTATGTTTGTTTACTGTGCAGTCAAATATTTGCAGTGATGCACAGAAACAGACATGGCTTGGATATGCAACCAGCTACACCACCAACATCTGGATGTATCCCACCACAGTATTTCCATTCCTGTTCTCCCCAGGGCCTGATAGTGCGTGATTAGATGATGGATCCAAGATAGAACAAGATCCAGCTCTGAGCAGAAAAACACTCGACCCTCTTTCATCTGCTGTTAATTCTAATGACGAAGATTGTGTATAGTGGTTTGGGGTTTTTTTGTTTGTTCTATCAATCAAGAATAAATATCACAGCACATATCACAAATAAACACATCCATCCTGGGAGTGTCACAGCCTATGTTTCTTTTTTCTCTGGTTAGAAGGTCCAGTAGTTTATGTCATGAGTTTTACAAATTAAGTGACTGACACTTGCTCAGCAGCAAACAAGGAATGATCCTGACACTTCTACTCATAACTTCAAATACCTACGATAATTGATCATCCTATTTTTAAGCCTAAAATGCTGTCGAGAGCTGTTGATTTCTATTGCACTATAGTGAGATGAAATTTTGTTTACCACATGAATCCGAGCAAACTAAATATTACACCCACAACAGCACTACAAACTAAATTCTCCAAAACCTTATAAAGCTGAATCTGAACCTCTCAGAAACAGTCTCAAACAAAAGCTGAATGTTATAACTTTCAATTATATATAACAGAGAAAAGCAGCATATGCTCACATTTGACAACTGGAGACAGTTCATGTTTGGCATTATGGCTTGAAAAATTACTTACTAAATCCATTATCAGAATTTTTGCCAATAAACTGTATTTCAACTAACCTAGTGACTCTCATCCAGGGACCCCAAGTGAGTCATAAGATAAAATGTGAAGCCATAATATTTGAAATAGGAAAGTAAACATATATTAAACTAAATTTTACAGATCTTTCCCTCATCTTTCTTTCTTTCTTTATGGTACAATTCTTGATAACCTTCTGTACATTTAAAAACAAGTCAATGGCAACAGTCACACAAGAGAACATAACTTTTTGGTTGAGCTGTTTTACAATCCAAAGACATAGACATTCCAAAGGCCATGAGGTCGATTAAAGGGGGGTCATAGGCCAAAAAGACCTATTAACTCAATCGTTTCAGCGCCACACACCATAATAACGCAGAAAACCGAGGCTGAGAACGGGTCATTGAACGCAGCATGTGAACAAACATCCCCGAAGCTCCACCAAGAGCAACACTACACTCTTTACTCTCCTCCAAAACACAAATGCTTGCGTGGCTTCAGAAATCAAAGAACGTCTGACCAGTAATCACAGATAATTTAACAAGTTACACTTTAACTGACTTTTATAAGGCGGATTAAATGGTTGTAATGATGAACAGGCTGTATATGTATATAGCATATTGCCCTACACGTTACTGATCTGAGGAGAGATAAAACTTTTAAAGCTGAATACTTTCATGAACTTGACAGTGCTCAAATTGTATAGTCTATCACGATATAACTGTTTGTAATGTAGGGGAAGACTTTTAAGTTGTTTCACCACCTTTTCATAATACTTTTCCATCTTTTCAGACAGATGTTTGAGGCTTAAAGCGGTGCAACACAATACGAAATGTTTGCCCTGAAAATGTTGTCAATTATTAAGAAACAGACTCTTAAATTGAAGATAACACAAGTTGGTGAGTTTTCAATTAACAGTGCTGCAAGTTAGCCTTTCTCGCAGCCCTGTCTTTCTTTCTTTCTTGGGGCAAACTGCTAGCTTCCCCCCTTCACTCCACAACAACAACAGACTCACCACAACTTCAAGTGCAAATAGGGGGAATCCGCAAAGCAGCTGTCGGGGGGAAAACGGCTCTTTTCCGGTCCCGGATGTCACAAGAAACCCACACAGTGAATAAATCCTTCTAATAATCTCCAATATGCTAAACACACTTGTGTTCTCTGTGTGAGTTTGTTCGCGTTATTGGCTTAAAAAACGGATAAATTCACTGTTTCTTCGCCTGAACGTCGAGGGGGGAAAAAAACGTTGTGTCGTGTAGCGTTTGTCCAGATGCACGCTTCAATCATTGGTTGGAATCCACGTCAGACAACAATCTCCGGGATGCTATTGGTCCAGACGAGCAAACGCCCCGCCCCACCTCTCCATTCACATAAGTAAACAAAATATAACCCATTTTTCTTGTTGCCCCTTTTTCATAATCAATATGTCCAGTTAATATTTGACAACGTGGCCGTGCTAACTAGGTCTGACCTTCCTTTAACAGACAAGGATCTGGTTTTATGTTTGTTAAGGCTGTTAGGAGTGAGGGAGGATTAGAGGATAGTAAAAGTACAGCAGATGAAAACAGCTTTATGGAAGTGTGAGCGGTGGCGTGCACATGTTTTTCTCAGAGGAAATCCCCTGATTGTGCCTCATCTGTCACTATTACATTCAAGTCAAATCCGGTTTCCAGAAAGATACATCAGTAATTATTTATTTTTACAGTCTTGGAAGGATTCTTGAAATTAATGAGTGTTGCAAATCATCTGAAACTATTTGGCACCCAAGTATGCTATTGTCTTCTAAAAGTCATTTAAGAAGAAGTAAGAAAACTAACCACAAAGATATTTCTACAATCCCCAATTTATAATTTTAACTATCTTGTTAAAAAAAAACTCTGCACGCTGCACAAAAAAGGATAAGTGACACATCCTGAAGATTATAATCACATTACTTTGATTACCTTATTGTTGATCACTGTCAAAAGAAGCTTTAAGCATTCCTGTTGCTGATCATGTGAAAAACAAACCTGAGGAAGTCATTGAAAACACGATGCTTGCTCAAGTAATTTAGTGGCTAAACTAATTAGAATATTCAGAATATTCTTCTTCAATCTGTCTTGCATCCTGAGACTCACATAACAAAGCACATTGAAGCAAACAGCAAAACAAATACTACAACATGTTGTACATTGCTTTAAACATTATAAAGAAAAGATCAGTTCAATCACTCCTTTTAACATTTAATCCATAGTCCACACAGTACAAATGAGGCCTACTCAGGAACAAAGGAGTTTTGCAGGCTGCTCCATCGAGCCTGTGGGACTCTAAATCTTCTGTTTGATAGCAAAAGCTGATACTCTTCAAATAAAATATGAGAGGGGTCAGACGTAATATAAGCTGCCAGAGACAACATTCTTTTAGAAGACGCAGCTTGAAAAATTGACTCAAGCGTCGGACCCACAGTCTTTGAGCCGATACGTGGCAGTGGAACCAGTCGCAATAAATTAAGGTGATCTAGACATTCCTGGTGTGCGCTGGAATTTCTGTTTCCTATATTGTGACATTATGACGCATGAAATAAATAATGGAAAGGAACTTCAATATAGGCAACAAATACAATTGTCATACAAATTGAGCAACAACATACTTACATCTTTGCATTAAAAACAGTAGCTGGAAGGGATTTTTTTATTGTGCAGTGGACAGAATATTTTTTTTATCCAGATCATTAGAGGAGTTTTTGAGGATGACAGAAATACCTATAGAAATGCAGTAAGTACTGTTCAACCACCCTCCGATCAGCGGGTATTTATATTTGAGAAAAACAGAAGTGCAGCTTTGACTCTGATGTAAAAAAGCACAAAACCTCAGTTGAAGGTGAGGTTATGAAATGGCACCAGAATATTGCTTTATGTGATGTTGATGTTGTGAGGGTTAGGGAGGTTATGCATAGCTTTTGTGCAGAAAAGAGTCAAACTTTGACCCTGAAATTATAAATTTCAAACACTCAGAGTCCAAGTGTCTTGTGTCTGTCCAGCCTAGTAAAGACATAAAAAGCCAAAACTAAATAGCACAATGAGAGACGCTGAGACAGTCCAAGTCTGTAAAATGGTAAGACAGTCTGTGCCACTTTGCCACAGCNACACACACATGCACGCGTACACACACTGAAAAATACGACACACCCTCACATGCACATGAACAGGAAGTGGCACGTTAGCACGCGCTGAAAGGTACAATATTGCCTTCATTATTTTCTGCACAAACTCAATATTCCCGCACGCACAAGCGCTTATAGTCTGAGGTCCTGTTAACACTCGCCACAGAGGTGCTGTTAACGCTCCAATGAGCAACAGCGTGTTCGATTTTAACAAGGACGTTGGCGAACATGGAAATATATTCCAGCCTCTCATTTGTTCCAGAAACCTTAAAGAAAACAAGGGGTCACACGGTACATGCAGATATTTCTCCCCCTCTAATGGTTCCCCTGTGTGTTTTACACTCGCATGTTCCCGGGCCCCTCGTGTGTTTCATATGTTTGCTTGAAAAATGGTGCAAAAAACTCATGCAGTACTTGTGCAAGAAGATTTATTTGTAGGTGGGTTTGTATAATGATTATATAATTGTTACCACTTCATGATCCACAGCACTAACGCAGGGTCAGTAGGATTTGCATATTCATGACCATTAGTCACCCTGATGAAAGAAAAGGGAAGAATAGCATTTTTCCAAATGGCATGTGATTATGCACAAGATCGATCAGTGCCGTTTGAAAGGCCGACAGAGTTCAAGAGTTCATTCTTGACTTTCTTGACAAAACAAACTCAGCTCAAGGTTCAGTTACTTGTGTTTTCTGGATTCTTTCTTCATCAGCCGTAATGGAATTGCAGTTCAAATTTTCCTTTATTCTAAACACCTCTACATCTTCTCATCTGCATTGACTTAAAACTGCACATGCAAATAAAAACCTTGTGATGTGCTCAAAAGCTCCAGAATTGAATAAGTGGATCTGAGCTTAGACTGGTTTGGCATTCACATATACATGTGATGAATCAAACCGCTATTGATGAAAAAAAAAAGCCTCGATATTTCTAGCAGCTTCATAATCAGCCACTTTAAACAATGAAGAAATACTGAAAATTGTTTTAATGTGACTCATCAACAGTTTGATGCTATCTGGAGGGGAAGTGACAGGTTCTCATTCGGGCAGCGGTTGAGATTTTGGTCTATTTAGAGGAGCTGGAGGAAGAACAGCGTTTGTGTGTGTGTGTTTGCGTGCACGCTTGCAAGTGTATGTTCATGGGTGTGTTTCCGTCGCTCGAGGACTTCCAGGGTCCCAGAGATAATGAGGAATTCATGAGAGGAATGCTGCACAGGGGTTCCTTCCTGTCACCTGACTCCATCACTTCCTGCGTCGGGCTTCCTGCGTCTGGACCTCCAAGAAGAAGGGTGGGACTGTGCCTCGACCACTACCCACTACTCAGGATCCCTTTCATAATACTGTGTGTCTGAGGTGATGGAGGAGCTTGACCTTGGCCTCGCTGGTGGGTCTTAGCAGGTCTGATGCAGGTTAGGATGACGCTGACTGCCAAACAGAGGTCTCAGGCCAATGCCCCAAATTATGACAAATCCAGATTTCATAGCGAAGCTGTTGAAACGCTGCACCCGACTGTTAACATTAGTCATTAGAAAATAAACTGGAGCAAATGACTGCGGGCGACGGATCAAATAAAACGCATTAAACAAAGAAAGATGCAAGAGTAAAGAGAGGAGAACGGCCTATAAAGCAGAGAAGGGACAGATGTCGAAGAACAATAAAAGAGGCAATAAAGCAAAAGAAAGAAGGAGAAAGAAAGAGAGAGAGGTGATGGCAGAGTCCATATGGGGCCTCTCTTGGTTTTGGGGCAGCAATGGGGAGACATGCCAGGTAATGGCTTCCAGACACACACGCACACACACACTCATACAACCTAATTCGATTTAGAAATCTGACAAGGAGACTGAGTGTATGTGGATGTGTGTGTGTGTGTGTGTGTGTGTGTGTGTGTGTGTGTGTGTGTGTGTGTGTGTGTGTGTGTGTGTGTGTGTGTGTGTGTGTATATACCAGAGGCCTTTTCTTTCACATACTCAAGAGGTCTGACTTCCTCTGCTCTTTGGGAGTGGGGCTGGCTTGTCTTAGTGTGTGTGTGTGTGTGTGTGCGTGTGCATTTGCAAGCGCTGGGGGTTAATGTATGCTTTCAATCACAGCTCTAGTGGGGAGAAATCAGATCCCTGCAGCACGGGCCCCACGTCCACACATACAGATCTACACACACACACACGGCATAAGAAAACATAAATATCAGATAAGAGTGCATTTACTGAGTGCTTCACATCGAATGGACAGATCTCAGCAACAATTTTTAAAAACACATGTTTCCTTTAAACTCGACTGAAGTGTTTGGAGTGAGTCACCAGTAGAAGTTTATCATTTGTTTTAGGTTGGCTAAACACACCTGGCTGCTTCCTGCTCTCGTCTGCAAAGTCAGAAACCGGCACAAAAAATTTTGTGAAAAGGTTACGGGAGCAGCTACACAACAAGGAAAGTAAAGAAAGAAAGAAAGCAAAAAAAATTAAAGCAGCTGCATGTGAAGAGAAATGAAGAGAGGATTAAAAGAGGAAGAGATAATTAAACAGAGGAAGGATACATACAGGGGAGTGGGAGGGGAGAGAGAGGGCAAGATGACTTAACTGGGATACACCGCCTGTTCAGGAATACTCCACCCTCAGCCTCCAACACACACACACACACACATACACACACACACACACAAACACACACCACTTTCCCAGTGAGGTAAATCCCCCAGCATTCCCCCAGTATGTGCTGTCATAGCCCTCCCACTCCTGCAACTTCTATGTGTGTGTGTATGTGTGCGTGTGTGTGTCACCACTTTTCTCTGACATTCCTGTGCAGAGCAGAGAGGCAGCGAGCTCGGCTGCAGAGAGGCAGAACTACAAGTCCAACTCAGAACCTCATCAGCAAAAGCTGAGATTTTCTCAGAGGAAGAGCAGAAAAAATAGTTCTTTTCCTTTAAGCTGCAACTGGTTTTTCCATCCATCATGTCTCACTCTGAGGTTTTCTGATCAGGGAATTCCAATTTTGGGAAATCTGCCTGCAAGTCAGCTGGGAAGTCTCACTTTTTTTAACAAAGGGATTTCGAGGAAAGCATCCTCTTGTTCGTCTCTTCTCCATCTTCCTTCCCTGGAGGCGGATTCTAAACTTGCCAAAATCCAGAGTTTGGGATTACTTTTGAAGAGGCGAAAAAAAAGGGAAAGGGAATAGTGTTGCAACAGCGTACGAAGAGGTGGGTTGACATTCAAAGAGGAAAAATTGCACTTATGATTGTTGATGACATGTAGCTATTCTTCATGTTGGAGGTTGGATGCACTTTTTATGGGCTGTTTTGGACAAAAGCAGCTGACAAATGTAGCAACATTTTTACTTGTCCATTGGATAAACTTGCATGTTTGTGCTATTTTGCATTAATGGTTAAGACAAAGCTGCATGATAGTGTGCACAAATAAAGCCTGTCTTGCCAGTAAGTCTACAAGTAATGTTTACAAAATTTCTCCATATACTTAATAGTGAAAGCTCTATTATTAATGGTGCATAAAAGTGGAGTGTGTTGCACAATCTGCTCCTAATGTATCGTCTCAGGGGAGTTAGAGTTGCTTGTTCTGCTGATCCCCTGCTAGATCTGAGTCGGGCGTCCGAGAAAGAGAGAGAGGAGTAAAGATCGGAGAGGCAGGGGGGGTGTAAATCGTCCAATGCATGTTGAGCTCAAAGAGATGAGATGAGAGGGGGAAGAGCAGAGACAAGGGTCGAAGTCTGTGCAAGACATATGAAGCAGGGGAGAGATGTGGAGGCTCATCCTCGTCTCTGGTTTTATCATCACATAGCAAGGACAGACGCTGGGAAGGAATGCCACTGATGCACTCACACACACATTCTATTCTAATGTCTCAGGCACACACTTGAATAAATGCACACAGATGTCGCAGGCATGTACCAAAAGAAAGGATGTCAAACTCATGGTCTCTTTGTTGCTCCCACTTTCGCAGTCACACACACACACACACACATGCAAGCACTCAAACACACTCACAGAAAGAGATTTAAACAAACACAGCTTTGTTTCATTGCACTCATCTGTTTAGTTTGCGCTTGGCTCGGATCACGGGCTGATCCAATGAGTCCCAGCTCTGCAATACAATACACACAAACGCACACGAGCCAATGAAAACAACACACAAAGTAGATGTAGACTACGATTACGACTGTATGAATAAAAGAAATATAGCATATAGATAGATATGCTCCAGGTCTTTGTCTCCCATGCACACACATCTTCCCATTCTCTCATCTTCCAGAGTTCGTTTTTCCATCACATCTGTGCGTTTGATCACAAAATGTGTCACTCATGAATGCCAGTGAGTCGTTTGATGTGAGCAGCATTCATCAAGTTCTGTTTCTTGGTTGGCGTTTGGCAGACATTCTTATTCATAAACCTACATGTCGCTGGCCCCTGAGCGGCGACAGTAGCTGGGAGCCAGGAGTTCAAGTACGTGACAGTTGCTGTGAAAGATGGCTGGGGTGTGTCTTCTTCACTTCCCCTCCTGGCTGATGAATATCTTAAGTGTGTCCCAAATTACTCCCTATTCTCGACCTAGTGCACTATATTGATTTTACTTTAGTTGAATGCTAAGTTTAAAATGTGCGTTATACTGATGGAACAAAATGTGAGTTATTAGTGTCCAAATTTGCTCAATAGTATTGATTATTATTATTATTTATTATGTTGGAAATAGTGAAGAATGGGGGTCAGCACAGGTCACAACCACCTATCTCTAACCTCTGAGCTATCACTTCCTCCATTTTCAATTACTTGGATCTATGTAAGATGATTGGTTTTTGCGTCTACCCATTAGATTTACTTAAAGCTGCACTAATTTATATTTCCCTCAGGAGTTGGTGGAGATCAAAAACAGAGCTAAAAGAGAGGGAGCATTTGAGTTGTGTTCATCACTACACACATTGCTTCATATCTGCGGCAATTGTTTGCTAATATACAGTAAAAGCCAAAAGTTTGGACACACCTTCAAAGCGTTTTGTTTTTGGTTCCGGACTGACTGACCTTCATTTCTTAAAGTAATGATGGCCACTTGTTTTTCTTTAGTTAGCTGATTGGTTCTTGCCATAATATGAATTTTAGCAGTTGTCCAATAGGGCTGTGTATTAACCTGACTTCTGCACAACACAACTGATGGTCCCAACCCCTTTGATAAAGCAAGAGATTCCACTAATTAACCCTGATAAGGCACAGCTGTGAAGTGAAAACCATTTCAGGTGACTACCTCTTGAAGCTCATCGAGAGAATGCCAAGAGTGTGCAAAGCAGTAATCAGAGCAAAGGCTGGCTATTTTGAAGAAACTAGAATATAAAACATGTTTTCAGTTATTTCACCTTTTTTTTAAGTACATAACTCCACGTGTTCATTCATAGTTTTGATGCCTTCAGTGAGAATCTACAATGTAAATGGTCACGAAAATAAAGAAAATGCATTGAGTGATAAGGTGTGTCCAAACTTTTGGCCTGTTCTGTATATCATAAAATGTATATACAACATAAATCTGATTATATGTTGGTGTTTTGTTGACAGTTGTTGCACTGCCCCCAGGTGGCCATATATTAAATAAAGCCGATTTAGTTAACCCTCAGGAATTAATTACTTAGAAATGTCAAAACTACTTTATTATTATTTGTACTTTATTATCTATACTAAGAAATTATACGGAATTCACAATTTATTATGTATCGACTTCCTAATAATAATTCTAATTCTGTGTTTTCCATTTGAATAACAGCTTTCTCATTAATCATTCCATGTGCATCATGTTCGTGTTGCCGTGTTTCTCTGCAGACCCTGGCTCCTGTAAAGATGGCTGACGTGATGCAGCCAGACCCCAACAGCCTGCAGATACCCAGTGAGACACACACACACACGCACACACACACACACAGTTTATACCCATGCGTCATTAGTGAGACAACCTGGTCAAAATGACTCACTTGTCTCTCCTTATCTTTTGGAGTGTGAACACATTGACCTTTCCACATCTCACTCCCGCTTGGGAATATCACTCACATCGGATTCCAGAGACATTCCACTTCATTATAAATATTCAGTCTCACATCTAAGGGAGCTGCAGGTCAAGTGTGTTTACACCCCAGCTCACTCATCTCCGCGGTGAAAAATAATGTTTTTTCTGTATCTGTACATGTATGTTAGTATCAGCTGAAGATGATGGTTTTCCCATGGCTGCAAATCACACAAACACACAGATCATTTGGCTCTTCTTTTCCCAATGCTGAAACATGTTAATGATGAGATTTTAATTGTTAACCACAACTGTGTATCATAACATTTCTCTTTCTATTCACTTCTCCATTAATTCCCAGGTGATAATGCATCAGCCCCTTCATCGCCAGCGACAGCTAGAAATGACTGCAGCATCACACCCCTCACACCCTCACCCTCACCGGTATCTACACACACACACACACATTCACCACAGACATCCATACACACCCTTTCCTCTTTCTACTTATACTCTTTATATGGAGCTCTTAAGCAAGATATGCAAACCCACATCCACTTCTCACTGTTATTAGTGGTTTATAATAACACTTGCACTCGTCGTTTAAAGTGAGCAGTAGAATTAAAACAAGTACCCAATAAAGACTACAATCTGTGGTAAAGAAATATATGCACTTTGGCACTAACTCTCACAAGTACTAGAGGAGGAGAGGAGAGGGGGAAAAGGAGAGGGAAGTGAATGAAAAACAGCTTCGGATTTCAAAGCCAAACTGATAATTCTACTTTTACTTCCACTCATAGAAACTAGTTATTGGGTAAATTCCTTCTTGCTTATTCACTCTTAATTATAAGACAGAGATCATAAAAGTGTCTGTACCAACTTTAATCTTCCCAATAGTTGTTGAGATATTTCACTAAAAACAAAAATGTGAACATCACGGTGTGTGAGAGGAAAAGTCAAGGGGTCGCTGAAGTCAGTGGGTTTCAGAGGCACCCTCGTCGCGTGGCCAATAAAAAACAGGGAGGTGATGACAAGGAGATGAATGAGTGATTAGGACACACAAATCACCGTCTCCCTCGGGTCTTGTTTCTCTCTCAGAGGGTGGAGGTCAGACCCAGGATGGCCTGCCCGTTCTCAGTTGTTGTGGCAATAGACTTCGGGACGACTTCCAGCGGCTACGCGTTCAGCTTCACACAGGACGCTGAAGCCATACACATGATGAAGTAAGAATGTGTTTAATGTCTTCTGTTTTATTCTGTTATCTTCTATTCTTAACATCTGTTTCCTCCAATCCACGCAGGCGCTGGGAGGGCGGCGACCCTGGGGTGGCCAATCAGAAGAGCCCGACCTGTCTGCTGCTGACTCCTGAGTTGCGGTTCCACAGTTTTGGGTTTGCAGCCCGGGACTTCTACCACGACCTGGACCCGGAGGAGGCCCGGCACTGGCTCTACTTCGATAAGTTCAAGATGAAGATCCACAGCACGAGTGTAAGAGAGATGAGGAAAATCAGTCATCAAGGCTACCATGGCTTAGATTTGAGACTTAAGACGGAAAACCTGTTTTACAGTCTGGTGTTTAGTTTGAGGGACTGTTACCTGGCAGGGCTTACTAAAGTGATCAAGTTGCATTGTGGGAAAAATCAGGATATCTTGACTTCTGCTGCTTCAATTTTGACCTTTTTTATACTCCGTCCTTCATAAGTCTCCAAGTGCAATATTAAATTGTTGGATAGCTTTAAGCAGTGTCCAGTGTTTCAGCAGTGGTGCCTGTGTTTGCTGCAGGACCTCACCATGGAGACGGAGCTGGAGGCGGTCAACGGTCGGAGGGTCAGAGCCATCGAGGTGTTTGCTCATGCCCTACGCTTCTTCAGGGAACATGCTCTAAAGGTACATTTTACAGCCCCAGTTCATGATCACAGTATTGTCTTCATGCACTCTTTATAAGTGGGTTATTTTTTACATATATTTTATATGTAGCTGTAGAATGTTTTACCAATGAAAGTGTTTCTTGATTCTGTTGTAGGAGGTGAAGGACCAGTCGTCTTCTGTGCTGGAGGGAGAGGAGATCAGATGGGTCATCACCGTCCCCGCAGTGTGGAGACAACCTGCGAAACAGTTCATGAGAGAGGCTGCATACCTGGTAGAAACACACACACACACACACACACACACACACACACACACACACACACACACACACACACACACACAGGTGCATGAAACATGTTGCATGAAACATGAGATTTTGGAAATACTGTATACAAAACATAACCATGCACAGACACAGAGGATGACTGAGTGTGTGTGTGTGTGTGTGTGTGTGTGTGTGTGTGTGTGTGTGTGTGACAGAGAGAGGAAGGACAACAGGGAGATGGAAAGAGCGGCAGCATTTAAAGCATGAGATAAAGGCTGTCTGATTAATGTTCCCATGGAAGATCACTTACTATTCTCACACACACACACACACACACACACACAGAAATTCAATGCTGCACTTTTGCCTCCATCCTCCCTGTAAATCTTCCCACCAACACACACACACTCCTGCTCGGGGTACTGTACGTGTCACAATGACTTGTAGGAAATGTGCGTACATGGACAAGAATGCAGGGGGTCCTATCACAATACACATCAGTGAGAAAGGACTGACCTGTGTGTGTACTTACGCAACAGTCCATGGGAGCAACTGTACAACCTTTTACTCTTAATGTCATGCTTTCTTCATTCTTTGAAGCTGTTTGACTCTGTTCAATTGTCTGATTTTTACACACACACACACACACACACACAGATCAATTTGTTAACCATTACCTCACATCTGCCCTTCACTCACCCGGGTACACACATACATCGTCAAATCCATACACACTCTCACATGTGCAGTGACATATACGCGCACACACCCCTCGCTGGCACCCAGCTTGAGGCCGTCGGGGTGTGTGTGCTTCCTGCTGGTGATGATGTCATCAGAAGTGAACAATGAGGGAGACCGGCGTACAAACACAGGAAGTGGTGTCCAGACCTCCGCCCTGCACACACACGCACATGCACACACACACACACACTATTCCAGCCACTCAACTTTACTCCCAATACATCAAGATTAATGCTTATATACCATATATCTCCTTCCGTCTCCATTGACGCATAGATCGGCTTATGTATATATGCACCAAAGCAGAATCTACATGTATGTTGAAAAGCATGCATATTATGTCTCTGTCTCTTTCTCTCTTGTTCAGTCCCCTAAGTATCTCAACACAATCAAAAACATTGCAAGATAATAAAATTCTGCTTGTAAATTTTTCTCTCCCTCTCTTCTTCTCCTCCAGGCTGGTCTGGTGTCTCCCGACTGTCCCGAGCAGCTCCTCATCGCTCTGGAACCCGAAGCTGCATCCATTTACTGCCGGAAGCTCCGCCTCCACCAGGTGATTGACCTGAGCTTGCAGCCAATCACAAACGGCCTCGATCTGGAGGGTGCCCGGCCCTTCGACTCCAGCTTCAGACAAGGTAGTGAACAGAGAGAGAGAGTGTGTGTACTTGTGAGAACCAGAACAAGTCTTAAACAGACTGAGTGAGGACATTTTTGGAAAGTAAGGACATGTTGGCCCGTCCTCACAACTTTAAAGGGCAGTTTGAAGACTTGGTTTTAAGGGTTATGTTAGAATTAGGTTGGGGTAAGGGGTGGGCATTTAGCTCTAATGGTTGTGTGTGGGTGTGGGTGTGTGTGGTCCATGTATTGCTTATGTTTTGGGGACATAAATCTGTTTACACAGTCATGTTGTTGGGACTTCCCTTCTCCATCATGTAAATCACTAAATTTGAGGGTGAAGACTTGGGTTAAGGTTAGATTGAGGTTAGGGATAGATATAGGTTGAGGTAAGGGTTAGGCAGGTAGTGGTTATGGAAATAAATGTAATGTCAATGTAATGTCCTCTGAAGTGATGGAAACAGCTGTGTGTGTGTGTGTGTGTGTGTGTGTGTGTGTGTGTGTGTGTGTGTGTGCACTTTTTTTCTGTGGGTGTCTTCTTGTAGACTTTGTCATTAGCATGAAACCACACTGTGTTCCTGGAAATGTTGTTGTTTAATTTCACTTGGGAGTTGTGGTTTTTTGCAAAGGACCAACTGCGTTTGTGTGTGTGTGTGAGCGAAAGAGAGCACCGAGGGTAAAGATCTGACTTCAGATACTCAAAATACTGCTTGTGGTTTTGCCTCATGACTTTGCATTTGTTTGTGTGTGTGGTAGTATGACAGTGCAGTTGTGTAGGTGTGTGTGTGTTGGGGGGATAAACTGCTTTATGGATGAAAACATTTTTATAGATGGTGGAATATTCTGTGTCTTATATGTATTTTGTCATAGCCTTTTCAGCTCATTCTTGCAAATGAGCAGAGGTTATTTCAGGCATGCAGGGTTCATTTACTGCATAGACAATATCAGGTGACTGAGTTAGAGAAGAGCATGGGCATGAAAGTCTTCTGGTCAAATCCTCAGTACAAAAGATGAGAAGTTGTGTTGCATGATATCTGGTTCTTTGGTGAAAAGTCTAAATTTAATTGGCTTAAAATTCTGTCGAGTGTGCAACTAAAGACGAGCTGAAGCTGTAGTCTTTGTAAAAAAAACACCGTACTCTATTCAGTACTTTAAATCACATTCAAGTTCTGATCAATTCAAACAGAGAAACTTTGGCACAAAGTTCTGTTCACAATTGCAATGGCTTGAATTTGTTACAACTCTAATTTGAGTCTGGCTTTTTCTGTAGCACTTTATAGCACTTGGAGGCTGCGCAACAAGCCGTAAACGCTGCCATATTATCACATTATAAAATTGATTTGCAGAATGTGTAAGCAAACAGTTCCCTATTTACACATCCAGAATACACAGAGCAACATTCATCAGTTAAAGTTGGATTTCTGGGCATCCATATAATGTAAGTGCAAGCTCAGTTTTGGTCTCCACTCTATTCTGCATTCCTGGTGTGTGGATCAAACAGCTTATAGAGTGTGTAACCTTTCAAAATAAAAGAACAAAAGTGCTACTTCATATTGAAGCTGCATTGAAAACATTTGTCTTGCAACAGTTAGAGGAAAATGCTACTAAATTACAGCAGAGGAACAAAGGGGTGATTTCAGGCTGGGAAAAAAAAAAGAGACTGATGCATAATTCAAAATCCCCTGCACAGACTCCACATATACATATCCAGCCAGTGACACGCACACAAAGAACATTCACACACACACACAAAGACACACACCAAACACAGGATATTGTAATTGGAACAAGGTGCAGTGAGACTATGATCTCACCCCCTCCTGGCCTGTCATTCTCCCTCTCCTTCACTCACATTCATTCCTCTCTCTTCTCCCCTCTGTCCGTCCAGCATTAGCTCCCACTCTTACTTTCGTATGCTTTGGACTCTACAGACACACACACACACCACATACAAACACATACAGCGTTTCAACATGCACACACACACACACACTTGGCATCACGGTCATGATTTTGA
Organism: Centropyge bicolor; assembly: GCA_037975185.1. Taxonomy (NCBI): domain Eukaryota; kingdom Metazoa; phylum Chordata; class Actinopteri; family Pomacanthidae; genus Centropyge; species Centropyge bicolor. Next base: position 1,469,002 of record JBBMOC010000030.1, read on the forward strand.
CTATCTTTAGCTTTTCTTCCACCTCATTTCGTCTCCCATGATAGCGCTGGGGAGTCATTAACACACACACACTCACACACACACAAACACATACATTTTCTTTTCTGCTGTTTCAAATAGTTGTAAATTGTTTCCAGACTTGCATGTCATTCATCGCCCTCATACAAAGACACACACATACACACACACGCACACACACACACACACTCACACATAGAGGCACATACATTACCTCCTGCGTCATCCAGGGCCTTACAACAACCGTACTTGCTTTCAAGACAATGTAGTCATTGTTGCTCCATAAGTCTATAATGTTTATACTAAATCTCTCTTTCTTTCTTTCTTTCTTTCACCTTTCAACTCATTCTAATTCATGTGGTGTGGAGCACTCGTGGGGTTTGAGGGACCCTAGTAAAAACCACTATGACCTAAATTATACAAACACTTCACTTCAGACTGTCAAACCTATGACTTGCGGCACATACACTCCTGCACACATCAGGGCGACAGCTTCCCCACAACCCTGCCTGAGACACAAAAGTATAATTTTTTTCAAACATCTTCCTTCTTTGATCTGCACTCGTTTCTCATCTTCAAGCCATTATGTCTCATTTCATGGGTTCGCTTGCGTGTATAGAGGCATACGAGTGTATCTGCTCTGTCAAACAGGCTGTCAGGTATTTTGTGTATTTGTCAGCTGTGTTTAAGCGCGCTGGTTTTTGTTGGCCTCCGTCCATGCTCTTAACCTGCCAGTCAGGCGCTCTGCATGTCGAGAGCAAAGAGAAAGTTGAAATGTGAGAGCGTTCTTTCCAACAAATTGCTCCTGTCATGCAAAAATGTTATGATTGCGTTTGGTGTGTTTGTCTTGTTTTAATACTTACATCGAAAGACTTTATACTTTTCATCTGGTACATGTCATGACCTCATGGGTTATGAAACTTGTTTAAGCTTTAATATATGTAGTCCATAAAAAAATCTTGTTGAATTATTTTATTTAGCCAGAGCTTTAACTCCAGGGGACACAAACTCCTACTGGGGCCCCTGGGACCCAGAAATCCTTGCTTTGCCCCTGAGGTGGTCTGAGAGTTTGAGAACTGAAAAAGCTGGACATGCTATTTCAATATAAACTGACTTGATTTCTTGTTTGACCTCAAAATATCAAAGTAAAGCTAAGAAGCTGAAATTATTAGGTCACCTTTTTGGAAAATATACTCATGTATTATGCATCATTAAGCAAAATAGGTTTTTCAAATGACGTTCAAATTCAAGAAACTGATAATTTTTTTTATGCTTGGCTGCTTATTTTCTTAGTCGACAATCAATCAAACATAGTAAAATAAGGTACAATTTCACCTTGTTTCCTGGGGGGTAGATCCATATGTGGAATATAGCCATTATCTTTTGTCTGACTCTGACTTTTTGAACTGATTTAATGATGTGTGTGTGCAACAGAGATCATATCCAAATATCAAAGGTATAAAAACTGAAGCCAGTTGTGTGCCTGTGTGTATTTAACTTAGTGTGTGTGTGTGTGTGTGTGTGTTTGCTGCAGCGAGGGAGCAGCTGAGGCGATCCAGACACAGCAGGACCTTCCTGGTGGAGAGTGGAACCGGAGAGCTGTGGTCAGAGCTACAGACTGGTAAGACTCTGTGTGTGTGTGTGTGTGTGTGTGTGTGTGTGTGTGTGTGTGTGTGTGTGACAGACAGACCCCACATGTCGGAGATATTGATGATTTTGACTTTTAACCCCTGCAGGCTGACACACCTACTTTCTACTTTCTTTCACTGTGTTCTTTTTTCAGTTCAGTCTGGTCGCTGTTTTGTTTAAATAAAATAAATCTTAAACCAAATCTTGTCCTCAGATTGGTTCTGGCCAAGGATTTTTGGTTCACCTCTACTATTACTACCAAAGGCTAAAATGCTCCTAAATTTCTTAATAGAATAGTCTTCATTTATTATAACGAATTAATTTTCAATTCAATATTCAATAATATTTTAAATATTCCAGTGCTGCTTTGCTCTAATGCAATACTGTTTTTCACATTCATAAAAAGTAAAGCTCGCAGTGTCAAGTTTGGCCTGGGATGATAAAATCCTACCGAGGGACATTCAAACACACCCACTTTTACACGCAGCTTTTTCTCTCTGTTGAGCCATGACAACAATCTGAGGAGCCACGCGCCCCCGCTGACCCCTTCTGCTCCCTTTCCTGTGCACACACAGGAAGGACCCAGCCCATGGGACTCTCTGCCTGTCCATAAACCAAAGGAGTTGAAACCATGCTTTATTCTCCCCCTCTTGCATTTTTCTTCTCATCCTCATACCTTATACATTTTTTTTTTCATTTTTGCCCATTTTTATTGCTCGTGCTTTTTCTCTCTCTCGCTCGCCCCGTGCTTGCGTTCAGGGTGCGGTCGGCTAAATTCAGGCTCTTATCGCTGAATGTATCGTAAACACTCACCAACACGCACTCGCAGATTGAGGGCAGCAATCACACATGCCTGGAGTTTGTTTATGTTTGAGGGTCCGCTGGTTGAAGAGTTTCAGGGGAAACACACACACACACACACTCTGGAAACATGACATTTAGACATTCCACATAAATGAAGACACATTAAGGGCTGCAATTTCCTCCTACAAATTCAGGAGCACCATCATGCTTTTATAAAACTTCATAAAAAATTTCCTGGCCCTGAAATCAAACCGGCCTTCTCTGTTTCAGAAAAAACAGATTTTATGAAAAGGCAGAATGTTTCCAGGGCTCTGCAGGCACTAAACGTGTGTGTGTTTGTGCACTCTTTTTATAGGTGACAGGTATATTGTTGCAGACTGCGGAGGAGGAACAGTTGACCTGACAGTCCATCAGATCGAGCAGCCGCAGGGAACACTTAAAGAGCTCTACAAGGCTTCAGGTGCAAATTTTCACAAGCTGCTAAAACCTCAAAAATAAATCAAGTTTCCTACAGTTTCCAAAGCTGCAGCTTCTCTTCCAGGCGGTCCTTATGGTGCCGTCGGAGTAGACCTGGCCTTCGAAGCCATGCTGTGCCAGATCTTCGGCGAGGACTTCATCCAGAGCTTCAAAGCCAAGCGGCCGGCGGCCTGGGTGGACCTCACCATCGCGTTCGAGGCGAGGAAACGGACGGCGGCGCCGGGCAGGGCCAACGCCCTCAACATCTCCCTGCCCTTCTCTTTCATCGACTACTACAAGAGACACAGGGGGCAGAGCGTGGAGGCCGCCCTGAGGAGGAGCAAGTGAGTGTGGACTGGGAGAGCTGTGTGTGTGTGTGTGTGTGTGTGAGAGAGAGAGGGATGATGGGTTTCTGAGCAGATTGATTGAACATTGGTCTGATTTAGTGTATCTCACCTGTGTGTGTGTGTGTGTGTGTGTGTCAGTATGAACATAGTGAAGTGGTCGTCCCAGGGGATGCTGCGGCTGACACAGGAAGCCATGAACGAGCTCTTCCAGCCCACCATCATCAACATTGTCAAACACATCGGTGAGAAACACACTATGACACACAGTGACATGCATATGAACAGTGTATACCTACTCAGGCTACTTGTGAGTCTGTGCCACATAGATTACACGTCCTTGTTTACTTGTAAATGGGCATTATGAATCTAAATGGTACAAAAGGACAAAAACAACACAGCACACTTTTCAACTACGCCTCAGACCAAACAAAACAAACTTCAGGCATAATGGCTTCCTCCGTGTCATTATTCTAGATGGTGACTTCATTGCTTGTTTTTTTTTTCAGCCTGACAGAACTAAGGCAGAAAGATGGAGAATGCCTGTTTTAAATCAGTCGCATTCCAGTGGTACGTTCAAAACCGAGGGACTGGTTTTGTAGCATTTAGTTTCCTGGACCTTGTTGGATCGCCATTAAAAAAAAAAAAAAAAAAAAAGAGTGAGAGGCCAGAATGGGTTTTACATGTATCTGTCAAACTGTGAAATCAGAGTTGGGGCACGAAGTAGGACTCACTGTTCGTGTGTGGACTGAGCACTTAATGTTGATGATGTAAGCAATATTAAGTGTAGCTGATGGGAAGGAAGTAGAAATTAATATACCTCCATGAAACATCATGTGATAGTACTCTTACTATACTTCTCCTCCACTTATTTTCCTCTCTAACTTCTCACATGAAAACAAAAGTCCTATATTAAAGCTCTTCCTCCTTTTCTCTGCCCTGACAGAGGAGCTGATGGCAAAACCAGAAGTGCGTGGTGTGCGTTTCCTCTTCCTGGTCGGTGGTTTTGCCGAGTCGCCCATGCTGCAGAAAGCAGTCCAGAGAGCGCTGGGGAGGACGTGTCGCATCATCATCCCCCACGACGTTGGACTGACCATCCTGAAGGGTGCCGTGCTCTTCGGGCTCGATCCCACTGTGGTGAGCGCTCAGGAGTCGATGTTTGTCCTGGAGTAGCTCTATGACACCTGTTCTAATGAGCTCCCTCTCTCTCACAGGTCAGAGTGCGTCGATGCCCCCTGACCTACGGCGTCGGCGTCTTGAACCGCTTCGTGGAAGGACGCCACCCTCGCGACAAACTCCTCATCAAGGAAGGCCGCGAGTGGTGCACCGACATCCTCGACCGCTTCGTCTGCGTCGACCAGTCGGTGGCCCTGGGCGAGGTCGTGAGAAGGAGCTACACGCCTGCCCGTCTGGGACAGCGGAAGATCATCATCAACATCTACTGCAGCGCCACGGACGACGTCACGTACATCTCCGACCCCGGAGTCAGGAAGTGCGGGACGATAACTTTAGACCTGCCGGAACCGTTGCCTCTACCGGGAGCAGTGGGAGGAGCAGGAGGAGGAGGCCCAGAGAGGAGAGAGATCAGAGCCACCATGCAGTTCGGAGACACGGAGATCAAAGTCACAGCCGTTGACGTCATGTCTAACCGCTCGGTCCGGGCTTCCATAGACTTCCTGTCTAACTGAGGAGGAGGAGGAAGTGGAGACGAGGATTGGAAAACACAGAAATAATTGATTCTAGGGATGATATCTTTTGAAAAAGCGGTACTTTGGGAGTGGGCGACATGATTTTTTTTGGAAAGAACAGGAAGTCACATCCTGTAATTCAGATATTTAGGCTTTAAAGTTATTCCTCAGATTAGAAGAAAGATCGTGAGAAGAACATTTTCCAGCCTATACTCCTCAAAAAAAAGTGTATGTATCTCCTTACCTGAAAGGTAGGGGGCGCTCTCTCAGAGGAACAGTTGTATCTGTTGCAACAAACAGATACCTTCTAATAATTCAACCTGTCTGAGGAGTGTTTCAACTTTTGTAAATAGTTTGTTACCCAGAAAGACTCTGCATAATGCCTTATACTACCTAGAGTAAAACTCATTCATTTTAATTGCTCCATTTGAAGACTTTTCCCTCATATAGTGAATGGCACAGTTCTGGTCTGATACCTCATTTAAATCCTGCTTCACTACACAGATACTGATGCAACTACCTGGACTGCAGCTTTGATTCTCTCATGGGACTATGATTGTGCATAACCTGGTGGTGAAATGACAGAACTACAGGCTGAAAATCATGGACAATAAAAGCTCCCAGGATGCATCAAAACACACAAAAGACTATGGCATTGTTGTGTTTCTTATAAAGTATGTCACCACTGAACATTGAATGAAACATTGCAATGGCTTTTTCTGGTTAAACTACAAGGATCTTACTCTTCTGTATCATCTCTGTAGGGATCATCTCAGTGTCAGACACTTAGAACAATCTGAGCCTGTCAGGGGCAAAAACAAGCACTTTCAGTGGATGAACATATCCCCAAGGATTATGTTGGATCAATTACTTCATTTTGTACCCATTAGTCATTTAGATCCCAAATTAGTTAAAATGCCAAAACATCACACTGTATCACATTAAAGCCACCAGTCCTTCTCTGTGTAATCTGTAATAAACTGTATTCATGTTTGCATAAAGTAACAAGATTAAGAACTACATGTTCAATTTGTTCTGTGCAGGTCGGACAATGATTTAGCAAAGCATCATCCTTACATTGTCTGAACTTTACAATCATGTACCACTTTTCCATAGCAATACCATGCTTTACATTTCCAATGTCAAGATCATAGACTTTTTTAATACTGTACACATACCAGTGATTTACTGATACACTATCAGGATATAATCTATTCTGTCTCCACCCTCGACCAGATGTTTAAAATAACACACATATGAAGAGTCAACAGTATGATTTCAGCTGTGGATTTATTGATAAGAATGGTCCAATAAATAGTTTTACACAGCGTAACCAGTGAATGGTTCTGAACTGCTCGACATCCTATCAGTGCTTTACTTTCCATGTTACACATCAGTTTGTCACGTAACACAAAACCAGATTAGAAATTATGGGACAGCTCGATGTCGGAGGGGACGGGAGTGTGTTGTTTCGAAACCAAGGAGGAACTGATTTCATTCTGCTTGCGTTTGAATTTTCACTAAAATGGCTGCACATGGAAAGATGCAGTGCTTGTTAAACAGACGTTACCAAGTCAAAGGTTCAGTACGAAAAAAAACTACAGGTGACAAAGAAAAAAATCACGAGAAATGTCAGCCATCTTTAACAAAGTCAACAGAATGTCTTGAAATTTCAAGATGAACTTCTCCTTCCCCCCCTTTTTGTTTGCTTCACTACATCTGCCCTTTGCAATGTGTCTGTGTTTGGTTACACCTTATTTTATCTAGAATTCAAATCCAAATGCAGGTCAAAAATGCAAACCTACATTCAACACATCTAAGAAAAATGTAAGGGTGCACTTCCTGGACTCAGACTGAGTTTTTGCAGGGCTCTTCAGATAGTGCTACATGGAGACGTAAAAATCAGAAGAAAACTCCAAGGCATTATTTTTAAACAAATGCCTTTATAATCATTGCATGGTCGAATTAAATATTTAAACAACCTAATGTGTTTCGGCATCAAGCCTTTGTCAGTTTTGACACACACACAGAAGATCCCATTTGTGGACATGCAAACTGTGGCTTCTTTCTCGCTCAGCAAGTCTTCTCTGCAGGATATCATGAACACTACTGAATTTCAAATGGGAGTTTAAAGGTCTAATATGATCATGCCATGACAATAAAGGCATATAAATTGTCTAAAAAGAGAGTGCCTTGGAGTTTTCTTGTGATATTTCCAGTCTATGTTTAAATGTAACCTGACCAGAAACCAACCTTTTCCATCTACATTTGGATTTCAATGCCAGTTTAAAATGAGGTTTTGTTCCTGCCTCCTCTTAGTGAGCATGGGGTCTCCCACGGCCTCTGCCCCTGCCAGCGCCACCCGGAGGTCCATCCATAGAGCTGCGTGGGTTCTTGATGGTCTCGTCGACTGACAGGATGAGGCAGGCTGCCTCTGATGCTGCCGTCAGAGCGTTGATGCGCACGATGGATGGCTCCCAGACGCAGGCAGCGAAGTTGTCTGCAATGTCCTCGTTGTTGATGTCCACACCGTACCACATACCACCCTGCAGGGAGATGACAGATGAAGCACATAGAGTTGACTTTATTTCCTGTTCCACTTCTAAAGCTGCAGGCCATAAAAGCCCCTTATCCCAAGTGCTTTATTTAAAGTGTTGTATAGGATTAAGTGTGTGTTGCAGTTCTTACCTGTGCGTGTTTGGCGCGCAGTTTGTTCAGGATGTTGGTGGCATCGAAGCCGGCGTTGTCGCACAGCTGTCTGGGGATGACCTCCAGGGCCTTGGCGTATGCTCCGATCAGCAGCTGCTGTTTTCCAGGGATGGTCCTGGAGTAATCCCGCAGGTACTTGGAGAGCTCCATCTCTATGGCTCCACCACCCGCTACAATGGAGTCATTCTGGAAATGGGTACAGTCAGTGTGTTTGCCGTCAGTGCCGTCATCTCAGTACAGATGGACTGACAGATTAATATGCATTGAAATTCTAGAGCCAATTCAATATTATGAAGAACAAGAAATTAATTTGGCTTGAATGAATGAATACAGCTCATGATGGAATGATGAGTGACAAAGCACTGGTCATAAATATATAAAACTGTGTATCCTAATAGCTACATGTAATGATCCTTCTTGCACTCCATGTGTCAAACTGACCTTAATGGCTCGGCGTACGATCATGATGGCGTCATGCAGCGATCGCTCTGTCTCCTCTGTGAACTGTTCTGCTCCGCCCCTCAGGATGATGGTGCACGTCTTTGCCTTCGGACAACCCTTGAAGAAGTTATACCTGCACACAAACATGGTGGGGTGAGCGGACAAAGAGTCATGGTGCACAGTGTTCTCTAAAAATGTTATTCTCTGAAGACGACAGACAAAAGCTTTGAGCACGTCCCCCTTACCTCTCTCCTCCAACCTGGACCTCTTCGAAGAGTTCACACTGGCCCAGGACATCGTCTGTCAGGGCACTAACTGAGGTCTGGATGGAGCCACCGCAGGCCTGGAGGTCACATGGCACACAGTCATGTTCAAGCTCATTTTAACATGAAGAAATGTGGGTTTGTAACACTCCAAGTCTCCTACCATCATGGTCCTCCTCAGATCCTCCTCCTGCACCCTGCCAGCGCAGAACAGGTCTCTGTCAGCGAAGTACTGGGTGGCCACATCACCGATGGGCAGCTTAGACAAAACCACCTTGGCTCCTGACTGATAGATCTTCTCCAGTTTGTCGTACAGGATGTTCCACTCGGCGTCCACAATTGCCTGGTAGTCCTGCAGAAAAGAGGAAAGTAAAATAAACAATCACAGAGAGTAAAGATAAGAGAACAATTTCAGAATGACATTTTCAGGCACTTATTTTACATCCAAACGCTGTGTTGTGGTCCTCATACCTCCACAGACTTCACGCGGACCTCAGCGTTGTCCTTCTCAGCCTTAAGCTCCAGCTCCACATTGAGCAAGGCAATCTTTGGGTTCTCATAGCGTTTAGGCTGCATCTCGAACCCGGCGTAGGAGAAGGTCTTCTTGAATGCAACACCAGAGATCAACTGGGAATCCTGTGAAATATAAATATAGAAAGTATATCACAGATCGATTCCTTGGCTGACCCATAAACTTGTTGTTATTGAGTTTTGTTTAATGGGGAGTAAAAGTAAAAGAGACAAACCTCAAGGGCTCCTCCCTGGACCTTCTTGATGCCAATCATCTTCAGAGACAGCAGCTCGTCCAGAGACATGACAGCGTCCACCACCATTTTGGAGAAGAAATCCTTCTGACCAGCAATTAGCTTGGAGTTCAGGGCTGTGGCTGCACACTTCTCCAACAGCTGCCTCTGCTCTCTGACAGGGTAGAGAGGAGGATAAGTACGTTTAAAATAGTATAGCTAGACCTGGAGTTTTTAATAGCTCAATGTAACTACAAAGAACATTTATATATTGCTCATGTGATACAACAAACTTCAAATGCTAAATAGCTGCCATGCACATAAATAAGTTGTTGCAGTAAATGCAAGCACTTACTGCTTGTCGTCTTTCTTCACAGAGACAGCGATCTCCTTGATCTTGTTGACAGCGAGGTTGGTGGCGGTGCGGAAAGCTCTGATGATGGTCTGAGGATGGAGACCCTCCTCCACATATGATTTCAGCTGCTTCAGGAACTCAGCGGCCAGGAGAGTGACAGAGGTGGTGCCGTCCCCGACCTGAGGATGGCACAATGAAGAGATAGAGTTTAGAAAAACCTTTCATGATGATTTGGCAGCATAGATCTTCTTCTTTGTTGGGATCTTCTGACAGATTTTAATAGATGTCCACCTTTAATCAAGAACAGAATTGGTCGCAAACCTTAATACACACACCCACTCCTCACCTCAGCATCCTGGGAGCGAGCGATGTCCACCAAGGTTTTGGCTGCAGGGTGAACCACATCAAGCAGTTTCAGGATGGTGGCTCCATCATTGGAGATTGTGGCCTTACCTGGAAAACAACAGTAAATTAAATTTCACGGGGAATATCAAAAATCATCCTGTAATCGATTCCAACACCAAACAGTTACAGCAAATCTTCATCTAACTCTCTCTCCTCACCTCTGCTGTCAACCATCAGCTTGTCCATCCCCCTGGGCCCCAGGGTGGTCCTAACAGCCTCAGCAATCACCTGGGACGGAAGATTTAAAGCATATTTGGTTACACAAATACAACACAAACAGAAAAAACACACAACCAAGGAGAGAAAAACAATTTTCCTGACCTGGCAGGCATTGATGTTACTGATGAGCTGGGGAATGCCCTGAGACGTGTCTGTCCCCTCCTTCAGCAGGATAACCGGTGTGGGCTGAAGAGAAGAAAGAAGGGATGGAAGATAGAAAGAAAATGAGAAAATCAAGTAAGATGAACCCAAACAGAGAATTTAAAATAAGTCAGGTACAGTGAAATAGTGTGTCTTGATTATCTAATAAAAACCATTATGTAAATAGACAGTGGTTTTCATTTATAAAACTTGGACTCCATTGCTGTTCATCAAGTTTAAATTAAATCACAATACAATAATAATATTCTCATCTCATGTCACTGTATTTATACCAGCTATATTACTCTGTACAATAACATAAGTCACAGTTCTTACAAGATTACATCCTAAAATGGTCAAAGACATGGTGGTCGTGTCTGGTACTGTAGCTGCAGGGTGTGATGCTTTTGTTAGCCATCAGACATGCAGCTGTGTGACACTGTCAAAAGCCGGATCACTGTTTACAGTCTGCTTATAATAATAATGCTCATTGTAGCAGGCTACATATAAAAACATCACATCACAGTTTTACAACACAGCATAGCATTTACTAATCATTAGCTAACAGATCTTAACAAATAACGGTGATCAACTTTGTCTGGTCTTTGTTACTCTGCAGCAGTCAGCTTCAGTCAGGCATGGCTACCAAATCTCTGGACACATAGAAAAGCTGATGATTACTCGAACAATAAATTTAAACTAATCGGTTGACTGAGTTAGCTTTGATAGTAAAGAACAATCAGAAATGTTTCTTTTGCCGGCACTCAAACTAGAGGCTAACATTCAACAGCTAACTTGATAATAGTCTGACTAGCAAGGCTGCAATGACAGAAAAACACATAAAGCCTTAAATTACAGGTTCAAACAGTAATCAACCCAGCGCAGTTTATCTTATTTCAATAATATAAGTGACGCTAACATGTTAGCATGTTAGCTAGCATCACCCTTAGCATCGTATACGCCCATTGAAGCACCGATGCTAACACTGTGTGGCTAACAATAAAATGATTTTAAAAGAATTTCCACTAAATAATCGCGTCCAAACGCCGCCAAAGGTGAGTCATCTAAACATAGATGAGGTCAGGTGCAAATGCTGGATGTCAAACTGAAGGATGGACGTGGATTGTACATTTGAGTTTGTGGCTAAATGCTAACTCACTCACCATCATCTTTGCAGTTCCTTCGAGAAGCTTTCCACCGGCATCCAATCCCACAATGCTTTTCGAAAACAGGAACTGTGGTAGGTGCGTTCAAGAACACGTTTTGTCAACGATATTAATTTTCTATTTTAGACATTTTTTAAAATAAAACATAGACTTACTGACGAGCTTCTGTTGTGTTAGTGTAAATCACAAGTATGAAGCGTTAAAGAGTTCGATATTTAACTGAATAGGACATTATGAAATACGATAATAGGAAGGAATAAATGTTGTAAAACTTAAACACGAACTAACACATTGTAACATAAAGTAAGAAATTGCTTTCACTTAACTCATTATTGTGTTATGTTAATATCATTGTTCTTATTCTCATAGTAACTGGGTTTTATCTTTATTTCATGATTGACATTTTATTTTAAAATAGTCTTTTCTGTTTTTCTTGGTATTATTTCCCAATGATTCATTTCATATCACTTTTCATTTCAGAATCTATCTTTTCATTTAATTGCTGGTTCATTTATGAAGTTTTCACAATTTGCTTATATAAATCATAACTTTTAATGTCTGTTATATCTAATTATTTAATATTGAAGGTGTCATCAAATACTGGTATCACAGCATTGTGGCTATGAATCATGTGAGATTTCAGTTATTATAATATCATGATTTAGTTCAAACATCCTCTTTTATTTGTTTTGATTCTAATTAGACTGGTCAAGTCTAAATGATATAAACAATACATATCTCTAAACCACCATAGTCATTATTTCTCCTCTAAGTGTCCCAAAGTATTTTCACAGTAATAATGTTGATGCATTTGTTTGTTTTTGTTAAACAAATTCATAGCAGGTTATAACATATTAGACCAACTTTCTGTAGGACACCTGTTGTCTCAGTGAGCAGAGCACTGCCTGCATGGAAAGTTATCATTAGCACACGTGTGACATAGGTTGTGGGAAATCATTTTCATGTTGCAAACCATTAACGTGACAGGTAGAGCATGCAGTCTGTGACTTTTCAGGCTGTAATGGAACAAAACAGAACACTACGCTCTGAAAATTTGCATTTCTCAAAAGTAGAGAGGTCCAGCTGTGCATTTGTAGAAGGTGAAGGTGTGTTACGCCTTCTCAGTACTGATTACACCATATGAAATGCATTGCAATTAAGGGAAGGTGAAGAATTTCCTTCTGAATCAGGAAGTTACAAAAAGTTAAATGTAATCAAATAGTATGAAACCAAGATCAGAGGGTTTTACTTTCACTTTTTTTTATTTGAGCCTCAGACTTGCTGCAAAAAAAAATATCCAGCCTTACAGTCACACAGCACATTTGGGTTTATAAGCTTATAGTTATTGCCCTCTTACACAGCAGAGTTAAACTACTAAATCAAACAACGTAACCAAGTGATGAAACAAACTATATGGTGACACACATAATATTAGTACAAGTTTCTAACACATCTATACACTGTATGCCCAATCACACAGACACAAAGTATAATGTATTTTGATATACACTCTTTAAGAAATTAGTTAATTTCATTTCTTTAAACTAGTTATCAGAATATGTTTTGCATCACTGTCTCAACATAGTTATTAATACGCAGTGAAATGTGTCAAATGTTGGGGTGAGCTTCCAACCTTATATCTGCATCATACAATCCTACATTGAACAAAAACATTTAAAAGAAAGCAGACTCTTCTTGTTGTAATGAAGCTGCAGTCTGTAAATCACTGTGCTACTATTGCATATAAATGACACAGGAGATGAACTAGCTGTTTTTTGACATCATGCATGGCAGCCTGCCCAGCCTGTGCAGGTAGAGCAGAGGCTGCAGGTAGGTGCCGCTGACTGCAGCAGCCATAGACATGGGCACCAGCTGACACATCAGTGTTGGAGTTGGAACGAAGCCACCGATTGGCAAGGTGATGATGAAAGGGAGGTAGTTGAGTGCAAGGACAGCCTGAATGACGGCGACAGTGTGGAAGGCTGTCTTCTTCATAGAGTTCATCTGTGTTTTCCCCCTCTGCCTGCTTCTATCAACTTTCTCCACCTGCTCCTCCTTTCTTTCCTCTTCCCCTCTGCTCTGCTCTTTCTTCCTCTCCTCCATCACCTTTCCATCCCCCGGTGGAGGTTTCTTTAAAGCTTTGAGAACAGACAGGCAGCAGAAGGTGTCTATGATCAGAAGAGGGACGAACAACAAACATATTGAGTGGTAAGAGCGCTCAACTGTAGATGCTGAAGCCATGAGGACATAAAGGCACCACGAGACTCCCAGACAGCCCCATCTGTACCGAGGCGAGTTGAATCTGGAAGGAAGTTGAAATCGAGAGGAGAGAGCCACATATTATGGACCAAATTTTTTCCCAAACACAACCGCTACAATTATCAACCGCTACAATTATCTACTCTGTATGACTAGAATAATTTCTGCATTGATTGATTGGTTGTTTGGTTTGTATAAATTCTACTAGTGCGAAACATCATCACAATTATCTTGAGCCCAAAGTGACACCTTCACTATGTGTTGTTTTGTTCAACCAAAAGTCCAAACATCAAAATTATTACTATTATTATTATCATTAAAATAATTAAAAGGAGAAACAGCAGCGGCAATCTTGAAATGTTCTTGTGTGCAAAATTACTTGTAACAAGTATTTGTCAAGGAATGTACACCAAGGTGTTGTGTGTGGTTTTACCTTCGATAGACGAGAGGTCGTACAACAGCCATGTACCTCTCCACACACACCAGACCAAGGAGCAGCGGCTTCATAAAGAGCACTATTGCAGGCAAGAATATCATCACGACATACAAAATTTCACTCTCCCACTCATCTTTACTTGCAAAGAAGAAAGGTGAGCCCAGGTAGAAAGACAGCTGGATGAATGCCAGGTGGAGGGGGAAGAAGTCTGCAGGAAGGACACCAGTATCCTTGGACCTGTACATTTATATGTAATAAATGAAAAATAAAGGTGTGACAGAACTGGATGAAGACAAAGGAAAATAAAGTTTTGCAAGAACAGTAATTAACAAGCAAGTTTTTTAAAATTCTTCTTTAGGGTGCATGATGAGATTTCTGTACATGTTCACCATTACATTACACCACAAGTTAAAAAAAGAAAGTACCTTCTCCTGAGGATGTGACAGACGAGCCAGAGGTTTAAAGGGGCACCTACTAGGAATTCAAAAAAACAGGCGGTAATGAAGACGATGAAGCCTGATGAAGGTATATAATTGCCAATTCCATCATATGTATAACAGTCTTTCCAGTCAAAGGAAGAAGAGTTTACAGTGGATCCAGTCATACTGCAGGAGAAGACAGAGAAATGAAGGTTCATTATTTTTTGTTACAATGGCAAATCTGCAGGTAGATCATTGGTGCATGAAAGTATGTATGTATGTATATGAATGTACAGTGAAGTAGCTATAACAAACCTTTCAGTGTGTAAGAATGCTCTGAAGGCAGCTGGTTTTTCTTCCAACCTTTTGCAAAGTGCTGATTTGAAAAAAGCTGCTGCCTGCACAAACACATGCATGAAATGATGATGATTTGCATGAAATGACATGAACCGTGAACCACAACATACAATGTACTTTACTGTATGTTCTGTAGGCAGACTGCATACAGCTCATATGAGTTTTTGATCTTCAAGTTTTTTTGTTACCATTAGACCAAATAACAAATGAGTACTAATATTTTTTGATGATGTGTTTAAATAAGGCAAATTTCTTTGTATAGCCCTTTGAATAACAAGGCAAAGTGCTTTAATTACTTTATCTAATTTAAAAAATGCATTAAGACAATATATAAAAGAAGCGTCGGAATCTAAAAAGACACAAAGACGAAAATAAAACTAAAGGAAACTAAAATTGAATTCAATGTAACAAAATAATTTTGAAAAATTGATTTAGTTTAGCACATTTTAAAAGTGGTGACAAGTGTCATTGAACGCAGCTTTTCTTACGTCTCGCAGCGATGCTGAATAAAGGCGTCTGATTGGTTTACGGCTTGTGCACATCGACTGTATTGTGCGTCGCAGCTTACGGTGCGCGCGATACAGTATCAGCACATACTGCATGGGCGGACGTTGATAACCAATAGGGCAGACTCCACCCGTGCAGACACTCCGAACACCAAAACACGCGCTCATAATGTTTCACCCAGAACTCGCGCGGAGTTCAGATCTTGTACACAAGCCTGTGGCGGGAGATGTCGAACAGAGCAGCATAGACACTGATTTTGACATTTTAAATAGTCTCAAAATAAACTAGGAAAGCAGGAAAAGTTGCGACAAGAGACGATTTGCTGGAGGAAAACGCCAAGATGGATGAATTCGGGATTTACGCGGTGTTTGGAGTAAACGGTCCGCCTCAACGACTGCTGAGGTAAATGGATTTTTTGCAACCTTCATGTTAGCTAGTTTTTCACCTTGTAACATGGTGTCTGCGAGGCTTCATCTATCTGAACCGCAGCCCAAGCGTTGTTAAACAATGATTCATATTAGCAATGATTATACACCTGAATCTGTTGCTGCTCCTCATTGGCGCCTCTTTGAATTAGCCGTGTTTATACAAGAGGATATGTCTGCTAGCTTCTTCTACACGCTAGTAAATGTCCTCCCTTCTCCAGCTCAGTTTTTCCTAAATAGCAAAAAAGACGAACATTCATTTATTGCTTTTTTTTTCTTGTCAGTGCTGAAGGTTCATGCAGGGCGTCTGTTGCAGTTCCACCGAGTGTTCGGCAGGTGGTGCTGTTCAGCAGCGGACCGTGGGGAGAGAGGATCTGCGTCAACGTGGAGCTCAATGCAGACCGGATACCGATCACCATTGGAAAATTGACCCCATATAACAAGTAGGTTGACTCTCAGGGTTTTGTCCCCATGATCAGATCTTCACTGCTTATTTATACAGTAAAAGTTGGCTGTTTTTTTATATTTCTGTCCTGTGCATCATCTGCCTCCCACTGTGATCAAATCTGAATAATCAATAATCAGATTTAATGAAAGACATCTTGTGTCCTCCAGGTGTCTGTCATGGGAGCAGTGGGAAGAGGAGACATGGACAGACAGTGTCACACTGAATGTTTCTCTGGAAGGAGGAAACCTGGTAAATATCAATCAAACCCTAGGATTCAGGACAGTGAATAAAAAACAAACCATAAAAAAGGATTATTCAGGTTTCCAGCTATTAGCCAAGCCTCAAGACAAAGCTTTAAACTGCAACATTTATCCATCATGGTAGACTGATTTGTTGTCTTTATTTAGATCAAAACCTTTCAGTTTGTTCCTACAAAAGGTTTCATAATTCTTTAAATCCTGTTTTTTCCTCAGGTAAAAGCAGACTGGTCAGAACCAGAGCTCATCCTGGCTGTGACGGAATACACACCAAAGGTATTCTGAGAACGATAAAATTTTGCTAAATGAGCCATGTTGGTAGCGAAAGTCTACGGACTGTGTGCGTCAGTCATATTTTAAACATTTAATATGTTTGTACTTTGCACTTGTCTGCATAACTTTTTCAATGTTAACTTACCTTTTTGGTTACCTACATTTGCCACAATGTCTCTCAGCAACCCAGAATGCAACATGTTATTGCTGCGACAATGGATTCTGGTCTCTTGAGGTTAATATCAGAAAAGAAATTGGTTTGTCCTGTTTGCCTGCACTTCCTGTTATGTTTGTTGAATATTGATGCAGAAGCCCGATCAACAGGGGAAGAGTAAATTACTGATAGCTGTTTTTTTTAACACCTTACCCCTTTTTCCCAATTTACACTAAATATTTGCTAAACAATAAGTGACTGACTGATAAGAGACCTTCCTAGGACACCATGGTTCCCCATGCAGCCAGGGAGCTCAATGGCAAGAGGAAGCGCGAGCGAATGTCAGAGGAAGACGGTGATGAGAACAAGGTGGTGAAGAGAGGGGAAGAAGAGAACGTGTGCCCAAACGGAAGCATGGAGAAGACCACACCCGTGCGAAAAGCCAGAGGTCAAACCAAAGGGGGTCAGAAGCTGTTCAGTAATGGAGGGGATGCAACAAAGATGAAGGGAACAGGTGAGAGAGACAGGACACTGTTCATGCCTTCATGAGTGTGTGACCCAGAGTGGCATTGCTAATGATGATTAGTGCTAAAGACAATCTCATGGCTTTGTGTGGAGGAGTAAAGCATTTCTCCTTCCCTTTCTCCTTTCTGCAGCTAATGGAACAGGAGAGGCGCAGGGGATTGTGGGAAGAACGCCTCCTCAGAGCGCAGCCAGGACGAAGAGTAGGCAGGCCAAGACTCCCACACAGACCAGTGAGTTTGTGCATACACATACATACGTACAATTTGAGTTATTTTTTTTTACCTTTACTTTTTTTCGTCGTTCCTATTCCCTTCTCAGTCCCACAGCTGCTCCATTGATGCACATCGCCCACCTGAGGTCACCTGAAGTTTCTCAAGTAGTGAGAAACGTTCGGTGCAGGAATGTATCATAAACTCGGACAGGCTGCTGCACATAAAATCAACACCTTGCCTTACATCTGGTGTGAAGCAGGAGTCAGCTGCCTCTGCAATGTTTAGACTTTATTTGGCACTTGTGAGGCATTAACACTTGAAATAACAGGTCTCTGGTTTTCCCTGCAGCCCCATTGGTCAGCCCGTCAGGTCGCTGGGGTCAGACTCTGTGTCCCATCGATGCTCAGACAGCTATTCTGATTGGAGGGCAGGGAGCCAGGATGCAGTTCTGCAAAGATCCCATGTGGAAGCTCTGTACAGGTCCGTCAGTCACAGACAGCATTTTGGAATTTCATGTTTGATTCTAAAAAATTGCATTTAAGGGAACTTTGTGATGGGTTCATGTCAGAGCAAGTGTTTTTGTGTCTGTCTAACAGAGGACACGTCCTGGGTGGCAGCAGAGACTCTGGCAGAGGGTCCAACTCCCGAAGCCAGGATCGGCCACACAGCCATCTATGACCCGGACTCAAGGCGGATCTTTGTGTTTGGAGGCTCCAAGAACAAGAAGTGGTTCAACGATGTTCACATCCTGGACACACAGAATATGAAGTGGACCATGGTGGAGGTATGTGTGTGTGTGTTTTTTTTTTGATTGTTTGAAGTCCACTTTCACCACTCGTCCTATTTCTTCACGTCTTTCTCCCTTCTCTCGTCTCCTCCAGGCTAAAGGTGAGGTGCCTCCTCTGGCCTACCACAGCTGCAGTATGTTCCGGGGTGAACTGTTTGTGCTGGGAGGGGTGTTTCCTCGTCCAAACCCAGAGCCCGACGGCTGCAGCAACTCGCTCTATATCTTCGATCCCCACATCTCCATCTGGTACCAGCCTATTGTAACTGGCGACTCACCCTCCCCCCGCTCAGGGTAAGATGGTCTGATCCAAATGTCAGTCTTCTCGCACTTTAATCACATCATTTTTTTCCTGCTCTTATCCTCCTTCTTTGTTACTTTTCTTTCTTTCAGTCACTCTGCATGTGTGATGCAGGAGAGGAAGATCTATGTGTTTGGTGGATGGGACACTCCTGTCTGCTACAATGACATGTACATGTTGGATCTTGGTAAGTCACACACCAGCTGTTTACTGGCTTTCTGGTTTCATGCACACACAGACATACAAGTGTACGTTTGGAGCACTGGGCAATAATTGATATTAAAATGTTGTTCTTTTTCTTAGGTTTGATGGAGTTTTCTGCTGTGAAAACAACCGGGAAAGCCCCCTCTCCTCGAAGGTGCACAACTAAACACACACATTGTGTTGCAGCCAGAGCTGGATATTGAACCTCTGTACTTTTTTTAGGCACAGTTCTTGTGTTTACATAACATAATTAACATTTACCTGGGCTGATTTTGGTAAACGAAAAATAACAATAATGAAATGAAAAATATTTTTGATATAGACATGCTCATATATAATCCTTTTAAAAAATCTTCTGCGTATCAGTACTAAAACTGCAGTGGTATCAAGAAATTTCAAACACACAGTCACATTCGTAGCACTTTTTTGTGTTGTTTAATTTGTGTGTGTTTGTGTGCGCTCCAGCTGGCACGGCAGCGCTGTGCTCTCAGACACAAAGTTCCTGATCCACGGAGGTTACAATGGAAACAACGCTCTCAGTGACACCTTCATCTTTGATATAGGTGAGAGGCAGCTCAGTTACACACAGATACACACGAACTATGATGTGAATCCTAAGAAGAAGAGCCTTTGTCGTCTGGTTGTAAAGCTTCTGGCACTGGTTGCTTGTTTTTTTTTTTAAAGATATGATTCAACAAAAATCTAACATTCTTTATAAAATTTTATATTATTAAACGAATCACTTTTGTTTCACTGGTTCAGACACCAACAGCTGGACGGAGGTGATGCTCCCCCAGCTCTCCGTCCCCAGGGCGGGGCACTCCATCATCACCATGGAGGCAGTCGGTCTCCACCGTTTCTCCGAGGAGGATGAAGATGTGCAAGCGGGCTCCGTCGGCAGAACCCTGCTAGTGTTCGGAGGCGGAGACAACGAGGGCAACTTCTACTCCGACCTGACGAGTGTCGCTGTGGAGGAGCTGCTCGCTGCTATTTAAAGAGAGTGAGTCAGAGGTGAATCCTCACTGCCTGACTGGATGTGAAGCTATTTTAACAGCCCCACAGACTCTTTATTATTTATATTTCTATAGTTTGTCTTTGTTTCCTTATGGTCGTTTCAGCCCTCTCTTCTTCCTACTATGTTTTTGACAGGGTTTAAACATTTTAATAGTGGAAAATGTGCGTTTAGGATGTTTGTGTATTTGGGCATTTCTTGAATACAAATCTCAAAAGCTACCTTTATTTTAAACAACCTCTAAAGGCTCAGACTCACCTTGTAGATGCATATGAATAAGAACAGTGATCTTGGTTTGAAACATCCATCATCTCAGATTATTTTAGTCGTCAACAACATTAACCAAATTTTATGTATATAGTTTTAAAGCTTTTCGAGTTTGTCCTCAGGAATATTGTATATTTTTGTTTTTGATTCATTTCAGTGTCTTTACCTTTTACTAATGAATAACTGGGGTTTCCAGTTGCCCTGATATTTGGAACGTGTTGCCTCTCGAAAGCTGCGAGTGCATTAAGTGTGTTTTGTCATGCTCAAAATCATGACATTGTTTTTAATATCTCCAAAATGTTTCCGTACTTTAGTGGAAAACAAAACTCAATTCCTGTTGCTGTGCTGTTCTGTTATGCACTTGGCTTCTGTCTTTACTTAATAAACAACCTTAATAACACAGACATTTTCAGCACAATCTTCCTTTAAGTTGAGTTAAGTTTGTTTTTCCGCTCAGTCTCATAGGGACAGTCAAAGTCACTTAGACTCAACTTAGACAACCTTTTCCATTTACAGAATAATTAACACACCTTTCTTGTCTGACATAAAACACTGAAGTACACTTTAAACCAGGTAGTGTCAAACTAATGTAATTTAAATGAGGATTGACACTTTAAACGGAAAGGGCCATTAATCACATCCCTTTTGTCCCAGTAACTCAATACTAACATGAGCTAATGTCAGACTCACAGAGTAACACTGATGCCATCTTCAAAGTGGCTGAGCTAAATGGAGATGTTTTAATAAAAGATTAGTTGAGCTCGAGAGGGATTATCTTCCTTACTGCTGAATTGCTGATAGTGTCATGAATGTGTGTGTGTGTGTGTGTTTTACTCTAATATTTTCATTGGATTATACAGCCTACTCCTTTGGTAACAGAAGGGTCATACAAGTCTGTTAATGCCCTCTTATTTAATGTACAAACAAGTAGCATGTTCTTTCCATGTCTCTTCATCCACCACAGCAGAAATCATGTAATAAAAAAATGGATGAGGGGTAATTACATTGTCAGATCCTATAAATTTTATGATCCCACTCAGAGAAATTGCAGCAGCAAAAGTACATTAATAGTGCTTGTTACGCACAAAATGAAGCATGAAAACAAATTTAGGTGTATGTAGACTAAGAAACAGTAAATTTCAACAAACCTACAGATATTCTTAGATATGATGAGTGTCTTTTTAGGCTGATTGCAGTATCTTTAGACTTCATAAGAAAACAAAATGAATACACTGTTTCTCCTGATTTGGACTCCTACACGTCATGACATCCTAATGATTTCCTCGAACGTTTCCAGGACAGAAATCTGTAATCTGGTGCTAATCATAGTGACCTCCTGACCTCCTTTACCTCAGAGCAGGATCAGGTGAACCCAAATAAAGATGGAACAAACCTGGGAGGTATTATAAAGAGGCGAAAGACCAAAGCAAGAACACACTCAGTTGTGACATGTGGAAAAGGACTTTTTGTGTTTTTTGGTATCTTGCTCGAAAACAGCATGAAACTGGTTTCACCTACTCTGTGGCATTTCCTCTGGCGATGCAAAGGAAAGCCTGGCTTCCTCAAAATTTTTCAATCAAAAACAAAATCACTTTCCTCATATCCCTGTAAGACTTGTGGATAAATTCATTTTCCCATTTGATTCTTTTCTTGCAAACCATAAAATATGCAACACACTTAATGGGCTACAAAAAATCCTCATTACTTTGGTTATAATTAAAGGTAATGTGGTTGAATTCATTTATTTTTTATATATTAGAGATTTCAGCCGAGAACATCATGTTGCACTTACTGTTGTTGCAGCACAGTCTGTTCGGATTCGGCCTATTTTTGGCGTTGCTTCTTAGTTCTTCGTTAATTTTGCCCACGCTGTGAGTCAGCACCTGCTAAATTGCCAGGTTAGGAAAGGATTGTCACCCTTTCAGTCTGTTAGGCCATGAATTAGGCAAAAGAAAGATGATCCATATACTTTGCGCGCTCACTAATTTTATGTTTGGGTCATTGTGTGTGTGTGTGCTCTCTCCTCTCCTCTGCTTCTCTTGCTCGTCTCTTCTTCTATAATCATGTCCGGTCCGTCTAGTCTCACTAGGTTACAGTGCAAATGTATATCAGCACCGACTGTAATTATTCCAGTGCTCTGTTAATAATATCTCTGTGAATGATGAGCTGGGAAAAAAACAATTTCTGTCCAGGATGAGATATATCATGGCAGAGTGCTCCTCCTTAATGATGACTGGGTTTTTAGACTGGAGCACCATTAACCATATAAACCTTGCTACAATAGATTTTACTACCAGATTGTTGCCGTTAGTGTCATGTTTCTTTTGGTAAAGTTTGCAATTGGAGAGACAGAGGCTGATATTTCAACCATTCATTATCACTTCAGATCTCTATTTGAACTCCTGCACACTCTGCAGCTGCAGGTGGTGTTCAGCTGTTGCACCAGTGAAGGGATCGACCTGTTGTAGCTGGTATTTCACTTGTTAGTGCAACAGCAAATCTACTAAAAATCAGCCTCACACCAGTTTGTCATGCTAGTTACATTTATTCTCTACTTACAGATAAATATGGGGTCATATTTATTTTTATCTCTTTTTTTTTTAATTCAAATTGGCTGATGCTTCACAACTGATCCCCACATTGTTGGAGAAAGTGAAAGAGCAGCTCATTATCCCCACTGTGCTACCCTTGAGTGTGCCCCCAACCCCCCAATTACATCTACAAACACATGCAATTACAGTAGGTTCAACTCCAGACTCTCTCATTAAGTATCACGGCCAGAATTTCAGTCTAAGTTGCTTTTATTGATGACTAAATATAGTAAGAAAGTTGATGCTGTAGAAATAATAAAATGGAGCTTTGTGTGTAATAAAGTCTTAAAGCTCTAATTACAAGTGTATTTATATACAAAGACTTATGAGTTCTTAAAATGTGAACCCAAATAAACAAAATGCATTACTGCTTCAAAAATAAGATTTTTATAAGAATTTCTTTAATTGCTTCTAAACTTTTGTTCAATCGCTGACTTGCTGAAAGTGAAATCACTGGTAGCAGCTGGTTGGTTCAAGCTCCAGTGCATTTAGATCATACGTGTGACAACGTGATGGAGAATTTGGATGCTGTTTAAAACAGATGTCACAGTAATCAAGATCTGCATGTGGCCACAGAGTTACCGACAGCAGGACTGAGCTGGATTCCTGTCCAGATGAAGTGAAAAGCAAAAAAAGGTGGGGGGAAGCCTGACAGTAATGTATCAACAGTCTGGTGTTGTGTGTATAGGATGCCAGGCTCTACAGAGAAAATTATTGGCTACATATTAAAAATAACTGTTATTACAGCCTCAATCTGGCCAGATACATTTGGCAGTCCGAAATAGGAGACTAGAGATAAAAGGCTGGCTTTTTAATGTTCATCCAATGAGACTTAAAATACCCTCAAATCAGCTGCAATTAACAGTCTGCAGTTCAACCTCCTCCTCAGAGTGTCATTTCTTCTCCAGAGCAAAATAAGAGTATGGCTGCCAAAATAATGCATTTTTATCCAGATATCTATGGGACATGCAGCAGGAAATGGTGTTAAGATAGACTATGTGGACATATGTTTATAGATAGATAGATAGAGAGATAGATAGATAGATAGATAGATAGATAGATAGATAGATGGCCTGTGTGATATATTCAGACATCCTGCAGATGGCGACACGTCTGCACTTTTTCCCCAGCCACAAACTCGACTCTTATTCAAACTGCTCATGTAAAATCTTTTAAAATATGTAGAGTCATTGGGTTCATGTTGTCATTGACATAATTTATTTATTTATTTTTAATTTTGTCCACTTTTTTTTTGTGCTGGTCAAAAATACATGTGACATCTGCTCTCCTGTTGTCCACCATCACACTGGACACACTCCAATATGCTGGAAATGAAAAAGAATGGAAAAGAGAGGACATATTTTGCCGAGTCTGTTGGGTTGATTTGATGTATACTGATAGATAAGTTGCTGTGACAAGGTTATTCATGATGGATACACTTTATTGCACTGAAAACAGGGGTGTTTGTCTCCTTTAACAGAGCAGCCATATACCCCAGAGTACACTCAGTCCATCATCAGGGATGTGATTTTTCCCTTGATTCATGGGGAAATCCTGCCAGTTGGATGCTCTCCCAGTCATTACTAACAAGCCTCTCATACCCCTTCATTTCCTGATTTCTTTTTTTATTTTCTCCACAACATCCTTGCATTGTGCGAACGCCGAATATTCGGTATTGTGGCCGTTCTCCGCAGGCCTCCTGATTGACAGAGTTCAGGCATCACCACTTCCAATGGCAGCCATATTATCTTCGTCGGTCCATGGCTGTTGCTAAGTAACTTGGAAATGTCTATGCCAGCTGTCAGCATCTCACAGTGACACTTATGGGTGGATACATATTTACAAATGACACTTTGTACAGCTGGGATTGCAATGAGGACCCATAATTCAGGCATAGCACAGTGTTGTTTAATAGCAGGCTATAGTTTCAGAAAAAAACAATGGGAGTAAAAGGGAAGAGGAGGGAGTTATATTTTCTTCTGAAAGTCTGTTTCGTTAACAAAAGAAGGAGATATTATATAGAATAATGATGGAACTACCAGTGTCAGCAAGGATGAACCTGCCTGAGAGCAAGGCATGATAAACTCATTGATGTGCTGCTCTTATATATGAGTCTTTAAAAAAAGTGTTAACTGCCATTTTATCAATTACCAACAGTCATCTGAAGAAAAATGCTTTGAGGCAATACTGAAAAAAGTGGGCAGAGAATCAAAACTATAAACAGTAAAGACCATGTGTATGTGTGTAATATGTGTTATTTAAATTTAACATATGTAAAATGGGTTTTTTTTGTTGTTGCTGAAACAAAATTTCATCTGTTGCATTGTAAAGCTGATCATAGTGAAATATATCACAATTCTATAGTCCAAATAGCGAGTTGTACACCCTTGGCCATTTTTAAAGGTTGACGTTTTCGAGTTGACGAGTGTTCTTCATAACTTCTTCATAATGAATGCAAAAAACATGAAGCTGTCTCTTTGTTTTTTTGCTCGGCTTCAAAGGCTGGATTCTCTGAGGTATGAAAGGAAAAACTCAATGTGTGACGGGTGAAAGGAAAAAGGGATGTGGTTCCACTGCAGAAATGTCTGGCAGGTACCATGTGAGCATCACCTGCAGAACTGGAGTTTCCAGAGAGACTCAGAACACACTAAGATCATATGTGTGCACATAAATACTCTTAGGTCCCTGCATTCATTGCACTGGGACTTTCTGTGGGCTTTGACACCACTAATGGCAATGCTACCCAAAAACTATACATTATTATATTTTAAGGATTGAGTTCATTTATGTGTCAGTTACTTTTTTGGTAATTTGATTACTTGCAAATGTGTACTAAAGTACATTCATGATCTGGCTAGGATTTGTAATAAATGTGGCAGACTGGTGTTACATGTGAATAACTAAAAATCAACACAACAACAATGCTTCACAAAAAACAATTACATTATTACCTTTTATAATTATGTCGTTGATTTTTATTTATTCATGTGTAACATCTGTGTGGGGCCCGGGACAAGAAGTCCACAAGAAATGCAGTAAAGTAGTAAGTAATGATCATAATATACTTTAGTGGTACACATTTGCAAGTGATCAAATTATCAAAAAATAACTGATATATAATTGAACTCAGCTCTTAAAATGTAATAATGTTGTTTTTGTGTAGCATTGATTTTTAGTTAGTCACATGTAACGCCAGTCTGCCACATGTATTACGGTGATGTTTTTTTTTTCATAAACATAAATGGATATGCTTGTTCAGGGCCCTCTGACAAAAAGTTAGAACTATGTTTGAAGTAATGATGTAGGACCTAGATCACACTGTACTTTAGTGGTACATATTTGCAAGTAATCTAATTATCAGAAAGTAACTAATGTGTCTGGGGGTGCTGTCATCAGTAATCTAGAGCAGATCCCTGGCAGGATGTGGAGAACAGGATGTGCAGAACAAACACAATCCCTGCACCTGCCTTTCACCAACCTGGAGGAATCGCGGTCACCAGCAAAGGGGCGGAAAAAGCCGAGCACAGCCGAGCGCGGACGGAACCCCCTCACCCCCTCCCTTCTCGAGCCTCGTCTTTCAGTCGTGGTGCAAGCAGCCATGTTGCTGCGAGCTTGTTCCGGTATCAGGGCTGGATCGTGCGCATAGACCTGCATTCGGGCGCAGCTCCTCGCCTCTCTCCCCCCTGTCGCCCGTGACACGCAGCTCCTAACGAGAAAAAGCCCAGTTTAGCGATAATGGATTGTACAACTTGATGATTCCTGCTTCAGTCGGCGGGTCACGGAATAATAGCAGTCGGTGTACGGACAGGACGAGCTGGTATATCGCCACACTGCAGTGCAGCACTGGTGAACGACCTTATTCCAATCACGCAACACAAGGAAGAGCGCCGGTGATTTCCGTGGATTTTGAGTTTTGTGGGTTTGCTAGTCGCCGCCGCGGCCGCAGGAGGATAAGCTAACTAGCTAGCTTCGCTTCGAAAGAAACACTGAATTAGCTAGCTATATGGGCTAATATTGACCAGCCAGTTAGCTTTAGCCCGACGATTTAATTCGTGTTTTTCGCCTGCCATGTGAGCATTTTTTTACATGGTGCTGCTTTTATTTTTCGGATATTCAAGCTTGGATATCTCACTGGGAACATTTTGAATTGTTTTGCGTGAGTTGGGAAGGTCGAGACCTCGCCAGGAATAACTTTGGCCTCAAAGTTTGTAGACCTGGTTTGAAAGCTCAAAGGAAACACCTCAGCCACCAAAAGAGAAAAAACAGGCGTCGACATTGTGTTTTTGAAAACGACGCTGGAGGAACATTTGTTGTAGTTTTCGGCCACAGTTCGGGCTTCCTCAGACGATGGTTAGCAATATTACAGGTTAGCATGCTAGCCACCTAATTGAACCTTGTCTTGTTCAATACAACCGTTGCCCAACTTTTTCTTCAAGCTAGCCCGAGTTGCTAGCTGGCCAAAACGTCACCGTTTCAGGCTGTTAGCCCGCTGGTCACCGTCGACTCTGATAAATGCTAATTGGGAACTGAGTGTTTTCACACCCAGACTGAGGCTGAAGAAGACATTTGCTTTTTCCTGTTTTGTGCTTGTTGACAAACATGGGACGTGCGGTCGCTGCTAGCTAGTTTCTAGTTAGCTAGCTGGCTAACTCGGCTAGCCGCCGATGTGGGATTCAACTTGTTGATTCACGGGCTATCTGTCGTGCTGCTAGCTGGCTAGCACTGGACATCTGTTGGAAATTTCCCTCTGCCATCAACCAGACAGGTTTTAAATGCACAATAGACACTGAAGAATCATCCTTGGTTCACTGTTCCTTTCCCCTTTTTGGCAACCTCAAGTCTTTCAAAAATGTCAACAAGGATCCCACTGGTGCAAGTCATTGAAAATTCGACTGGGCAGGTAAGAGCTAAGATGATTGTCCAAAATAATAGTTGATATTTACCCTTAAATCTGCTTTAGATCTAGTGAGAAGAGAGGCCGTGTTTGGCCTTCCAGAGTCTTTGGTTGTCTCTCTGCTTTTTCTCTGTGTCTCTGTTGTCTTTGCCACACAGCAGTGATTCACCAGCTTGCCTACGCACTCACACTGGATTTCCCACTCCTTGCAGAATAGAAGAACAAATTTAGGTGTCTGTTTAGTCTGTGTGTTGGGGCATGTCCTCCTACTTGACTTTTTATTACTTTGACCTGTTGCAATACAGACAACCCTGTCAGCCAGTTTGACAGGAACTCTGTATAGTTGGCAGTAGAGAAACCCAGCATTCACATATTAGCCAAATTATTATTTCACTGTAGTACATGTGTGACAAGCGTTCTTTATGCACCATTGGAATCACTGATAATCCATTGTTTAAAGTGTCAAACCAGTCAAGTGTTGTATGAGAAATTATCCTTTTCTGAGGGAAGGATGTTGACTTTAATTTGAGATTTGGTGCATTTTGTGAGTTTGTTTCTTTACTTTATAACATTGATGTGCACCTTCTATACTGTGAACATGGAAATTCAGTGTTTTTGGTGCAAATGCAAACTTGTAAAAAAAAAACAAAAAACAACAACAACACATACACTGATTGATAAATGCATTCTCAAGCAGTCCAGAGAAATTATTGGACAGATGTAGAATTAAATTCAGTTTTCTGATTAAAAGGCTATTTTTATGATTGAAATTAAGAGTGTAAGAAAGAGATACTCAACTTGCTTTGCCCAGGGGCCAGACAGGGCCCAGTTAATAGTTAATAGACTAACAGTAAAAAAGTACTTCTACCAGGGAAAGAATAAACATATTTAATCCATTTTAGTGTGAAATACACATTCACACAATTAGAACGATCATTTCTGCATTACTTTTGCTTCTTTTCAGATAATAATTGCCTTTCCATTTCTAGCTTAAGCACATCCTGAAACATCATCACACAAATATCAGCTTTCTCTTTGTTGCCAGCAGCCTAATTTTTCCCATCATACAAAATTGGCCTATCTGTCTCTCTGTACAGCCTTGACTGATTGGTATAAACATGCAAAAATCATTCCCAATTGAATAAATTTATTTTAATTGTGAATTAGAAAATGGTCCCTGGACCACCTGGCACACTATATGGGTACCCAAAGCTGGTTTGCTGCCTGTAAGTCACTCGTGTAAAGAATTACAAATTTGATGTGTGTGTATTTGTCTTGTTTTTTTTTTTTTTATATTTCAAGTAACTGAAATATTCATGTTATTATTCCTTCTAATACAAACCAAGAAATTGTCTGGATGATTAAGAAAATACTAAATGCCAACACTGCTCACCAATAGCTGAATACAAGTGAACTGCAAAACATTGCAACAGAGTAATTCGCCCAAAACCAAAAAAACTTCCACACTGGCAAACTGACTTGTCCTTTTTTTTGAACAATTTTCTCACTGTTCACCGCGGTTTATGTTTTGTGTCACATGTCGATGGTACAACCAAATTGTTGCCCAATTGGTTGTTTGCAAGTTACTTGTTGCAGAATTTGTATGATAGGCTGTTCAATAGCCAGAGAAAGTGCAAGCTTGGGGTTTGTCTGTTAGACGACTGGTTGTTTATGTGTCACTCAAAGCAAGCTCCATTATCAAGGAATATGATGGGATGTTTATGAGCCAAGGTGTATTTGTCATGTGCTTTCATTGTGGTTTGCATTAAATACATTGAAGTGAAACCATCGAACATTTTATCAAACAGTTTTCATATTGGTTTTGATAAAGTGTATATAGTCAGTACATATGGCCCAGGCCAACTCACGAACAATAAACATCCTCTTTTGACCTACAACGACAGGCCCTTTTCCAGTGGTCAAAGGGTTCCTAAACACACTATAAATACCATTAATTCATGTGTCAAATTGCAAAGAGTTTTGCGAGCTGTAGATTCAAAGAGATTTCTTGTTTCATGCTTCCGGCTAGTAAGAAAATACTTTAGTAGTGTGCTTAAAAGTTTAAAAGACCAAGAAACCCTTTGGCTGTGCCCTGTAAATCATCATTAGAACAAAACCCTTGCTTCAAAGACCACAGTGTTTTAATGTTGTTGACAGTTTTATCTGTAGAGCCATTGTGAAAATGAGAAACCGCGCACGCTCACATGAAAACCATTATAGTTTCCGATACAAACCATGGCTTGCATTGCTTGGACAGCTGTTGATAAGCATCATGTGATAAAAAAAATCTCTTATGAGCTTTGGATGGAAAATTTTACATGTTGACAGAGTAGCCAGTGGATGATGTCGGCATGTGTGTAAAGCTAAACCCATTTCTATATTTGTGTTGCTCGAGTGTCTGTATGTATGTGATTGTAGCTGCTGAGAGGATTTGACGTGATATTGTTTTTAGCAGTTGGTCAGTAGCTTTGAAGAATATAGCAACATAAACACAAATGTACACGCGCAAAACACATTTGTTGAGAGGCAATTAATAATACTGACAGTTGCTATTAAAGAAATATAACATGACAGGTAAGGGGAGTGTTATTAAATGGTACTTTTTCCAACCTGTCCCAAGAGCTGCACCCTCTGTCAAACAGTTTTCTACCAGAAACAATGAAAGCCCAACCCAGGCGTGTAAACTGCGGCTGCACAGCCAACCAGACTGCAGATCTGCTCTCACCAGCCAACAAGGAAACCTGTTGGTGCGGGAGACTCAAAGGTTAAAAGATTTAGTCTGTCTTCGCTTCTTGTACAAATAAAATGCTGACAGAAGTTGTCTGTTGATACCATGATCTCACTGCGTGCGTTGGTGTGTGTGCTGGCTTGTTTCACGTAATGGATTACTGCTTCCATTAGAGTGTACAGGAAAGCAGATAGATATTTAGATGGCTAGGTATGTAGGTAGCTAAGTGGATTCAAAGAAACATACACACACACACACACACACACACACACACAGTGACACATACGTATTCTCACATGGCTACACCCTTACCTGGAACAGAGGTCAAAAACAATACAGTTGATTATATAAGTCTTTGACTGTAGCCCTCTGATACACATGCACACACACGCACACACTTCATATCCAGGCCTCTTCATATCCAATGGTATTTTTAAGGTTGAGGTCATCGTAAATGTTTGGTGTGTTTTTAACAGATTGGAATGACACACACTTCCACAAACACATGAGCATTAACTTTAAATATTAGCAAACTTACTCATTCAATGTTTTAGCCTATGCAGAGGGACTTCACAAAGAGCAAACAAGAAAACACTCACCAGAAAAGTAAAACCTGGGTCTACGCAACATTATCCAAAAGCATACTGTGATGGCTGTAATATATTTTAACAGTTGCATGCGCATGCTTCCAAGAGTATAAAACCAGAGTGCTGTATCTTGGTCATTTATAACCCCAAGCTGAACTTCCTTGTGTGGCTTGTTTGCGCCTGTAGCAGTACAGGCCCCTGTGTTGTTCTGCTGTTGAGCTATTGTCGGCCTGAATGCACCTTTGCTCATCCAACAGCATCAAGTGAGGATTTAGGGGTGGAAGAAAAAAAGTTTGGGGTCGTAGCAAGTCCTCAACTGGGTTTGTAGGCAAAAGGTCACGGGTGGATACTCCCACACAAACACAGTCTGTTTTAAAGGCCATGTATAGAAGGCCTTTGGTGTCGGGTCTCAAGATACAGGACAAAATGGCACCGGACATGAAGACGGGTCAGTGTTGACATGCCTGTTTCTGTTCCTGTCAGAGACTTCAGTATATTTTCATCTGGTTATTCAATGCGCTCCTCAGTAAAAGCAAATATTCTCTGAATATCCTCACCTGGTGTCTGCGAAAAGACTGCTGGAATGGAGAAGCTGTTTATTTTAACTTTTCAAGTCAGGTTAGCCTATTGGTGATTTGCTGGACTTGGATGGAAGGTTTGCAAGCCCTTTTTTAACCCCCTTTTCACATGAGCAGAAAATTAAGCTCAAAGTTGATAGTTATAAATGTTCGGGACTGGGCTGTATAATGAAAGTTACTGCCCAAAACAGACTTGCACATATCATAAGAGAGCTGTCAATTGTAGATAAGTGACTTGTGATATCTTTCTGACAAATGGCACATATGTCAAGTGGCTTTCATCTGACATCTTGCACAAGGTATGGTACTGGCAGTTAGTTTGAGGAACTTATTTGAATATGTGAGACATTATCGGTGTGGCACCGGTTCATTGTGCGTCCGGCAATAAAGCATTTATAAAAAATACAAAGCACAATCTATCTCGTCTCAAAAAGTATTTTGACATTTAATTGTTGCTGTAAATTGGTGCAAAATGTGGTTCTGCACAACTAGTCTTGTGAATTTGTTTGCTGTAGGTCTGCACTCTTTGTCCACTTCCCCAGACATGATCTCTTTGATTGTCTGATTTCCTGTTTTACAATGTTCCCTCTCTATTCATTGAGTCACGTCTTCTGAAAAGACAGACTAATGCAGCCAGAAATACTGGTCTGCCTCTTCAATTGTTACTTCATCCTCCATTTCATTGTTTGGGTAGTTGCACACTAGCAAACTGGATCCTCCCCACATGAGGTGTGATGGATTTGAACCACTAATTTGTCCAAGTGGGACATTTCCTCGTTTTATTCCTCGGCATTTAGAGAAAAAGAGAATCCAAATAGGACTTGATTTAAGTGCTTACCCAAAGTTTATTTATGCAAAAACCTACATCCCCTATGGAGATAATACAAGGAACAAGGAAATGAAGCAGAAATCACAAGATGGCCCGTATGAAGGCATAAAAAGTCTGCCTGACCTACCTGGTGCATTTAGAATGACACCACCAGTCTTAGTACTTCACTAAAGGCGAGGATGTGGTTCCCCAAAAACTTAAATGGTAAGAATGACATCTTAGGCCATTTACTGAGGTCACCTTGCCAGAATGGGTCCCTATGCAGTATTTTTAAAACCAAATTAATGATTCCTATATAATTTTATTCTACCAGTATAAACTTAGTGCCACTGAACATTGTCCTGCTTGTATGATACTTTATCAAGCAGGAAAAGTGGGGATCGGATCTGTGGGATTCCTGTGGGACAGCAGGACTATTACTTTTTATTGGAGGGCTCAGTAACAGATGGGAATAAGGGGAATCATCTGACAGTCATTTCATCCACCGCAGCTGGCAGAAGTTCAATGCAGAAGCCTCAACATTCTCATTTAAGCGCATAAAATCATTATCCAGAAGTTTAAAGGTGACTTGTTATCTGTGCAAGATAGTTATCTATCTAAATAAACTAATGTTATGTTTACATTCAGTGTTTCTCACCAGATTTAACTTTTAATTCACCATCACATTATCAAAAATTTCACCAAAAGCGAGGCATGAGAAATCAGCATCATCCTAAAAGGGTTCTAGGTTAGGAAAATTGCCTCTGATTTCAAATGCCTTATGACCATATATTTATTAAGTCAAAATCATAATGTGAACATCTTGTCTTTCTCCTGTGCTGGTTTCCAGTCTTTTCTGGTTTGACCTTTGTAACCAGCACCACATCTGAAACGGTGACAGATGCAGGTTCAGAACTCAGTCAAATGCCACAGCAACAGAGGACAAAGCAAACACTGTAATGGAAATATGAGGTTAGCCTAGCACAGTTTGATGTATTTCACTTGACACCTTGGGAGTGTGAAAGCCTCACAGAGAATCTCCCAGCAAGCTGTTGAGCTGGAAATTCAATATAGATGAGCGAGAAGCACTGAATGTATGAGTGTATTGACACAGGTATGTTGCTGAAGACATTTTTTTAATATTCTAGTGTTCACCTTTTTGCCTGTCTTCATTCATGCCCCCCTTGAATGAGTCATCTTGTAGGCAATCTATAGCACACACAAGCGCGCACACACACACACACACACACACACACACACGTTGCTGTTACGCCCAGGAAACCATAAATTATGCCTCTCTCCTTACCAGACCAGTCACTAGGCAGATGAACAGAAAGACACAGCTAGCCAGGGCCCTAGCAACAGAGAACCTGCCGCACACACATGCACACACATACACACACACTAAATCATTCACTCCATCATGTTCACATTTCTTCTTGCCGGCACATACACACCAGCAGTCCCTCATTTTCCTCACTCACACAGACACAAGCAGTTACTTGTTAATTGGATTGGAATTACATTTGGATTCAGTGGGTCCTGTTTGCCATTTATACCTGGAGTTCCAGTGGACACACAAATACAGGACAAGCAGGTGCTACCGAGGTGTTTAACCAACAAAGTAGTGAAGTTCAGTGCTTTGTGTGTGCATGTGTATTGGACTGTCTAAGGGAGCAGGGTAAAACAGGCCTTTCCTGTTGAGCCGAGTGGTAGGTGTGGCAGCTAACTGTAGACCTGAGATCTGAAGGCCTTGACGTCATTCAGGTAAAGGTGTGTGAACTTACACTGCTTCAATGTATTTTTGCGTTTCTGTTTAGTCACCTGATATCAGTCTGCCGTCAGTACTGGGTCACATGTATGTATTTTTTTTATGTCTTGGAAATGTTGAATCAATGCTTTAGGGAACTGGTTAAAATGTCAAAGATTAGATTACAAAGCTCAAACAAAGACAAAAGACATGTGCAATAAAACTGGATTGCATTGCACTGACAAATATATTGGTCATTGTTGAATATGAAAGTTCATTTCCAAGTAGTGATTTTAAGTACACAGCTGGTGGCAAACATTCAAAATTTCAGTGTGCACTTAGTGCTGCATCCAAGTAGTAGTGATGCCTGCTTATTCTTCAAAACACATTTCCCAAGGCTAAGGCGGTCGGTATCAGAGGTGTTTGTTGTGGTGTTACTGACACTACAACTTGATTCACCTACTTAACAGTCTTTGAAACAAAGCTAGTTTGAAATGCTTTTACTAGCCCTAACAGTTCCCCAATTTGATGCAGAGGCTTTAAATTTGAGTCCTTTTCACCACTCTTATCCTGCAGGATTAGCCGCGTCCACTGGAGGAAACTCTCTGATCTCTGCTGAGTCACACTGATTCATAAATCCAGGCAGAATGGTAACGTTTAGTTAGTTGAGCTTCAAATCACGTAGTGGGAACTCGGAATAAGTAGGCCGCCATAATCAGGCTAATAATTTCCTATTTTTGAGTATTGAAGTGCACACCCAAACGTCATTACAGTTTGGCTACTTGAACCCAGTTGTTTAAGTGAGTGCATCCCCAAAGACAAATTAGGTGTTATAATCATAAAACATCAAACAAAATGTATCTTTGCTTTTCCTTCTTGGTATTTTCCATATTAGAATTGTTAATGTGATCACACTATTCATTTAGTGTCAAAACCACTATTCCAGGTGATAAGCCACTTATGGTCATACTCACAACAAATATATGGCTTTGAAAAACCAGTGCCCTTTTTTCCTTGGCGTGGTTTTGTTTATATTTTATTTTTTTTAAAGTTAGTGGCAGTGGTCTTTGTTTCAGTTTAAGTGGCCCAAATCTGCTATTAAACATTGCGGGAAACCCTGAACACCATCCATCTATACATGCTTTCATGAGCTTTTCAAATCAGCCACCCTGTGAAAGCTACACAGACCTGTTTACTCTGGTGGCTCACACTCACTCACACACAGTTGCATAGCAGCAGAACAAGGGCACGCAAGGAAGTGCTGTGCACTGTGTCCAAACTGTGACAGCAACAGAGCAAACAGGAGCTTTGAATTGATTTGACACACACACGTGCCCATACACACACACACACACACACACACACACACACACACACACACACACACACACAAATATACACATACCCAGGGAGCTAGGGTAATCCAGTTCAAGAGAACACACACACACACGACACTACATTCACAGCAAACTGAGACCCAGCGTGGCACCACCTTGCTAAAGTGAGGGGCCTCTCGCAAATTTACTTAGCCTTATATATATGTGTGTGTGTGTGTGTGTATGTGTGGAGGGTTTGTATATGGCTAGTGAGCATATATACTAGCTATACTGTATATTACATATTTCCCTGCAGATGCCCTTGCCCTGATGCTGTGAAAATCCAGCTACAGTGACACAGATGAGTAGGAAACCTGAAACATAGGCATGATGAAATAATGTTCTGCTTTGTCACCAAAAGACATTTACAAGTGAGTCACAGACACATATTTTTCGCTGTGCCTCAAAGCTATAAATGGGCCTGATGACATCCTCTGCCTTGTGAAAATCATCATTGCGAGTGCCCATGAAATAATAAGTTATGCAATTTAAAAAAAAAAAAAAAAAGGAACTTCTTTTTATGATTAAAAAAGGATCTAATGTTAAAAACCAAAGACTGCAAAATGCACTGTGGTCATCAAAGGTCAGAGAAGGTTTGGTCAGACAACTGATGTGAAACAGCAAGAAAGAGCTGACAGATAAAAACAATAAATTGTAGACTGTATGACTTAGGCTTTTCAGTCAGTTTTCAGTTTAAAAACACGTTCAATTCACTGGCTTCGAACTTTATGCAGCACATACATTCAAATTTCCTTAATATATACAGTACACAGTAGTGTGACTGTTGTGTAAACAGTGGTGCCTTTTTTACATTTTATTTCCTTCCTTTACCAAAAATACATTTATGCAAAACTCTTTACACCCATGGTCCTGTTTAACTGGCTTTCCATTATGACTTGAATCAGAAGAACTGTGCAGAAGAACAGGTGCAGTAACATTTCTGTCAGGCATTTTGGCAGCTTTTTAGCTTGTTTCCTTTTAATTTCCCCCTCATTAGAGTGGTTGTTCACATGAGTACTCCCAAAGTTATTCCCTGTTGGATCTCCTTGTAATTGGCTCGTAGTTCCACTTAGTAGCTGCGGTTTCAGCCATAATAGATGTTCACATGTAAAAGTTACTATATAGAGAGAAAATGCGGTGGTTAAGAAGACAACAACTTAAGTGCCTTCTTTGTTCATTTGGATTGCATTGACCATCTTGTGATATGCCACCGTATGGCAATATTAGGATCTAGGATCCTATTTATCTACAAAAAATTCTTTGTCACACATAGTTTTTCTGGAAACCCATCTTGGCATTAAAGAGGAGTATAAATAGAAACATAAACATATGAATAGCAGGGTAGGAAGAAAAAGAATGGTGGGGGAGGAGGGAGGGAGGGAGCAAGAGAAAATGAAGGAAGGATGAAAGAGATACAAACCAACATCGAGATAGAGGGCAGGATTCAGCAAGCGACAAATCTCCATGGCAACACAGCCATCACGACCTAGAGTCGGGAGGTGTGTGCGTATGTGTGTATGTGTCCTCCCACCCACAAATTTCAGTATAATGCAGCAGGTTTTGTATGTGGTTGTGTTATGTATCCAATGAAGGCCCTGTTTGTTCTACATATTGGTTTGGCTGGTACGTAGAAGTGGGAGGGTAATGTAATCTTTAAATATTGGATTGTGTTAAATTTAGTTTGACGATTAAATATTGTGTATTATTAAGTAATATTAAATATTTATCTCATATTTTTTCTATCTTAAGCAAAAAGTATTTCACCTACATAGGCCTGTCTGTTTTATACTGCCTCGGTCTTACCATATAGAACACTGAAATATAAATAATGAACATTTTTATTGCAAAATCTTAAATCAATTCATAGAGCTATGACAGGTAGCACACAAGTGCAACAGCAGTGCTGCTGTCAAGAATGTTGGTGAAGGGCAGTTTTATGAGGCAGAACAGTAAAGCTTAGGAAATGTTTTGTACCAGTATTGTCACCCTTTAAGTCAAGTTAAGCTCATTTGGACAGGATTAATTAATAAAATTAATTAAGACAAGTGTAGTTAACGAGAATCATGCTCATTAACTACACTCATCTTTGGAGCAAATTACAGCAGGTGGTTCGTTATAGACGCAGCATTCCCCAGATTACATGTCAAATTAGTAATATGAACGCAGCCTACAGGCCTGACAGTAAGCTCAGATCTAGCTGACATTACAACAGCTCTTTTAATGAACTCATGGCCTGGCTGTCCTCACATCTTCATTTTTTTTCTCCTTTTGGATGTACAGACTTCTAATTAGGATTGCATGTCAGTGTAAATGGGTAGCCTAAACTGTTTTAGTTCAGCCATTATCCTCACTATGTGGAGATGAGAACATATTCAGTAACAGCAGTATATAAAAATGCATCAGCAAAAGGGTATTTGGAGATAAAATGAATGCTATTACTGTTGGAAATTGCCCAGCCTGCTCTAGAAAACATCTTGTTGATTGTTTTTGATTATTGTGTATTTGGCTATTATCAACATCAACCTTTTTGATAATCCTAAAATATTGTTTACATTATATTGATTATAACTCATCAACCTTCATTTTAACTTGCGAATACATTGATGTAGAAGCCTCATTTACAATATAGCAGAGTGTAAAAACAGAAAAAAGATCAGAGACACTTAGAAATACAAAAAGGAAACGTAGTTAAAAATGACAATGAAAAAGTAGAAATAAATAGAAAACAAATAAGTAAAATAGTAAAACCTTCATAATAGATAAAGCAGTTTAAATTTTATGCAGATGAAGCAACTTAAACAAGCACGGCTGCAAGTGAAATAAGATTAAATTTTATTTTTAATTTTAAATTGGATGCAAACGAGGTAAGCTTTTGATCGTTCTGCATTATTCCAAGTATTAATAATGAATTTGCTAATCAATTGTCCCCAGCCCAGTCTGCACCTCCATCCCCACGGATGACCCTCACACCGTGGGAAATCATTGCACATTGCAATGTAATATGCAGTGTGCAAGTGCTAAGACCTCTCATTTAACTTTATTAATTGGTTTACAGCTCGTTACTCTGAAATTTAATTACATTTGATATGGTTGTCCCCGCGGTTATCAATGTCTGTCTTCAGTGTTCTGTCGAGCTCTTTTGAGTCCACAGTGGAAAAACAGAAGTTGTCTTTGGACAAGAAGGGACAGAGTATTTAATTTGTATGTAATTCTTTCAAATGAGAGGAAACAGTGTGATTACATTTAATTGTTAACAGCAGGTTGTGATGTGGTATTTAAAAAAAGCAATCTGTGTAAACAACTTGTAATGATAGCTGCCAATGTCATCAGTTTGTCGGATGCCAAATTTGGCAGAAAAGTCGCCAGATTTTTATTATGTATAATTGCAGTAATAATGGTTCTGTAATTATACCCCATATTTCCCAGATTAAAAACACATACTAAAATGGTTTTACATATTTTACAACCGATTTATTTTTATTGTTTCTGTCTTCCCCCTGTGTTCCCCATTAACAACAAGTGCCTCAGCGCAGCAAAGTAAACAGCGATAGACACGTGTTTTTCAATTGTGACTAATACTGACTGACAGAATGAGGTAATGTAAGGTGAGGCAGTCTATTCAGCAGAGGAAAAAATGGGCAGAATGATAATCTGGGAGCTTGATCAGATTATAGTTGTTAATTGATCAACGTGATCTGGAGATGCACTGAGTAGAGCAGAAGAGAGCGTTTTGTTTTTTTATTGTGTCGTAAAAGAAGTCCAGTCTTTTCAGCTTAGCCTGGTTTGTCAGGTTCGTTTTTCAAAGTGTGTGCATTAAGATCGTCTCTCTTTTACTACCCCTACTTTGCCTCCCTATTGTTGATGACATATTTGCCTATGTTTGCCTATCTTGCGTTTGGGCCGAGCTATCTCTTGATAGTTGCTGAACACACTTCATGTGCGACTCTCCTTTAGGGTTACTTTCCGAACTGCACTGTGTAAAATTCCATCTGGTTGTATCTGAGTGGCTTCCTCCCAGAACTCAGATTAGTAAAGGTCAGTGATAATGAGGCTTGAGTCAAAACACAACCAGTACTGCCTTGGATTAACATTACTGCTTTGTGCGTATGTGTGTGTATTTTGGTCACGTGCACATGCTTGTGTTGTTTGCAGTGTGGCAGTAAATGGCTCTCAGCTGCAAACATCTTGTCAGTGAGTTTTTGTGTGTGTGTGTGTGCATGTGTGCGTGTGTGTGTGCGCGCGCGTGTGTGTGTGTGCGTGCGTGCGTGCGTGTGTGCGTGCGTGTTGGGAGGGAGTCTGAATTGTTGTGCCGGATATAAACACTGTACTAATGGTCTCTCCACACGGTAGCCAATGAACTCGGGTTCAAATTGCGCATTGCATTATTGTGCTTTTGATGATGGCTGTTGTAGAGACTGGCAATAAATCAGACCTGCAAATTGAAAATTATCTGGAGATAAAAAACTATTATACACATTATTCAAGTTGAAAGTGTGTTTCAACAGTTCACTGTTAACTGCAAAATTAAAATAAAAAAAGATCAAGGAGTCAGTTTTTAAAGGTAAAAAGGTAACAGGGGAAGCACCAAAGCTCTAAAGAGTTTGTGTGTTATATGGCATTTATTATGCATGTAAAGGTCCTTGCTAAAGGAAGTTAGTTCTCTGCCACAGAGAGCACTGTTCCTGAACTGTCTGAAATGCCTTGTAAGGAGTCCAACCTTCCGTTACTCGTCTGTGTCAATGTGTAACACAGCACCACCTCCAGCTAGGTGACCATCCCGCCCACTTAAACCTAGTTAATCGACCTCGCTGTCTTCCATTGTGATTTCCTCGCTAACGCCGACTCTTTTAACAGAAGCATGTGGAAGTTTGAGCAAAGCATGCCAATTTCTCTTTTGTTGGCTGCAAGAACCAACACAAAAGCAGTGACATCTACTCCCACCATCTGAAAATGTCAAGACCTAGTGGATTAACTTTATTTTTAATGGCAATGTGACAGAAATTTCCCCACAACCACTGGAAAACTGAAATTTGTGAATAAATTAAACATTAAACCAGTTCTACACATCACCAGATTTATTGACAAAGGTGCAAAAAAACAAAATCTGTTCCGCATATTAGTTTAATATATGGGTTTATAGCAGCTTGTCTGCTTCCTCCTACTGCTTGGATTCAGCTGTAGAGTAACCCAGCTGGCCAGCCAAACTTCTTTAAAGCTTTTTGCAGCATTGCTGACTGCCCTCGGGTTCAGTGTCACCTGAAGTGTTCAACAACGTCATGTGACTGGTTACATTTGTGTGTGTTTGGGCCTTGTGTCTCTAATTAATTACCTCTAATTTTTCCATGACATCTCTTTTCACAAGAGCTCCCTTCATCTGGCATGAATGTCATTTACGAACTCTTTTTGCATGCTTTTAACTCAGTGTTCAATTTCAGTGTGTCGGCCATTGTGAATATGTCAGATGAGATATCCTTTAATGGAGTGCACTGGATTCTTAAGTTAGTAAATTCTTTGCTAACTTGCGTATGTTAACAGTTTGAAGTTGGTATTCATGAGTCACAAGCTGCATCAGAGAGTAATGTGAGAACAAAACAATGATGTCACTTATTGTCCTGCAACACATCTATAATTATAACTGAGGGGAGAGAAGAGGTGTGTGTGTGTGTGTGTGTGTGTGTGTGAGTTGGGGGAGGGGGGTTGCTTAGCCTGCAGCTGCCCAAAAATCAAGGAAGAATCAGACGACAAAAATAGTCGAACATGAAAGAGGATAGGAGAGAAGGAAGACTAAAGAGTTGAGGACTGTGGAAGAGGGAAAGAACTCAGAGGAAACACACTTGAATTTTAACTTGGTGTACTTTGTACAATGTTAGTAGCCTACATAATTAAAAGTTAAGCCTGCTGACTACTGGGGGGATGAGCCATTTAAGCACTAACCAAAGATGGAAAGTTTGTCTCCTGTCCACCGACCTTCATGTCAGTGGTTGTACAGTTGTACCAAGTCTGTACATGTCATACAGGCTTGGGTAGCTGGTTAAGTTTGAACCAAGTTTGAAAAGGGTAAATAATAGTGAAATTTAAACTTGTACATCCTAAAGTCCAATTGAGAGTTCACTTGTCCTTTATTAAGCTCATTACCTCCATTTTCCCCACTCAGAAGGCTACAACAGGACAATAGAGAAATCTGCCTCAAAGTGCTTGATTTTAGTGAGAAATAGCAGTTGTTGCCACTCAGATATGAAATAGTATGAATGTCTCGTGTTGCCATCTTGGTTAGCACAAAAACTGGCTTTCCTATTCATCACTTTATTAGGGCATTGACGCACATGATAACAAACTTTACAGGAAGCCAGCTCTGCTTTGTTACTGTATTGACTTTTTGATCCACTAATATCTCTGGCAAACAGCTCAGCAGCATCAAAGATGGGAGTACCACTGTGTTGCTGTGCTGTCGATGTATTTTCCACTGCAGACATCCATAAAGCTCTACCTCTCCGGTGTTTTGTTGCACTCTGTGTTTTAGTTACTAGTGTACAGTAAGATTTTTTTTAAACATACTTGTTTTATGTGATCTGTTTTTAAACTGATAATATACTGATGTGGAAAGTCCCAGTTGGCAGTTACTCCTTCCCCTTCATTGCTCATGCGTTTGTTGAAGAGCCTCGGTTAGTTAATTCATTACACCTGTGTGCTTTGAAGGTTTCGTTGGCAGAGAGATGGGCAGCCAGAGAAGTCCTTCATCAGGTTATCTCTCAAAAGCAATATATGCATCTCAACTTGTGTCTTATAGTGTCTCGGGATGATGCAATATCAGCACTGCTTTAGATATTAAAGGCGTTACATTAATATAAATGAAATCTATATTTCATGTATAAAGTTTGTTCTTTGCATATCTGGCACACTTTTTAAATTGTATCAAAACAGACAAAATGGCATACATTATCTCTTTCTAGAAGCAATTGGGAGACAAAAGTGTTTAGCTTAGGGCAAAATGTGACCTCTAGGCATTATTTGGGACAGCTGTACTCTCTGAAACAGGGAATTAGATGACAAAAAACTCTGTGAGGAGACATGATCGAGACATAAGCTTTGTAGGGTCAGATTGGGTCTCATTGTCTTGATAGTGTCCACATATGACATATTGTCTTTCTCCCTCTCCCACATAATCCAAAAATAAAAATAATTTGTTTCCTCCTCACTCAAGACCACATAAGGTTCCTTCCCTCTGTCCTCAGGGGGTTTAATGTCATTTGTTTTAAATCCCAGTTCCCCCTCATGTACTAAAGCTTAATCTGGCCTATTACACTTTATGCAGGTCTGCACTGTCAGCATGAGGATGGGTGGGGGGGTATGTGCAACGCAGACATTAGATCATACCATCTGGAGTAAGAAGCACACAAATACAGTGAAGTAATCCTTGTTTCCCATGGCCCGAGATATTGTAACAGAGAGAGGATGATATTGATAGAAATGTGGTCTGTGGGTAATTTGCCACATAGAGCAAGCCTCTAATTTGTTCAAGCTAGAAAGATGATTAGGTGTATAAAATGACTAGTCGGTGTGGAGAGGGAGAGAACAAGAGAAAGAGACGATTTGTGCTAACCTCTTCACTCCACACCAACAGTGTGAATTTCGCTGGACCGTCTCTCTCATTGGTGTCAAATCTCCGAGAGCTGTGTGTGATTTTATGCCGCTGCGTGCATGTCTGCGTACCCGCACCAGTGTGTATTCTTGTATCTGTGCGCGGACGTTTGTGTCACAGCCCGTGTGTGTTTGCGTCTCGTCACCCTGGAGCCAGTCGTCCTCTCCTCTGACCCTGATCCCCGTCACCTGTCCGCTCAGATCACACACACGCACACACACACAATTGCTGTGACCCTTTCCTGGAGTTGAAACCCAATCGCTGTTGCCAACCATGCAAAACTTGCCAGCACAGCAAGGTTTTGTTTTCTTTTTGTGGGTGTGTGTATGACTCGAAAGACCTACTGTCTGCTGTAAGATGAACTGAAGCAATTTTTTACTCCATGCTACCATATAAAGAGACTATTAAAATAACTTCATACACTACTGTCCTTGTGAGTTCAAATTAAAGTCACACAGATACAGTCAAGGAAGCAGGGGTAAAACATTTTAGATTGCTATTCATCCAAAGCTGAATATGAATATTTTACAAAAAGCTAAATATTGTGTGTTTGCAAGTGTGTAAAGAACACACTGTAGATGGAATTTGATGCATCAGTTTTGGACGAATTTGTGCAGAGGTATTCATGATGCAAACCATTCGTGAACTCTGGATTTGTTCTATTCAAGAATTCAACTAGCTGTCTTCTCTGCCAGTAAAAGCCAGCAACAGTCCTTCCTCCTGCATTGATCATGTTTTGATTTAGAGTGTTCACGGAGAGGAGAGGAGGGGCTATTCTCAAATGGGTTGATAATGTGTTTGAGAGAGAGAGAGAGAGAGAGGCATGGAGGGGCTCAGAGTATCAGTGTGCTATGTGAAGCTTTACAATGAAATATGTTTTTTTAGTACATCTCAATCAATGTTGATGTTGTGGTAGGCTGCCTCAAACAAATCAGTTTATGAGAAACAGTGCATTAACCACAGTGTATATGTTCATACCCAAATATTAATAGATAGTATGTTACGGCAATTACTATACATTTGGATGTGTGAGGAAAAGCATAAGTGGTAGTCAGAGTTTCAACTATGAGTTTGATGAGACAGAATATGGAAGAAATTTTCAGATTTGCATACAGCTTTGTTGTGCACCACTTACTTGTAATAAGTGCTTTTGCGGCTCAGTTATTCACAGCTTTCTATGTATAAAGCAGTGGACCTGTTTGTTTTCCACAACATGGTGTTTATAGCTGTCAAATGAGCTTAGAGTGCACTTTAGATTGGTTTGAAAAGCTTTTTTTTTCGACAAGGTTTGTTGACTCCAACCCGCTTGTATTTTATTTAGATTATTTAGATTTGTAAGTCTCTCCAGAAGACTAGGAGATCCTAATCAATATTGGCTGCCCATACCACATCTCTAACTTAATCTGCCCACCAGATTATAAAGCAGATTTTGTAACACCCTACAAGCTGTGTGGAAGTACAGCTTTAGTTCTATAGACCACTTCTCCTCTGACTCTTTCTAATCCTTAATAAAAACTGAAGGCATTTGGGCCACTATAATCCGGACTAGACTACCTGAAAACAGACTTCGACACTAAG
This sequence comes from Centropyge bicolor, assembly GCA_037975185.1. Taxonomy (NCBI): domain Eukaryota; kingdom Metazoa; phylum Chordata; class Actinopteri; family Pomacanthidae; genus Centropyge; species Centropyge bicolor. The sequence goes on from JBBMOC010000030.1 coordinate 1,513,752, forward strand.
TAATATTTTTAATTGAAAATTGTTGCAATGGTGAGTTGTTATGTGGTCCTTGTTGTGTATTGGTATATGTGCATTTTAAACCAACATGAATTTGTCAAAGTGTCCAGCATTTGTAATGTATTAGATACATTTGATTTATTTTACTTTTATCATAGTTGGGACTGAAATGAATGTTTCGAAGATTCATGCCGAAGCATTTGGTGTTAAAAACGTAATTTGAAAGAGATTGTGTGTTTCTTTAAAGCATTGTTGTTTCTCTAAGAGGCAGCCATGTTCACAAGGCAGGAGCACTTGTAGATAATAAAACTCTAAATAAGATAAGATCAATCTTTATTCAATGTCTTTCAACTCCTCAAATGTACAGTGGACCAATGAGTGACACTAAACACAAAAGGGATATGAAATAAAAGGCTTTGTTATGTCCAGTGATTATATATGTCCCATAGGTACATGTTTGGGAAAGCTGGAGTAAAAGCACTCTGGAATGTAAAACTGTTCCTCCGTTTTTGCTCTGGCACATTTTCACCATCACTTTCTATTACTTGCTGTCTACGAGTCATTGTGTACTGTAATGCTTACATATTGCTTTCTCTCTTCTCAGGAGTCCAAGTCATCCGGCCGCTCCAGCATGCCGCGATGTCGGAACTCCGTCGCCACGACCACATCAGATGACCAGCCGCACATTGGTAACTATCGGTTGCTAAAAACCATTGGCAAAGGCAACTTCGCCAAGGTCAAACTGGCACGACACGTCCTCACCGGAAAAGAGGTAGGCATGCATGCACACACACGCTAGATTGGACTGAAAGCTCTGATCTGTCCTTTGGTCCTACTTACATAGTGACTTACTTTCTGAACTACAGCCTTTTATTTTTAGCCACTTTAGTCACATTCTGGAGAAATGCTTTACTATTCACTCTTTATTTAACTTTAGCTTTTAGTCTAGAATAGTCTAACACCAAACTGCTTTGACTGTTCTTCTTAAACCAAAGTCAATCTCCCATGAGAAATTGTTAGCAGGTGAGGAAACCTGACCACTTTGCTTTAAGTGACAAATGGACCAAATACTTCAGCCAGTGACTATTTCATCATCAAAAACTATTTACAGTGTAAGAGAGGCCTCAGATGTTCGTAATTAACCAAGATGGTAACAAGTAGAAAAAAAACATTATAAATGTTGAGCTGATGTCTAAATGTTAATCTTGCTTCCTGGTTGCTGAGCATAGGAGAGGGCTCACACTGTGATACACAGTAGGTATGGTCTGATCCTAGGCTCACATGGCTTTGGAGACGGTGCATCTGCTACAGGAGATTAGATCACCATTGTCAGTTTGAATAGAGAAGCCTAAATGTCTCCGGCTTACTGTGAATTCCAGATGTGATGTAACGCGGTGGCCTGTCCCTTTAAGGGAAAAGCTGTGTCTGCAGTGAGCCCATGCCGGGCTCTGTCTGAGGCCCAGTCAAGTCAACTCTCGTTCGGTGTTTGAGAGAGCTGGAGAGGGGTGGGCGGGCTCTGTCAATGTGTGACAGCTCTGTGCCTGACACCCTGATAACACTCCATGTGACTCGCTGGCCCACACACATACACACAAAGAAAACAAGGGAGAGTCAGAGGGCATGAACGAGTCAGACAGACAAGCACAACCAGAAAGAGGAGTGAAAGAAGGGATTTAGTTGACAGTGAAAGACAGAAATGGGAGAGAGAAGTAGACCTCCCTTTTCTGTGTCCTTGTTAAGAGATAATTCTTTGTTTCCCTCGCCTTTCCCGTTGTATCCTCTTTACTCTTGTTCTGTTTCATCCTTTTTTCCCTTTTTTTTTTTTTTTACATCTCTCACTTTGAATCTCTCCCATCTGTCTTTTTCTCTGTTTTTATTTTTCTCTCCTTCTTCATCCTCTCTGTTTCCCCCCTCTGTGTTGTATCTCTGTGTCCCTTGCTGGTGTCCACTGCTGGATCATGAACTATGGACCTCATTATGGCATGCATATAAACCATGCTTCAGCTCCGTGTGTGTGACTCTGTCCCTGTCTTTATACTTGCCCTATTATGTAACTGTCGCCTGCTGTGATTGTGTGTTTATCACTTAATGCTGCGAGATTGTATCGTTCTGTTTGTGTGTGTGTGGTGTCTCCAAAAAGATAGCGGTGTGTTTGTGACTGTGGTGGCTGTGGCTGTGCAGGTTTTTGTGTGAGCGAGATGCGTCAAAGAAATTGCAGCAAGTGTAATTAATGAATAAAAGTGTAATGATAAATGAACATGTTCTTGTTTTGCTTCTAGGTGGCTGTAAAGATCATTGATAAGACACAGCTCAACTCCTCCAGTTTGCAGAAGGTGGGTCTCTCTCTCTCTCCCTCTCTTTCTCTCTCTCTAATATGGGCACAAAATTCAAACCTCAGCCCTTCTTATCCCTTTTCTCAGAAGTCATTTTCAAGTGTCTTCCTGCCCCACGTGTCTTTCTCTTTAGCTCTCTCTCTCTCTCTCTCTCTCTCTCTCTCTCTCTCTCTCTCTCTCTGTCTTTCTGAAGTGGTCTAGTTTTCGGAGAGAGTTTTAATTACAGGAAACAAGCTGCAATTACTTCCTTTGATCGTGGCAGGGTGGGGTCTGTCCACTTACACGCACATTCTAACCATGTACGCTTGCACACACAACACACATGCATCCGCAGATGTAAGGCATAGAATACACACTTGTGTGCAGACACACCGAGCACAGGACAAAAAAATGTTAAGACATAGCAAAGACGCTGACAGGGCGAAGACACAACTCCAGTGATAAATGCTGACACTCACACGCCCTTACATCAAATGTAAAGACACATGCAAATCCATGCGCGCTAGGACCAGAATTGGCAGAGAACTCCTAATATTATACTCTTATCAGGTCTTAAAGGATGGTGTTTTTTTCTCATTGTCAACAAATCCAATGTAAAGACCAAAACCAACAAAGTGTTAGTCTGTCTAAATACTTCCTGACTTTCATATGCAGTTGGTTACCCAGTTTCTACTGAAGATCTAAATCTTTAAAAAACATTACTAAATTTTACAGATAGGTGTAATTATTGTATTTGTTGGGGACTATTTTGAGCCACAGATAAATACGCATTGAGTGCTCTTGTGGGTATTTACAGCAGCTGCATGGTGTATGTGGGATTGAGTCAACATAAAGCAAAGTTTCCGTGTTATGATAATACAGTTTTTGATATACAATACTTTCAGTCCCAGATATAAGATGAAGTTGAAGTTCTGCTTTGAATGGAGAAATACTTTCAACTGAGCAAATATTACAGGCTGAGCTGCAAAGAGTTTGTAACTTTAATAGTTTTAGCTGAGTTTCTGTCTGTCTACAGTTTGTCTTCTGGATAAACTTTCAGAAAGCTTAGTTTGACCTTAACTGCAGACTCAGAGGAAATAATTTCTTAATGATTGAAAGTGTCTCTTCACGTCTTCACCACAGGAAGAGACTGTTATTGAACTAGACTTGGTTGAATTAGAACTTTGTACCCAGCGTTTTGACTTATCATTTACAAGCATTGTTTGTTTAACTGGTATTGCTTGAATCTTTGCCGGTATGTCATAACTAACCCTGTTTTTGTTTTCCTTCTAGTAATATGACCCACATGCTCAGAAACAGGAAGTGAATGTTTGCAGTCTCATTTCACCCAGTACAAATATTGATTCTGGAGTTTTTGCAATGACGCTAATAAGAAATTGCATTTCTGACGGACACATACATACAAGATCAATTGATAGAAATTTGCACAAGAACATTTAGAATATAAATGTAACTCCCAACAGCACATGCATTCACACTGACAGCAGCTTATATCCGGTAATGTTTTTGACACTCTGTGTGACTTGTTTCTCGTAGCTCTTCCGGGAGGTGAGGATCATGAAGATGTTGAATCACCCCAACATAGGTGAGTCATGCAGAAACGTGACTTTCAACTCTGTTGTCACTCACTGGGAACCACAACACAGCAAAACACAAGTCTTTCTGGAAGGTCATGTATTCAAGCCATAAGCCATAATAATCTTTTCTCTCCTGTCTCTTTATTTTTGTATTATTTGTTTTCCTCTCTTGCTGTTTTGACCTTTTCTTTCTAAACTTTCTTATTTCTTCTGCTCTTCCCCTCTCCCCCTCTCTCTCTCTTTCTCTCTCTCTTTTTGTCCCGTCTCTATTTATTTTACTTTTCCCTCCCCCCTCCAATTCACTGTCTTTGCCTTTCTCTCTCCACCTCCAGTCAAGCTCTTTGAGGTGATAGAGACAGAGAAGACTTTGTACCTGGTAATGGAGTACGCTAGTGGAGGTAAGTGCGTGTCACTGTGAAATCATTCCCCCTGAGGCTTGGCACTCTGTATGCTACCTGCCCTCTTAATGTACAGGCTCTTCAGTATTTTGTAAGTCCTTTGCCCAAAGGGTTATTACAAAACATCCTGTTTTCATTTGATTTGTTTAGTTTTTTTGACCATCTCTAACCCTTTGCATTAAAAATAAAAAAACTGACATTGAAAATTCATAGCTTGTTTGAGTATTTTTGTTTTAATTTAAGCCTTTAAATGATTCCATCTTTACCTCAAACTTGCCCACACTTTGTTTTAAAGTGAAAATACTTAGTTCAGTGTCCCCTTGACCCAGTACTCTGGTTTTAAGGAGACAAGTATCAGGTTCCAACACTAAATCTGTTCTCCTCCTCTTGCTCTCGTCTCCCAGGAGAGGTCTTTGATTACTTGGTGGCCCATGGCAGGATGAAGGAGAAAGAAGCCCGTGCCAAATTCAGACAGGTGTGTGTCTGTGTGAGATTATTTATGTATATGCTGCTGTTGTTTTAAGGTTTGTTAGACTGATATTAAAGTGTTTTTTATCAGCACAGTTGGACAAGTTTGGTGTCATTTGTTCAATAGTAACAGGTGGAGTGAGAGCAGCATCAGCGGTTATGACAGGCTTATATTGAATTAATTTCAGTTTTTAAAAAATTAAGTAGTAAAGCTTATAAATCAAAAAATGTGTATTTTAACGTTTAGTGATTGACCCTTATGAGTGCTTCCTAGCAAAATCCTAATGACGAACTTTAAGTGTCTTTTACTTAATTGTCTAACCATTTTAACTCATCCATATTGTCAATCTTTCTCTTTCTCCATCTCTCTCTCTGCCCCTCCCTCTCCTTCTTTCTCTCTCTCTCACTCATTTTCTCACTCTCCAGATTGTGTCAGCAGTGCAGTATTGCCATCAGAAGTGTATAGTACACAGAGACCTCAAGGTGAGAACACATACACATTATTGAATTACATTGAGTCAAAGCACAAGCAGACTGCATGTGCGTGTGTGTGTGTCTTTCCACATTAATCTTCAAGTCAGGATTTGACTTTTTGAGATGAAATCCTGCCCCTGTGAACAAGCGACCCAGAGGTTAATCACAAAGATGATATAATGCCCCTCTTCGAGTGCTATGGCTTAAACACACATACCCATACATGTGTACACACACACTTGTATGCTATTCTGTTCCTTATGGGATCCCTTTCCCTGTTTCTTTTTTTTCCCTCTTGTCTTTGATTTACGTTAGTTGGTGCCAAAAATGAATCAAACGCGCGCACACAGGTTTAATGCTTCCAGGTCATTTTGGTTCATAGTATTATGCAGAGTTGCAAATCCTCTTATTGTGCCAGCAGGCAGACCTGTAGACAAGACATTATCATGATTACTTTTTACATTAACTATACAGAAACCTCTAATCTCAAAGTTGTTTTCCCCACTCATGGTTATTTTTGGCTTTATAATAACTATTTTTAATGCTTTGACCAAGGTCATAAAATATTTTCTGCACTCACAGCAGGTAAAATGGTTTGCATTTACAAAGACGGCAGTGTGGAAATAAGAGATTTCCTGAGGACATGCAGTTTTCATTACTGTAATGCGTACCATCCTGCACATTATCCTAATCACACTTGATCTGTGGGCTGTAATGTGAAATCTGGCACACGCTTCACTTTAGTAGGTCCAACACTGCAAGAGCAAATTTTGATGAGCCCGCACCTCACAGCAAGACTAAAATCGCTATTTGGTCTCAAGATGAAAAACCTACAGAAAAAAGTGCAGCTGCAATCATGCTCCACTTATGTGTGTACTGCTGTGTCTACTATACTGGTGGCTTTTTATTCTAAATAAAGCAGCTTCAAGGAGTCTCATTTCGTTGTATGGCCATCTTAACGTGTTGTGTTATTCAGCTGTAGATGTGTGCAAAAAAAGGAGTGAAGCCAATGTTCATTTATTTCTTAGGTCCGAGCCTAGAGATGATGTCAGTGTTGTGTTTAATGTGCACGTACATTCTCTCACACACTCAAACACACACAAGCTGCAGAGTATTCAGAGCAAGTGAAAAGGAGAGCGCACCTGTTGCTAGGCAACCCCAGCCTCCTTGCTCACTGGCTCACTTTAGGCTTAGGGATCCACACACACACACACACACAGAGGAATAAACTGTGGCAGCTCACTTTGCCCATTGTGTACTACTTGTAGGCCCCAGACCATTACTCTGAAAACCCCCTTTCTCACCCAGCAGATTTTTCCACATAGCAAGGTGTTTCAGACCACTGTCTGTGAAATGTATTATCTTCGAATTCATTTGCATGTCAGAGAAAATCTTTGTGACACTGACACTGTCACTGTGTGTCAGGGTGGCCTATTTGTTCTACTCAAAAACTCTCCTTTAAACTTTATGTAGGCAGAAAAGTGGAAAAAGAGGTTCCATATATGAAAGATAAGGTGATATTTGACTTATATCACATAAAGCAAATCTTAACTAATTGTGTTTCATTTCTCGGCACATATTGTGTTCAGAAAAAAAGATCCCAGCATATTAATAATCTTTCCTTTTCTCCATCTTTTGCTTCTCATTTCCCTCCACATCCTCCTCCTCACTTCATCATAATTATGTTTTCTTTCCTCTCTCCCCCTCACTATGTCTGCAGGCGGAGAACCTGCTGCTGGACGCAGACATGAACATCAAGATAGCGGACTTTGGCTTCAGTAATGAGTTCACTCTGGGGAACAAGCTGGACACGTTCTGTGGCTCTCCGCCCTACGCTGCCCCGGAGCTCTTCCAGGGCAAGAAGTACGACGGGCCTGAGGTCGACGTCTGGAGCCTGGGGGTGATCCTCTACACACTGGTCAGCGGCTCTCTGCCCTTTGATGGACAAAACCTCAAGGTCAGGAAGAGGAGAGAGTGTGTTTGTGTGTGTGTGTTCATGCGTATTACATAAGCGGATGTCAGTATTCTGTGGGTGTTTGTAGTATTTGTCATGCTGGTTTCGGTTCCTTCTGCCCCACAGAATGCAAAAACTAAACTCGAGAGAGTGAATGCGTAAACATGATTAAATGCTAACCCAAGTACTTTGTCTTCAAATGGGGTTTGGTGGTATGATGCACCAAACAGGCACTGAAACCTGATACATTGTTATTAAACAGAAAGGATTTAATGCTTCCTGTGAACTATACTTACTCACAATTATTCATACCACCTATCAAGCTGTGCATTCAGTCGGTACCCACATGACTCACTGTGGAAGTGCAGACACATTTTGGGTGGGCGATATGACATTGAATATGATGATATTGATATCAACATGCCTGCAAACTGCCATCCAGTTTTATTGAGTGTGCCTTTGCACTACCTCCTGCTGCCTGGAGTTTTGTTTAACACCTACGTTACTGCTCTTACTATTTATTTAACAGGTAGGAGCCTCAGTGTTTCCTGATTTCCCTTTGCTGTAATGAAATGCATTCTTTCTTTTTCAATGTGCCAAAATGCTGGGTGGACAAAATGCAAAATGTACAACAAAGATAGATTTCTGCGAATGTTTCAGCATTTCAAAATATTAATCTGACATTATATAAGCAAAAAACACAGTTCTGCGGTTTGATAGATCTGAATACAAATTCAATGCGTCACAATGTAAGCTCCCTGAAAGCTCCCTGAAAGCTTGTTACATACATCGCAGCAGTGTTAAAACCTGCCACTACATGCAGCGTCTCAATAAGCGTCTCAATAAGTTATAATTATTAAGACCCCTCTAAGTAAGTAAGTAACATTAAAGGGTTTAATAATTTCACTGCACCCCATCAAAATCTGGCGATAAAAGGCCACCGAAGTAAATTCCAAAAGTTGTAATGTGATGTTGGTTATTTGTGCAGTGCTTTCTCATATTGATTATATGACAATTGAAGATAAACTCATATGAACATCATCAGAATACCTGAAGTGTATGATTTATATGTTTTGGTAATGTCACCACATACTATAGTCCTTTACTTTTTCATAGACCATTATTATAAGTAAATCACTGGAGGTAGTTGGAAAATCTTGGTGCAGTCTACACATTCACGGGAGGTTGCTGCCCTCAGACAAGACCTATAGATGTGAAAAGGATTTTGTGCATGGTTGAAGTTGGATTTTTCGAGCTTGCTGTTGACTCTCCATGCCCTTGTCCATCGACAGGAACTGAGAGAACGCGTGTTGCGTGGTAAATACAGGATTCCTTTCTACATGTCCACGGACTGTGAGAACTTGCTCAAAAAGTTCCTCATCCTGAACCCCTCAAAAAGAGGCAGCCTCGAGGTACACTACGCTGCAGAGACACACACACACATCTAATTTTCAAACTGAACCAGATTTTGAATGTCTTATTTTTAACTTGATTAAACTTGTGGACTGTAAATAAAACTTAAACCAAATTGTTAGCCTCTTAACAGCTTGACCAGCAATTATAATAATATATAATATAATCTAAATTTAGCTCACACAATACTATACTGTATACCTGGCTTCACCAGCTACTTGTGAGTTTGTTGCTGAAGTGTAAAGTGCTTTTTAAAGACATAGTAAATGCTTGTTAGTCTTTATGTGTTACTAAATTTGCTTGCACTAAAAGTAAATGGACAGTAACTAGGCATATAACTCTTGCTGAGTAACAGGTGTGACTTGCCATTTCAAGTTAACCAGATTCCCATTCATATTTTTGATTAAAAACATACTCGTCCCTCCCTCCTTGACTTGCTAAATGTTATGGAAGCCCAATAAAAATACAGAAAGAAGACTCAAGCTGTAGTGTGAGAAGTCAATCCTGTGACTGTTTCATTTACACCTACCTTAAAGTTTGTGTGCACTGCATCTACACTTCAAAGCAGCCAAAAGATTGATATGGGTCACTTTTGCTCTGTTGTGATTACTCCAGACTTTTAGCCTATGCAACCTGTTTGAATCAGAGTAGCCTGTTTGGTAAAGGTCACAACCCTCATTTACTTCTTGAACAAGATTCATTTGCATATTGAAGATAAAATACAAACTGAATATGCCCATTAGGAAAAAAAATAACTTAATTGTCAAGATCAGTTGATTAGATAGATTAATAATGTAGAACTACTTCATTGTGTTTAGCTGAATTCTTTGTCCTTTTCTATTGTGTTGCCAACTTGTCTTGAGGAGACCCTTTTGTACTCACCCTTCTCTTCTTTCTCCTCTTCTCTCTCATTCCTTAACCTTTCCTCTCTCCTCTACTTTTTTCCCCTTTATTGTCTTTGACATCTCATTTCTCCCTGTATCTGTCTGTGTGACTTGCTCCCAGCAGCAGATAATGAGGGACCGGTGGATGAATGTGGGCTACGAGGAGGAAGAACTCAAACCCTACATCGAACCCCAGCCAGATTATAAGGACCCCAGGAGGACAGGTAGGGAACGAAACGCACTCAAAAATGATAAATGTATTCCTTTCTTTAGCCACACACAGACACATTTGAGTACAGATGTTCTTTTCCTCTTCTCAAACAAAAGGATAATTTATCTTACGGAGAATTGTGGACCTGCAGGAAGCTCACCATTCTAATTATAAACTGGTTTTGTGTGTGTAGACATTATGCTGCAGATGGGATTCTCTCTGGAGGAAATCCAGGACTCACTGGTGAACCAGAAGTACAATGATGTGATGGCTGCATATCTGCTACTGGACTATAGGAACTCTGAGGTACGGTGTTTCTTTCTCACACCTACACACCTTTAATTTACACAGAAATGTACGAGTTAATTTTAGTTCACCAAAGTGCCCTTAGCTACAGTTACACTGAAGTTATACAGTCAACTGGCAAACTTCGCAAGTCTTGTAAGTGCATCATCATATACAAGAAAATGTAGGGCTTCACTTTTATTTTGCCTTCAAGCCATCTGAACACACAGTTTACTTTAATCTGAATTTGAACGCATATATTTATACTCAAAACACTTAATATAATAAAAGCTCTATTTATGCTGTGTTGTGTTTGTTGTAGCTACACCACAGTCTCTCTGCTTCATAACAGGTTCAAATTTTCTGCTTTCTTTTTTCCCAACAGCTGGATGAAGGCTGCATCAAACCCCGGCCAGGAAGTGATGTAAGCAACATTAACGCCCCCTCCCCGCCTCACAAGGTACAATGAGAACACATAATATCTTCTGCTAACACATAATGAGGTCTCCCAACTCCAGCCAGTGACACAAGTACACTGACTGGACCTCCTATTTTTACCAAAAGCACTCTGGGAATCTGCTCTGATGTAGGTAAATTATAGGTTTTAGATTATGGACCTACATACATGTGAACTACAGCAACCTCTCTCTGGATGCTTGAGTTCACCAATGTTGTAGGTTTCAAGTGTGAATGACTGCATACATTAACAGTAGCTGTTAATGCTGCTCTTCCACTAGCATACCTGCATCCGAATGTGTCTGTAAACGCTGACATAAAGAGTCCCACACTGATCCGTGTGTCTGTCTTAATCCTTTAGGTACAGCGCAGTGTGTCATCCAACCAGAAGCCTCAGAACCGCAGAGCCACCGACCAGGGTGAGTTTGGTGTGTGTGAGAGGGGAAGTGGGTGAAGCTGGTTTGTGTTACTGAGAGTTAAGAGAAGGAAAAGTGGACGCAGATGGGTGATGAGATTAAGATTGTCAACTCAAATCGTTTTATGTGTTTCATACTAAATGATCTAATTTCAATCCTGGTGCATGCTGGGAGGGTCTCCAGCCATGCCACACTGAAGTGGGCAGAAAAGGAAGCGAAAAGGGGCGTCAGGTGGAGCAGGAGGGGCCAGATCTATGTTGGAATAAAGACTTAAGTAGAACACATGGGGCTGAGGGATGTAGATGTACAGTAGGAGGGAGCAGGGTGGAGTAGAGGGAGGACAGGATTGATTTAAGTTTGGAGGGTTGGTAGAGCAGATTGAATGAAAGAGAGCCACAAAGGAATGAGAGGCTGACTTCTATTAGAGCAGCATGATGACAGGAAAATAAAAACAAGATGATGCAGATGGGAAGAAGTGGGGAGATGTCACAGCAACATTTTCTTTTCCTAGGCTCCTCCTACTCCAAGAGGGGTCAAGCAGACAACCGGACTGCAGCGGAGGAATCTGGGAGGAAAGGTTCATCAGGCAGCTCCACTACAAAGGTGCCGGCCAGCCCTCTGGTCTCCTCTGACCGCAAGAAGAGTGCCACGCCCTCCACCGTGAGACCACACACCAGCACTGCCTACATGACATTTGTAACACCACTTTGATTTGTTATAGCAAAAAAAGCATAGGTGTCTGTTTTATTTAAATCCCAGTAAGCCAACATGAACAATACCTGGACAGACCATCACACTGAAGCAAACTAATTTTATTATTTACACTGTGCTTTTCCAACTGTGACATGTCAACAGGTCTTTTTATATTTTCAAAGTATCACCCAGTTCTGTCATCCACTCCTTTGGCACTAATTAAAATAAACCCCAAGACTTTTTTGGAACCTACTCAGCAAGTGTCAGCCAACAAAATAATCTGAAACGGATAAAGAAAATGTGGCATCTGACAGCATCTTGTATCTGTCTTCTGACACTTTCTATATGGCACCTAGCAACAAATGTTTCAGGAGTATAAAACCTTTCTTTCATGTTGAGAAATGAATGGAAAAGTGTTTGAGATAGTCCCAACACTATCTCAAACACCCCTGGCTCACTGGCACTGTTACGTTTTACCTGATATGGCCTCTTCTTCCCTTCACTATGTAGGCGTGTACAAACAATTTTTGATTGACATCACACCTACTCTCCTGTCAATTCTGTCGCACCCTGTTAGGGCAGGACAGCTAAGACCTTTATCATTTTTATTAGCATGTGACATCATGTAATTCCCAGTAAAGCTTCGCCCAACCTCAACTGGAGCAGATAGCTGATGTCAGGATAATAAAAAACACGTGCGTGGGAGTGCAGGGCCTTTAAATGATAGTTCAACACCATTGAGGTAAAAAGGAAATGGGTTTTGTTGTAAAAGAAAACAGCTTGATCTCACCTGCTCCTTATAATTGGTCACCTATAATGTCATTTCTCCGTCCTCAGGCTTCTACATTGATCTTTTGCTCTGTCCTCAATCTTAGACATTTCTAACATTCCTCCTATTTTCTTCCTCTCCCTTCAGAATAGCATCCTGTCCACCGGTACCGGTCGCAGTCGGAACTCTCCTCTGACTGAGAGAGCCACGCTGGGCCAGGGCATCCAGAACGGCAAGGACAGGTAGACACACACTCACACACATAGATCCACACATGCACAATGTAAGAAGAAAGACATGTTCAAAAAGACGAGGGCAAGTGCGGTCACATACAGTCATTCTCACGCACACTCTTTCTCTCTCGTCCCTGGCAACTCAAGAGGCAGCGCTGCGTCCTCAACTAACACACACATAATACAAACACACTCACCATGGTTTGTGAATGAAGCAGTCCCACAGCTGTCTCAGTGACTGAATCCCAGACCTTGGCTGGTACTCTTCAGAGCCCTGCCAGCTGGCTCAGGGAGGCCCACAGCTTTCCCCCCAGGGCGGGGTGAGCCCTCCTGGACAAGGAAATCAGGCTCCCTTGGGAATTTAGGCCAAACCTTCAGTAGATTACAGATTACTGTGATGGTCTGATTGAGGCCTGCCAGCCAGGGCAGAGGCAGGGTTCGATGGACACGCGTTGACAAACGCAGACACATGGAGACCTCATTTGTTCTTTCAATTCTTATCATTTTTTCTTTTCTTTTCCTTTAATGAAGTGTTTTTTTGCCCAAAGCCCCCCAAAAAGTTAATATTGATGGGATTTTTTGAGAGAAAAAAATAATTAAGTGACATGAAGTCTACCATCGGGTTAAGCCATGAATCAAGCTCCCTTTTTTTCACTATTCCTTCATTGAAGGGGGATATTGCAGAGTGTGATATCCCCTCCCTTTCCCCCATTCTCATTTCATCTGTCCTAAATGGAATTCATCCTTCTAGTTCCCCTTTCTTCCTCAAAAACTATAAGCAATTCCAGTTTGGACAAAACCTCTCTTTGTCCATATAGGAGTTGCTTTTGGATTTATCAACCCTGCGTTGCATACATGTCATACATATCCAAATATACAACTACGCGCACATCACTCATGCTTAACCAGCCATACGCTTTGTGTGCTTTTTCATAAGCATTAAACATTAAGCCAAACCATAATCCCTTCTATGGTGCAGTGTTCATTATCATGACTGCTCTATTACTTGTACATCAGTCTCAGATGACCCCCTCGTTCCCAACATAGTGCCCTACGTGCAACATAATAAAATGATTAAATTGAATTCCTTTTCAGGCTGTAAATTACAGAGAAATCTCTGTTATTTTATCCTTTTGTCTTCATGCTCCATGGTGACGATGTGGTCATTTGAGACAGCACTGTTTTTGTTCTTTTTAGTACTGTGGGTCTATTAGCCTTGGTAGGCTCTGCTAACTTAGTGGTTGTCATCTGCTTTAATTTTAAAGTTACTTTATTTGATCATCATTAATGCTTTGAAGTTTGGGCTTTTGTACTTGTTACCCCACCCGCCCCCCTGTCCCCAATTCTCCTTTTTCCCTTTCTGTCCTTTTCTAATTTCCTTCGTTTGGTGTTCTTTTATCTGCGTCTGAGCTCTTGTCCCTCTGGATCTTAAGTCACTCACATTTTCTTGGCACCTCCTTTCTTTTCTTTTTTCCAGCTTCCTTTTTTTTCCTTCTTGTCTTTTATATTAATCTTTCTTCTCCTTCGTTTTCTCCCCCCTCTCTCTCTAAGGAGATTAAAAGACTTGTGATGGAATATTAACTCTTAGTGGCACTATATGGTCCCTGTACTTGCCTCTTAATAGGCTTACACATACACAAAAATATCTACATACACACAAGCTTAAACATACATATCACACATGCCAAAACTCTTGCCACACACTGGGTTGTCCAGTGAATGCAGTTATTTTTCCATCACTAGCAGTACTAATCCCTGTCAGAAAGAGTGTGTGTGTTTCTCTCAGCTCTGCGTTTGTTTTCTGTGTAATTAGCAGCTGTTTGGTTGACCTCTATAAATGTCCGTCTCTCTCTCTCTCATTGCTCATTATTCTGCTCTCTCTCAGCCATGTCTCACCCTCTCTGTCTCTCTCTCGTACCACTCTCCCCTGTCTCTTACTCTGTTTGTTTCTCTGTGTGGATAAAGTCAAGTTAGAGCTGTCAGTAATGTGCAGGGATTTGTAGCCCAGAGCAACTTTGCTGCTTAAGAGAGGGTTCAGGAAATAGCCAGTGTCTTTTTGCTTACGTAATTCAATAAAATGCTCTTTGTCACAGATGCAGTTTCGATTGTTTGTGGTGGTAAAGGAAAGGAAGGAAGTTTACAGGCAGGTCAGATCTATAAAAATGCAAGCTCAGAGGTCAGAGTGATCATCCCATAACAGGACAGTGAAGACAGCTTTATTTCCTGCCAAACATCTGCTGTTTCATGTGAAAGAAACATACCTACCATTATTACCAAGAAAATAGTCACGTTCTAAAGGTGAAGTCAACTTATCAAAATGGCTTGTCAGTTAAACAACTAATTCTTTGCGCTCTCTTGTTTAGCCTTTTAGATTCTATTTTATTCCAGAAACCCCCTACACCAAGCTGTTTTTTTGGTTTACGGTGGTTGGAGCTTCCTTCTAAGGAGGCTGGACAGATGCAGTGATAGTTTCATGAACTGTAAAGAACCATGAAATAGTATTTAAGGCACAGTCATTATTTAAGAAGAGATAATAATAATATGTTATATTATACATTATCTAAAATAAAACTATTAGCTTAGCACAGGTCTTACAAAGCAATGCAATGTGCGTCACAAAGGATACATAGACAGAAAAGAATCTTAAAATAGAAAATAAAGATATTGTATTGATTATGATGTAATATCTGCAAATGAGCTGACCAGTGAAATACTGGGGTGTCTTAACTTATTTTGAGATGGTTTGTTGAGTTTTATTTCTTTGCACATTTCTATAATATTGGTAACCTGACTTTGTCTGCATGATTTGTCTTGAGTGTGTTTTCCGTCTTCCTAGCCAATAGAAAAATGTGTGTTAAAAGTTGGTCTTTTGTGCTCTTGCTTTTGTGTTGTTAAGATTTTGCATGGAAAGATGAAAGCACACATACACAATCAGTCTTTGATAGTAGTTTATTTCTATTTGATAAACCATGATAAGGCAACATCAGCCGTGAAAAAGACCAACTTTTTTTTCTTTGCTGACGTCCTTTTACTCTGTTTTACTCTTTTAGTCTACTTCCTCTGTTCTTCCACTTGTGTTCTGTTCTCTCTGCCCTTCTCTCCCTCCTTCCTCCCCTCCTCCCCCCCCTTACTGTGTTTGATAAGTGCTGCTTCTAACCATGCTCCACCTCACCTCCCTGCTCACCCACACACAAACCCCGCCCGATGTGTGTGAATGTGTGTATGTGTCATGCTTGTGTGTGTTTGATGGTGTGACCTTTTGGTGTGTTCGTCCTGTGTCACGTTTGTGTGTGTGCGTGTGCATTGGGCGGGGCACTCCCCCTGTTCCTCCCAGCCTAAACACTCCGGGCTCCCGCGCCTCCACTGCCTCGGCCGGTGCCGTCCTCTCCTCCTCCTCCTCGCGTCCCCGCCACCACAAGTCCCTGTCCTCCTCCAATCATCCATGCCCCTCTGACCTGCACGCACCACGGCCCAGGCAAGTCTCTCACTCTCTCTCTGTCTCACACACACGCACACACACTCCCTCGCTCAGCTCCCTCAGCCCTTTTTCACCACGCACCATAGATCATCCTCCTTCCCACAAGAACTCGATGAACAAAAAGGAAAAAGAAGAGTTGATTTGTTGGCTCTGAAACCTTCCACCGCTGCTCGATCAAGGGGGTAGCACCTACTTTTTTTTCTTTCTTTTTTTTCTTTTAAATAAAAAAAGCAACAACTATTTGATTACCTTTTATTCACACAGTGACAAATTCTGGCACACAGCAGCGACCTGGTTTGCCAATATTTCCCCCACCCCCAAAATCATGAAATCGATCAAAGAGGTGGATTTTCCTCCCAGAAGAGTAGCTGTTTTATTTAACACGAGCTGCTGTGCTTGCCAACAGCCGCCTCACATACACGTTCACATGAGCAAAGATAAGTTTTTCCTCTCTTTTATGATGAGTAGCATGTGCACAGTTTTAGAATCACATGCAGTTTAAAGCTGCTGTAAAACTACTTGACTTGGCACAAATTTTGTGCCACAAAGAGAATGCGTGACACCATCTCATCTGAACACAAGATATTACCTTTAACCATAACCCTGTAACATCACCATAGTGAGAAGTGCGACATTTCTAATACCAGTTGTTGTCGGCTGACCAGTTACTTTGCCACAGCCAGGAAGATTGTAGAGCTCAGAAAATTGTACAGTGTGGAGATGTTGACATTTCTTGTCTTTGGCCGATCAGTCAGTCTCAAACCTCACATTTACCCAGCGGACCATAACTGAATAGTCAGACCTTTGAGAACAAGATGAGCAGGTTTTTCATGGTACTGGACCCCTGCCAAACCAGAGATGTTTTTTTTTTTCTTGTTTTGTTTCCTGGCAGCAAAAAAAACACACAAAAAAAAGACATTTATGGACCAGCAGGGATTAGGTTTCCACACGCAGAGGTCTCAATAGCTAATAAACTGTGCACGGGCCAGGCCTTTATTTACTGTAAGCTTGGTTTTTGACTGGCTTGATAATGAGGTGTGCTGTACTTAATCCTGCCTTATAGGTCAAAGGAATAGAAAAAATAAAAGATAAAAGGCACAAGTTGGATGAGATGACACTTGCTATAAACTTTCTGTTGACATTAGTATATGAAAGTCTTTTTTATTCTCATCATGGACATTTTATTTAATTTGGGGGAAAAGCCAAAGGTTAAGGAAACACTGAAAGCTTCCAAGCACAAGCCAAATTTATGCAGATCAGAGCTTAAAATAAAGTGTTTTAAATGACTTCATGTAACGATGTTCTCCCTGGTTGTGCATGGATACTCAACAGTAATTACACTTGTCATAATCATAAATCACTGTTGTAAAAATACCTAAGTCTTCCATCATAAGTCTTTGCAAAAAAAAAAAAAGTGATATTAAAGGAAAAGAAACAAATTATTCAGCATGCAAACTTACCAATCAAGATATTTACCAAAATTGATTTATTGAATTTGGTTTGCTTTGGGCACATACATGCACACATGTATACAGTTTCATAAAGTGCCTTGAACCAATGGAACTGCAGTTTTCATCACCAGGTTGTCCAGGCTAATTGTCCCTTAATAGCGACTGATGCCTAAACTTGCCTCTCTGAGCCTCACTCACCTGCGTAGTCTACCTGCACTGGTAGGCCATGCAGGTAAGTGTTCCATTAGTTTACAACGTTAAAAGAGATTTTTTGTTTACTACTTTTTTTAAGTGCTCTGGGGAGAACCAGACAAAAAGCAGATGTAACAGTGTTGTTGCTGCATGTTTCTGTGAAAAAATTTCTGTATAAACTGTGTTCCCCTTTTGGTTGTCTGACATGTGTTTGTGGACAAAAGGATTTTCCCTGGTAAAGAAGTGCTGTCAGTGCCTCTTTGTTTTATTTTCTTCTCAAAGGTCATTAAGTGCTCTCTCATACTGTCTCAATCTGCTGTGCAAACCCACCATGGTTATGAAGTTGCCTGGGAAAACCCTGTCTTCATCTATTAAGCGTTAACTATACTGTGACGCTGAATGAATGAAGTGGAGTAATGACCCAATTGTGGCTTGTTGGTCATCTGTGTGATCTCTGTGTGTGTTTGCTGTGTGTTTGCTCCGTTTGTGTGTGTTGCTTTGTTGTCTAGCTTGCATGCTTGACAGTGTCTGTTTCAAGGGCTGCTTTGATATTTTGAGTTTTAGTCTATTTTTTCCCCCTGCCGGCCATGTTTCATAATACAGGGTGGAAGGTCTGTGAATATGCTCCTTAGCTACCTTCAATACTGTCTGAGGCTCATCTGATTTGCCATTTGCACAGACAGAGACCTCCCCCCTTTTTGTGACAGTTGTCTAGTTAAAAAAAAGCCACCCCCTCCTCTTTCCCCATGCTAATGTCAGGCTAAAATTCCAGCAGAGCAAATGTCAAGGTGGCCCTCTGGCTGTATGTGGTTTTGTCTGCTCTATGTTGAAGTCTTGTTCTGTTGCATGCGTCGTTCAGCAGTGAGCTTGGGCTGTTCAGAACCTGGTTGGGAACGCTGGAGAGAAGGTACCGCTCCAACACATAGACTGTACCCTGAGTGAGGATTGGGCACCTTTTCTCAGAATGTAGTCTGTTCTCCCAAAGTCCCATCCATTCCTATTTTTATCCAGCTGTACCCAAATATACCCCCTTCTTGAAAACTTTTCAAATACCATTCTCATGAATTTACATTAATTTCAACAGCCACAGTTTTACTGCATGAATATTAATTTACAGTAGTGAAGCAAGGTTACACATTTGTATCAAGCAAGGTGCAGTCCTACGCAAATCAAGTACGTCTAGCATGAAAATCATCCAGCTGCACCATGACGACATATCCACCTGCATCCTCCTCATGCCACACCGCCTCATAACGCGCCTTCTTTACATACAGCCTGTCACGACCCTTTTCTTGGAATCTATAAGCGACTTTCATATGTTGAAACAAATTAGAAAATATTACAGCTAAGCTTTCCTCTTTGCGGTATGTAATCCTCTCCAATCAACAGTCATCTTCATAACTATATGTCCCCACTAATCTGCCTGATCCAGCTTTTCTTTCCTTGCATCTGTATCCATATTATAGCTGTGTGTGTGTGTGTTGTAGGCGTATTTTGTCCTCAGTGCACAACTTGAACACATCCACAGAGAAAAGGGTGTGTTGAAGCTGTTCATCACACAGCTGGACTGTAAACTTGACTGAAAAGCTTCTTCTCTTTTTTTTGAATGATTAGTGCATTAGAGGCTCTGCATGGGACTTTTTTTGTCAATCCCTCGACAACACATGCAGTCCTTAAATACTGATGAATACAGTTATTCAGCTACTCATCCATAAAAGATGAATATCAGCTTTGTATGGTATAAAAATATTTAATAGGAACAATATAAAAGCTTTAGCTTGAAGCAGTGGTAACTACAAGATTACAAATTCTGTCCCTCTTTTGTCATAAATAATGTTATTTCCCATAGAAGCGGATACAAACCAGAGTCTGTAATGTTGCACTATAGATTGGCAGTGATAGCACATTTCTATACAGATCAGTGGCTAGTTGTAAATCTAAAAATGTTAGCAACTAAATCTTTAGTCTAATAAAAGAGTGAGATTGAAACAGCGTTTTGTGGTTACTGATTTAATGGTGGATGAAGCATTTACATTGATGCTAATGTAAATACAGTCCTTTTTTCATATATGAAACTGTGTCTGCAACATTTGTGTTGTTATGTGATATCCCAGTCCCATCGCAGCCCTCTACAGTGGATTGGCCATTTATAATTTTCTCTATTCAGAATCTCTATTATCTTATCTGTATATCTTACGCTCTGTATTTGCTCGTCTTGTCTTTCAGTGTGTTTTGTTGTTGTTGTGCTTTTTGCCATTTCTGTGTGTTGTGATTGCCACCAGATGCAGGTGTACTAGTGCCACATGTGGGCACTGAAGATGCACGCACACATGCTTGTAACGCAAACGCAAGCTTTTAGGACAGTCAATAATTACAGTGTCTTAAGTGTCTGTGTGTTTTTGTCTGTTTGTATCTGTGTGTGTGTGTGTGTGTGTGAGAGAGAGAGAGAGAGATTGAGAGCTGGAAGTTTGTGATGCTATGGCTGAGGCAAAGAGGATTAACTGTGTATCTGCATGTGTGTGTGTTACTGACCTGATGTGGCCCTAAATATTGACTTGGCTGACTTATGGGATTATGTGAAACATCAGGGCGAGCAGACGTTGATCAGACATAGATACTTGTATGACCTTACACTGAGGTAAGTAGCACATCAGAAGGAAGTGATTTTCTTCTATGAGTGTTGGTCTAACTGGATGTTCCTCTCCCACACCCCTACTCTTCACTCCCGTCCCCTCTTTTTATACCTTTCTGCCTACCTCTCTCCTGCATCACCACATACACCTCATTTTGTCCATCTGCTTCTCGTCTCCTTTCCTGTTTCATACTTTCCGTCTTTCTCTTGTCTCTGGTCCAATCTCCATCACTCCTGAATTCTTGTTCATTTGCACCTCCTCTTCTCTGCCTCTTCTCTCATCACACCTCCCAACCTCTTATCCTTCTCCAATCTTTTCGCACCTCTTTCTTCTTCTCCACCTCGCTGCTCGTCTACACTCTCTTCCTCTGTATCACCTTTTCTTTCCCATCCCTCCTTCCGTTTCCCTCCTTTTTCTTCCCACCCCTCCTCTGCAGCGCCCCACCTCAGCGGGCGCCCGGTGCCTCCCCATCTGCCCACAACATCAGCAGCGCTGCCGTGTCAGACCGTCCCAACTTCTCCCGAGGGGTGGGCATCCGCAGCACATTCCACGCAGGCCAGCAGCGGGGTGCTCGGGACCAGCAGGGTTCCGCCTACCCCGGCGGACCCGCGTCCCCATCACTGTCACATGGCAACAGCCAGGCCCGGAGGGCACATGGCGCCACAGGGATTTTCAGCAAGTTCACATCCAAGTTTGTACGCAGGTGAGTGAAAAGAGAGGCAGGAGCATGGGAGAACGGGAAGAGGGAATGTTGGGAAGATTTTACTCTGACTGCTGTGTTAGTGAGCAAGAGAAAGGAGGCAGAGAGACAGATAGGACAGGAAAGGATATGTGACAAAAAAAGAAACTTTGTAGCTTAGTAAATGCAAAGCAATTGTGGTAGCAGCTGTTCTGCTTATTATCCAGCTATTTTGCGGCACAAGTACAGTTTAAAACTTTTTCTGAGTATTGAGGTTTGAGCCTGAAACAGAAAATGACTAGGTTCACGTTACAAGTCATTTCATGTGCTCATTTCCTGTTAGGAGCGACATACTGTACGTCCATGTCATCACTGGTTTTCAGAGTATTTCTTTAAAGGGGCTGGTCTCGTCTCATCCCTATCACTAGACTTGTGCTGATCTGTAACTGTGCTGCGAGTAGAAAGGGAGAGGAAAGGCAACAGCTGTGTCTTCTCTATAATTTTGTTTGGAGCAGCGGTGACTGAGGAGTAATTTTGGTTTTGGTTCCTCGTCTGGCCCAGTTTTCATCAGCAGGTTGCAGCACTAAAACTGTTCTCATGGGTACCTGGTTGTAATGAAAGCTAAACTTGTTCTTCTCTTAGTAAAGAATTATTAATTCAAACTAGTAATGCTGTTGGAGGTATAAATGTAGGATAAGACTATTCTTATCCTATTTTTCTTTCCATGAAAATGTTATAAAAATACCAAAATCAATGGCTCTCAATGCTTATTTTTATCCTTAAAGTGACATTGCACTACCATTAAAATGGCATTTCTTTAGAGATAGACCAGCTTTAGGCAGATTCTTACTAAGAGAATGATGAATTTTGTCAAAACACAACAAGAAATACATTCATAGGTAGATACTTAAGATATCATTCACAAGATTGGCAGTGTCTGAAGGGCGATGAAGTCTGCACACAGCTGAGTCAGAATGAAAGGTAAAAGAGGAGATGAGAGGAGTAGCGGCGAGGCTCACAGACATAATCAGAGGCCGCTGTCAAACTGGAAGATGTGGAGGAGAGGAAGTGACAGGAAATGAAGGTTCAGAGGTGGCAGACACTGAAAGAGGAAGGTCCAAGGGAGCGAGAAGCTGAGAGAGCACGGAAGGTTGAGATTTTCGTCATCGCTGCAAACGTCACCGACCAGCCACGGACGTTCGTTATGAACGCAAGTGTTGAAATGTGCGTGAGGATGAGACAGAGAGGAGATTGTATTTCTGGTGTTATTTGTTAGTTGAGACAGAAAGTGAGAATGATCAAGTGTCTCGTCCCGCGCGTGTGGGTGTTGGTGTAGAGTTGGTGTGTGTCTGTGTGTGCGTGTGTAAAAGGCGGAGGTACAGGCCTCCCACTCAGAGATACTGTAGCTCCGTGGCGACAGTATCCATGGTTACACCGGAGATATCACTTTTCCCTCAACTATAAATACCACTGGTGGGGACACCTTGACACACATGCACACACATACACACGCACAAAAAAAAACTTGGCGCGGTGGTCGGAAGTAGAGTCGGTGGAGACAGAGCAGTTGTGTTGCATTTGTACAGTTTGATCAAACACACATACACACAGTACATATATGTGTGTGTGTGTGTGTGTGTACGCTGAAGCTGTGTGTTTTATTAACATATCATATAACCTCACCTCTGCACTTTCCTGTTTGGTCCGGAGAGTGATATTTCTCTGTCCTTCAAACACATTGGTGTGAATGCATATGTGTTTGCGTGTGTGTGTGTGTGTGAAGGAGATTATGTTTCTCAATGTGTGTTATAAATTAAGTTGTTGCTTAACCTGTGCTTTTTCATTTGAAATGTGTCTCTGTGCGCGTGTTTGTATAGCAGGTGGTTTTGTAAAATGTTTTATCACGTTTGAACTTTTCACCTCACCAACACTTCTTTTCAGGATCACCCAGGACCGGTCTGTATGTGGACGAGCGCTTCATTTCATGTTTTGGGGGGTGGGGAGAGACTGTGTTCAAATGGGTCTCTTAAAGGAATTTTCCCACTGAGCTCATTAAATCTCTCTAAGGTGCTCTGGTGTACATTTAATAATGCCTGTTCACACATCACACCAATAATTCCCACACTTAATCCCATTCAGATTGAAAGTTAACAGCAGTAACACTGATTTTTTTTTTTTCTACTTTGATTTATTTTTTTGGTTATTTAATGTTGGTTGTGCTTGCTGCTTCAATCCCAAGTGAGCATGGTTCATGTTGGACTTTTGTTTGTTTGTTCCTCAGAGGGCAGCTTGTCTTTTACAGGAAAGTCATATATCTATACGTTTTTATACATACGTTTGTTTCTCTTTCTTTCTTTATCCCTCTTTTGTTTTTGTAGAAATCTGTCGTTCAGGTTTCCGAGAAGGTAGGCAACATCCCCAACGTTAAATATATAACCCCTTGATATATATACGTATATTCTCTTCTTCATATATATTTTACATATATATATATTTCCTCCCCTTTTGGTGTTTCGTGCAGCTTTTTGTTGAAATCTTCCTTTTGTGCCTTGAGCCTTATCTTTTTCTCCTCCTTATTTTCTGTGGTTGGCCCCCTTTTTTGAGCCTTCTGGTTTTGAGTGCCGTGTTTTGGCCCATTTATTTATTTATTTATTTTCACTAACTTACCCATTCACCCAGCCACCCACTCACATAACTCACTCACTCCATCATGGCACAATAACACCTCACCCCATTTCCTCTTCGTCCCTCCATAGTCCCTTCCACCCACCTCTTCGTCATCCTCACCCACCCCATCCACCCCATTCCATTTATTTACCAGGTAGAGTGTACATGAGCTTGTATCCCCCTGTAGCGTCCCAGATTTAGGTCAAGCCTTAATGATGTGATAGATCAAACTACTCGCTTCCTACTCTTAACCCTTTCTTAGCTTCAGATGCAGGTAATGTTGTCCTTCTGTTGAGCTTAGTCTTCTTCTCCATATCTAAAAACATGGGGATGTAATGGTATAAAATAACACTAATTTTTGCATTTCCTTAAGCATATGAAAGAGAAAAGAAGTACAGCGATAGATGTGTTTTCACTTTAGTCTTCCTCCATCACTTTGCCCAGGATTGTTCAACGTCGCTAACCATTATCCAAGCTAACGCCACTTACCAAGCCCTCAAAACCATCACCCATCTCACCTCTCTGCTTTCATCAGTTGTCATCTCAAAAATCAGGCTTTTCGTTAGCCATGGAGGGCTGGAGTTGTGTTTTTTAGTTTTCGGTGTGAGTTTCTGATCCCACAGGGGAAGTGATTTATTATAAAGTCCCTGGCTGTAGTTGGTAGTTGTGGGCGGAGGTAGAGAGGAGGAGAGGACCCAGGAGGGATGGGGCTGCAGTGTTTCTCAGGCTGCACTCTTTTTCTGGAGGCTGCACTCTTCCTTTCTTTCATCGCTCTGTTCTCACTCTGGCACTGGCTCTCTAACAGCAGCAGCAACAGAACTGGATGGCTTTGACCTACTCTGGCTGGAAAAGACCTTTAGTGCTGTGGACATGCACACACACACTCACAGACAGATGACACAATGCACACACACACTATATATATATAACTACATACTGATGCGCACATTTACCCAAAACCACATCTTCACACATTGTTCACATTTGCAAATTGCTAAATACACATATGACATATTTTACATATGCTGAACACACATTTCAAAACAGCATTTGTCTCACACACACTTAATTTTGAGTGTGTTGGCTGCTTTTTACCAGCAGGTAGAGCAATTTTCCTGTAATATGGACCATTGCTCCACCTGGTGGTTAGAAGTGGCAAAACCTTTATTATCACAGTGTTATGAAGAGATATATTTTTGGTATTTTATATAAGTTGCAATGCCTTTGGGTTGTTTAAGGCTTCTAATACATCATTAAATTTGAAATATGGGAGGGAGAAATAATTGATATGACTCAAATGTATGAAATATGGGCTAAATTGATTATGTTTATGAGGATATAAATAGATTCTGGTTAGATGTATTTACAGGGCAGTTGCAGTTCTCAATAACCAGACAAGTGAGTTTTATTTGGGTTCAAGTAATCATGTTATCAGTTCCTTCCTTTCCCTTGATGTCACAGTGCCCCTCTTGGGAACCATTTTGCATCCCTTCATATTTAGCTGTATCATACAGGGCATGCAAAATGGCACAGATGACTTATTTTTACCTTAATTTTACATTGTTGACCAATTTACTTTCATTATTTAAGAAATCCCTGTCTAACTTTTTTTCCACTGTTCCCACTTGTCATTTTCCCATGTGCTATATTTTTAATCATGTTTCTGTTTCAGGAGGTATTTTACATGATGTTTTTGCATTTTATTTTTAATGGGGCAAAACAGGAATGTTGTCTTTTCTTCACAACAGAATGAGTTTCAGACCCTGCGTGTTGAATTTGTCATGTGTCTGTCATTTTCCTTCCATTGTCTGCATGTGTTTCGCTGTTGTCCGTCTTTGTATGTCTTTGTTAATGTCTGCTTTTCTCCATTGAGTTTGTTTTGTGTGTTTCGTCTGCTGGTATGAGAGAGAATGTGTTTGTGTGTGTGTGTGTGTGTCAGATATGTGTTATATAGGATGTAGTTCCAGCATAGTTTTCAGGGAATGTGTGTGTGTTTTTAAACAGCCTGTGTTTAGATCCAGTGTTACTAATAAAGGTTTTAATGCAGTGCTGGGATCATTAATGCACCTAACCTCCTTTAGTCGCACGAATCGCCATCACCATGCCCGACCGTTCTGTTCCAAACCATCCTGGTCCAAATCGTTCCATTTCACATTTTGTTTCTAACCTTCCATTTTGTTGGAACCCATTCCATTCCATTCTGTTCCACCTTGTTACTGGTAAATGAAGCAGGACATTTTGAGCTATCTCATTTTGTTTCCATTCCATCCATCACCTTTTTCTGATCCACCCTGCAGCCGATTACACCAGCTTTTGTAGGGTTCAACTTAGCCTAGTCATAATCTGCGTTTACCAAGCGGAGTTCATCATTCTTTGAGAACGGTTTCATCTCACAAACTAGACATTAAATATTAGAGAATATTTACACCTTTTGACTGGTCGGTTTAACTTTCATAACTAACTGAACAAACTGACAAAGCTAATATTAGCTTGCCAATATAATATATAGGTATAGGTATATAACACAGTGTGCCTCAATATAAATTACGCTCATTATGTCATATATTTTTATATCCTATTATTATCATAAACTTAGACAATTTCCTGAAGTATTTAGACGCTAAGACAAGTTTTAACTCAATTTATTGAATCACTTGTTTAAAACTAGTAGTTACTTAAAACCTAGGAAAAAACCTGGGAAGGATTTTCAAGTACCTGGTGCAACTTAATCCTTTTCTCCACTCATCTTTTCAACCCATTCAAATCTCACGGTGTCTCCTCAGTGAGGAGCTGTGTTAAAGTGACTGCACAGAGTGGACTGGCATTGGGACCTGTAGTGTAGGCTGTGAAGTCCTCAGGTGGCTCAGGACTTAAATTTGAGTTTTTGGAGTGGAAATCACACATTTGGCGTCAATGCTCGATGAGGTTGGATTGGAACATTCAGACAGGCATGGCGTGCAAGCGCGACTGTGTTCAGCCAGCTGACTTCCTATTTGTTTAAGAGTCCAGTTGTTGCCCTTAGCCATGAAAAAGACTAAACTTGTGTTGATTTTTCTCGAGGAGTCCGTATGAGGGAGAGGGTCGGGATGAGGGGAGCAGGTGAGATACAGAACAGCCCGAAAAAAAACGAAAACCCTACAAACCCCCAGAACTCTACCAAAACCGCCTGCCAATCAGTAGACTGGAGCCAATCAGTAGATGATCTCTGAGCTTGTTGTGAATGGCTGGGATAGGGGGGCCGAGCTGGGATGTAATTGGTTGGTGACGGTGATAATGGAATAACCAATCAGGGGACGGGAGATTAGCAATAGTAGCATCCCAGAAAGTGAGATTACTGGTGTGGAGGTTGACCTGCATGGTGGTGTGTGTGTGTGTGTGTGTGATGGGAAATCAGAATCAAAGTTACCCAAATGTGTGTTTGTGTGCAAACAGACCTGAAATTTACTGTATGACACATAGATCTAAATCTACACATATTTTAGTAACCGGAGAGATGTGCACACACAAACACACACAGGGGTGCTTAAAAGAAATTTTGTTTTTTGTCTTTATTCATTTCCATGACCTCATCATCTCCCTTTTCCTCTCAATCGTTCCTCCATTTCTCCCTCCTCCTTCCCTCCTTTTTTTGTTTCTGCTTTTTAAATAATTCCCTCAATTCACACTCTTCTTTTTCTCTATTTGCTTATTTCGTCCTCCTCTTTCCTGTCTTCTCCTGCCCTTCTCCCTACCCCTCTCTTTTTATCTCCTCCTACCCTGTTCTCTCATTATCTTTCCCGTCTCTGTCTTCTCCTCCTCTTTGTCTTCCTCCTCTCCTCTCCTCCTCCACCCTCCCATCCCTCACACAGGTCTATGCTGAGCAGCACAGTGGACAAGTCAGAGAAGACGTCTGGTGGTGTTCTCTCCTCCTCTTCCAACAATGATGAGAACAGCTCCTCACCAGGATCTGGTAACACTGGTAAGTAGTTTCTAATTTTGTAGGATCGATAGAACAATCACTGGTAGTATTTTAATAACTCACTTTCAATATTTATATCTTCTCCAACCTCCTTTGTAGCCACAATATTTTACTTGTTCTCATCATCATTAATCATTTCTCAGCACTATCAAATGATGTACGACCACAGACATAACAGAGAAAAAGAAATCAAAGATGACTCTAAAATTCTTAGTAGCAGCTTTATATTAGAGGTGGAAAGACTACTGCAGTTTCTGGTGAGCACTCTCAGTGCTGGTAATAAGGGCCTGTGTGTTATCCTCATTTAAATTTTTGTACATCTAGCTTCTCACACAGAGTCCAGACTAGTAGTGAAAAGCTCTAATCAAACAATCAAAGGCCCAACAGATGCATTAAGAATGGAATAGAAAATAAAATAGGACCAACTACAGACCTTTGAGGTACTCCGCAGTTCAAATTAGTCGATCACCATTTGCTGGTTTTGTCCAGATGTGATCTGTCCACATTAGATATAGTTACTTAGTCAATATCATGATAAAAGTCAGTCAGCTGCAGACTCCACCACAGGTATTTGTATTATTGCATTTATCCCAATGAGCTCCTCACCATGCTGAACACACTTAATGACGTTGAATCGTTTTCATTTTGGGTTATCATTTTATGTCACTGCAGCGTTTGGCATAAAATGTCCTGAGAACCCTTTGATTGTCACTAAAGCGTCATATCCTTATTCAGTTATATGACTATCAGACCATTCAGGTTATGGTAATCAATTCTTATTCAGACAACTGTCCTAATGGGGTTTTATATGAGAGAGTATTGCAGTCGTTATGTGTTCATCCTCATTTTTCATTCTGCACTCGTTTCTCCACTCTGCTCTCATTCTTCTTGTCTTACACTTGTTAATGTTTCTAATTCTTCTTTTTCTGCTTTCTTTTCCTCCTCACTTGATTTTCTTTTCCTGTCCTTCATCACGTTCTCTCCTCACTCTCGGCCCCTCGCATCTGTTCACTGTGTCTCCTTATTCATTATCATGGAGCCGTTTTTCTTATCACTTCTATGCATTATTCGTCCCTCTTGTCTCTTTATTACTCTTATCTTCCAACCTCTCACCACCCTTCTCCTCCCCCCTTCAGGTGGCACCGGCACCCCTCCGGCCATCGCCAGCCAGAAGGACTCCGCCAAGCCGCGCTCGCTCCGCTTCACCTGGTCCATGAAGACCACGTCGTCCATGGAGCCCATGGAGATGATGCGCGAGATCCGCAAGGTGCTCGACTCCAACAGCTGCGAGTACGAGCTGCGCGAGCGCTACATGCTGCTGTGCGTGTCGGGCAACCCGGCCCGCGACGACTTCGTCCAGTGGGAGATGGAGGTGTGCAAGCTGCCGCGGCTCTCCCTCAACGGCGTGCGCTTCAAACGGATCTCGGGCACGTCCATCGCCTTCAAGAACATTGCCTCAAAGATTGCCAACGAGCTCAAACTGTGAGTGCGGAGGAGCAGCCAGGAGAGATGAGATTAAAGGGTGGAGGTGGGAGGATGAAGGGGGGGGGTGATGGCGAGGATGAAGATGATGCTGTAAGCGGGGTGGGGGGCACTGCGGAGGTCAGGAGGTAAGCTAAAGGGTGGGATCACTTTAAAAATAACATGATTGTTATGTGGACAAAGGTCTGAAGTCGGGCTGTCGGTTCTCTGAGACTAGAAATGTTTCTTTTCTAGAAGTTTTTGTTCCTTAAGTTCCCGGGGCCCTGCGATTAGAAACTCTGAGTTGATTTCCTCTGAGTTGTGAAGTACTTATAGACCGAGGTCTTCTCTCTTCCCTGCTGTTTTTTTTTTTTTTCTTTTTCACGTTCTACTTAGACGTTCCACTCTTCTGCATGTCCGATCTCTGTTTTTTAGAAGTCACACTTTGACCACTCCTGTCACTTCTTCCTGCTATTTATTCAGTTGTTCTGCACGGTTCTGCTGCCAGGTATTTTTGGGTAGAGGGGAAAACCGGGTAGAAATTGGGTGCGGATGGAGGATGAGAATGGAGGAATGCTGGGAGGGGGGAAACAAACGTTCTACTTTCTCTCTGATTCTCTAACAAGTGGTGATGATTGACAGGATCTTCGGAGCCTTATTTTGCTGGAAAACTCAAATGAGTTTTGATTGAATTTGTTCAGATTCTCCTCCAAAACTGAATGGACTCCAACTGAGCCAGGACTTTGGTCACTGAAGCCAACTGTCTCACACAAACACAGACACATATACACACTCACTCACTCACACACATACACAGATGGACTTTGAATGGACGAACTCTGCTGTTGGTTAAAGGACCCTCTCCACCCTCCACCTGCCTGCACAAACCTCCCTTCCTGCCCCAAAATGAACTTTTAAAAAGCCACCTGATCCATCCTTCCACCACGTCCCTCCTCCCCTTTCACACACACGCACACACACAGACACGCACACACACCTCACCACCCTCTCCCTCTAATATCAAACTGAACTCAGCACAAACACATCCATCTTTTTCGCCTCTTCACTCCCTTCTTCTTCTTCCTCATTTTTAATTTCTCTTCACGCCATCAAGTCCGAGGAGGCCAGTTAAACTTGATGTCGTCACGGATCGTTCGGAGTTCAAGCCCGTACCTTTTTTTCTTTGTTTGTTTGTTTTAGTTTCTTCTTCTTTTATGGCTTTTTAAAAAGAGTTGTGCACTGGAAAAGAGGGGCATATGGGAAACTGGGGAGGGAAGGACAGTTCGTGGATGGGGGTCGTCGATGGATTTTATGTTGCCTTTCTTTATAGAATGAAATTTGGGGTTTGTTTTTTGTTGCATACGTCAGCACATAAATGCTCAAACGATTTATTTGTACTTTTTTTTTTTTTTTTTTAATGTTGGTATCGCTTTGGTTGGCATCACGCCTTCATATCCAGAATGTCAAACCTGAACCGATGCATTTCTGGTCCCCCAACCCTTTTTTTTTTTTTTCTTTGTCCCACCCCATCCCCTCTCTGCTACACATATTCCCAAAGAGCAAACACACAAAAAAAGGTGTCTTTGGAGTAAACAGTATGTGTGTGTGTGAGTGTATTATAAAAGATCACTGGAAAAAAAAAACACAAAAGAATCGACAAGGATGACGACGAATGGTGAATTATTTCTTCTTCTACTTTTGATTTGATAATATATTTTTTGTGGGGAGGGCGGGGACGGAATGTGAAGGGTCACGTTGGATCATATCATTGCTGCCTTTTCGGTGTAGTGCACCTTTAACACACACACATTTAACACACAGCTCATAGTGTATCAGATTAAACACACGCCCCCCCCTCCAAACAGGAGCTAACAGGAGATATCAATGTATTTAATGATACGATGGTGGTGACGGCTACTGCTCGTTCATCTTTGGCCTTTTTTTTTTTTTCTCATCTCTTGTTTTTATTTCATTTTAAAAGGCCTTATCGGTCCAGAATGGCTTGAAGCAGACAGAGAAAGCAGGAAAGGCTTCTTCGTCAATACGTTTCTCATATCAGAGCACATGTTCACGTTCGAAAAACCACAAACCCAGAAGAAGCCACTTCCTGTCTGTCTCTCTCTTTCTTTATGTTGATGCTCCAGTTTGTCGAAGCAGAAGAAAAACACACGCACACACACACTCGAGGGTTAGAGAAAAGGGGCGATGGGGACAATGCTGGGTCCCGTCAGCTGGTTGTACCTAACTTAACACTTTTCTTTCTTTCTATCACGATGACACACTGTCGTTTTATTTCTTTCAGTTTTTAATACGTCAGATTTTTTTTTTCTTTAAAAGTTGATCATTGTATTAAGGTGCTGGGTATTGGATTCTAATTATTATTCTGGCTGTTGCTGTTATATTATCTCTTTCAGGGTTGATTTTATTTTACATTATTTCGTTTTACATTGCTGTAATTTACATTGATTTTAAATGTGTTTTGAGCAAACTGTAACTGTAGTGGTGGGTTTGGGGTTGGGAGGGGTGATCAACTCCTGAAAAATGTATTATTTGTTTGTTTTTTTTGTGCAAAGACAAAATGATGAAAAATTACAATGATAGTAATAAAAACAATGATATAATGATAGTCTGCCTCTGGAATCCATTATGTGAAAAGTGAGATGATTGTGTTAAGTCAAATAATCTTATCTCTTATAATCTCTTCCAGGAAGCTCTCAGCAGACCTGTAGCTGATAAAATCACCCCTACAAGCTCCCTTTAGTGGCTGAAGCTCTGAGTCATATCACATGATCATCCTCAGCAGATGGAGTTTGTGCAGAGCTGTCAAACTTTTGTGATTGCTTGTTGTTTATGGTTTTAAATGTGAGATTGAGAATCAGGGCTTTGCTTCTACTAATGACCTAGAGTCTGGAAAGGTCAGGGATTTCTTTTAAGTTTTTGCATGTTTGGATATTTTGTGTTAAACGTCACTCCCTTCTTCATTTTAGAGACAAGTAAAAAAAAAAAAAAAACATCTATAGCAACAGCTTAACAATCTTTAGAGAAAAAATATTTCATGGTTGCAGATATGATTTTCACCAGCAGGACAGACTTGCAAAATATACTTTTATAACTTTCCAATAATGTCCACCTTAGATTGTCAACAGGTTTTATGTAAATGCAAGATGTCCTGCTCTGTACATGTCATGATGGCAGTTTTATCAAACAGCTATGTTAACAATCATATCTAACTGTATCTGTCAGTCGGCATTCAAGAGTGTGTTTTGTGTCTGGAGCCCAAAAGCTGCATAAATGACTGTTGAAAACCTGCTGCTAGTTCAAATCTGTGGTACTTGTTAGACCCAAATGGTGGTGCTCCATTTTAGCAGAAGGGGGCACTGTGAGAGAATCATTTAATTGGCAGCTTCCTGATCAGGTGTGTATGTCAAACTGTTCAAATTACAGCAGTATGATTTTCAGGTGTGCAAGAAGTCAGCCTGAGGGTCCAAGGTTTGGTGCACTAGTTAAATCTGTAGGTCAGTTTATTTTTTAAAAATGTTCTCAGACTTGTCACATTTCTGACACCAGTTCCTGCGTAGGATCATCTGGACTTTTTGAGCAGCATACAGCATCGTGGCTGGATTCACCTATAAGGGGTCCTACTGACCCAGCAGGTAACACCACACTACAAACTACACACTACAAGGTTCTGGTGCTCGTCAGATCAGAAACTTTCAGGGTCAAAAAAAGCATCACTTGTACTCATTTTATATAGGGCAATATAAACTAATGAAATTCTTAAAACTATTCTTTTTCACTGCATTACTCTAAACGAGGGGCCACAAAATTACAATAGAACCACAGCAGACAGGATCCTTCATATGGTCTGCTTCCCGGTATAGTTTGTTCTAAAGGTCTTTCAAGTTCACGGTTTTTAAATTTGCCTGAAGACTGTAGACGGGCGTGTGTTAATTCACTCATTGGTGCACAGGTGAAGCCCAGCAAAGTGCTCGTGTCCCCAGCCCTGTTCAGGAATGTGGGAGCTGCAGGTGGCCGAACCTGTTGTGAGTCAGCAGATGGTGTTTTGATAAGACTTGGCTTATGGGAATAGATGTACACCTGAAGCTCACTGATAACAGTTGTATATACATGTAGGTGTGAATTAGGTTAATAATATTACAGACTGAACATCCTGTTTTTTCTGAGTTTTTTGGAGTGTGTTCAGATCTGGACTCACAGGTGTGTGTTGATAAAATTAAAATAAAATTTAAGATTTTGGTCATTTCTTTATTCTAAAAAAAAAACAAAAAAAAAAACATTTCTCAAACACAAACAGTTACGTTTCCACAATGTAAACAACTTCTCACATACAGTACACACACAAGTCCAAGCAAAATCAAAAGGCAACGCCACTTTAAAGCCAAACGTAGAGATGGGCCGCTTTGATTCCCGAACGCTGAGGGTCTCCGCTAACAACAGTGAGTGATGTTTAAAGAAAGGTTTGTACATGATGTGCGATCCCAGATCTGCTCGAAAAAGGCAGTGATACACAGGCAACAAGGCTATGACGAGGGGAGAGGTTCAGCAGGGGACCGGCTGATGACGTTCAAAAAGAAAGGGGAAAAAAAATCACAAATAAAGAACCAGAGCAGAGTATCATTCAGTCATACATTTGTTCATGAGGAACTTTTCAGAGGCAGAAAACTGCACTGTGGCAGGACTGAGAGACGAGATGCAGCATTTCCTCAAGAGTTCAATGGCTAAATGAATCCGTTCAGACGCCCTTTGACCTCTCACAGCTCCTCCTGTGCCTCGACAGGACTTGGAACCAACAGAGAGCAAGCTGGCCTTTGCTGGACCTCAGAGGGCTTCAGACAGCTGTACTCACATCTTTATAAACTCAACTTTTGTAAATATTCTGACACGCTGGTCAACAACATCCTGAACTGAACCATCACACTCCTACAGGACTGTTCAATGAATACTTCAACATTTTGGTAAATACTCATGTCTCTACAGTCAATATGAAGCCAAATCCTGCCAGCTAATTTAGCTTAGCATAAAGACTGAAGATCTGTTTAATCCATAGATAAAAAAGCAAAGTGTAAAAACAATAAATCACAGTATTACAGGGGATTATGCACCAGACTATTTCTTGGTTGAAACTAGCAGCAGAGACTCCAGGAAGCCACTGGACCTGACACAGAAATAGTTGTGTGTGGATTAAACTCTGTTCTTTGTGTCGATGATGCGTTAGCCAGGCAGTAGCTTCACATTTACCATAGAGACATGAGTGGTACTACTAATAGTAAAATGTTGAATTATTCCTTTAACACCTTTTGCTACTTTTCCTGTCTAACATAGGAAGCCGACAACTGTAAAATGTCAAACTCCTCTCAGATGTTCGAAGGCCAACTGGAAACGTGGGAATTCTGTGGGACAATGAGCTTTTAAAGCAGTAACAGACTTTGGCAGAACATTTTATTTTTCAGTGTCAGGGAGGTCAGGAAAGGTCGAGCGTCACCTTCGCTGTAAACCTGCTTTAAGAATCAGTCCTCTGTACACTTTCCACAGAGGCTAATGTTTCATTCAGTGTTCGCAGCTGACGACTGAAAATATTCCTCAAAAAGGTAGTGGATAGTAAGCGGTAGGGCTTCAGCACTGAGCCAATGAAAAAAACAAAAAACATGGCAAACGTCTTCTGGACTTGTGAGACAAAATCCAGACGTGTTAAAAGGCTCTTTTTCTCCTTAGTGCTCAATCAATAATCATCATCATAAACTATGCACTATCCAAACTACTTACAATGACTAACTGTCTATCTAGGGCTCACTTTAAAAGTCTAGTCAAAAAAAAAAAAAAAAGGAAAACATCACTCCAGTTAATACTAATAATACATGGCTATGAGAGAAGAGGGAGAGGTGACATCTCTTGCTCTTCTTCTTTCCATTTTTGAACCGACAGCTTCGACTATTAGCCAGAACGATACACTCAGAGCGCAGCTGCAGGTACGAAGCCTGGTTTCTTTGCAAAAGTACCTTTTTAACTCCTCTGTGAGGGTCCAAGTTTTAAAGCAGAGCTCAATGGGAAAAGGCATGTTTCTCCACATCATTACCAGCTATCTGAATGATTTTCTCATCTACATGACCTCTCAGGTTTGGCTCAAATAGGGGCAACTCTTCCTCGTTTCTTTCCCTCATTTAATCATCATTTCATTTTCCTGAAGGTTGTTTGGCTGACTTGATACCTGCCCGCTGGAACCTACAGTATAGATATATAGAATTATATATAGTGTGTGTGTGTGTGTGTGTGTATGTGTGCGTGCATGTGTTCAACCACACTCCTCTGCAATCCAGATGTTCAGGCAGTTGCCATGGAAACAAGCAGGTGGGCTTTGCTTGTCTGTGTGGTCATGACTTCGTTCAACAGCTTGACGATCCAGTGTCTCTCTTTGTTTTCTTCAGGGACATGTGTGCAAGGTAGTGTTTGAGTTCCTAGCTTGTTTGTAGTGTGTGTGTGTGTGTTTATGCTAGAGAACGTTGGTCTGGAGGTAGGTGTTTGTTAGTACAGTAAAGGGGCTTCAGGCCACTGCCTTGCAAAGTGGACCTGCGGGGGGGGGCCTCACACTCTTCCTGCCACATTTTAAGAGCTGTGATATCACCTTTGGGACCTGAGTGTGTTCAATGGATCATGTGATGTGGGATGGTCCCAGGAACAAAGACTAGGAGCGATGAAGTGAAGTCAGCATGCTAATTTGTGTGAGTGTGTGTGTGTGTGTGTGTTTCTATTCCTACTATATGTGTGTGTGTGTGTGTGTGTGTATCAGTGTGAGTTGGGCTGCTCCACTTTGAGCCCAACCAGTGACGGAGGCATCTGCCCTGCGGCGGAGGAGCTGGGAGGTGAGGCCCTGAGGCTGGAGCTCCCGGTTGAGGAGGACGAGGTGGTCACTGCAGGCCGAATCAGCGGAGGTGGAGGGTGGTTGTGTGGCGCTCGGTTCTGGAGCGGGCGAGTCTGCAGAGGCGGAGGCTGACGGAGGAGGCTGGGGGGAGCCGAGGGAGGTGCGGGGCGCAGCAGGGGAGGGGGCTGGGAGAGGGAGGAGGGGGTCTGTGTGGAGGAGGGGGGAGAGGAGCCGCCAGTGGTGTCCGAGGGAGAGTCCTCCATTTTGACCTGAGGGAAGGGAGGAGGAGGGCAAAGAAGTGGAGAGGAAGAGTGAAAAGAGAGAGATGTCAAATTAGCTCCATGATGAAGAGGAGACACACTGAGCTTTAACCACAACAGGAGACACAGGGGGATAACTTAATATTACAACCACTTGCTCTCCTCCATATACTCAGGAGCTAAGATGTATCAAAGTCACCCATAAATCCAGCTCAGTCACTGAGAACCAACAAGCTCTGAGACATTGTGTAAATCAGCATTATGTTGTTGTTCCTTGATAATGACACACACCTTCTATATTGTAAGCTCGTTAAGTTAGCTTAGCAGACTGAACAGAGCCAGGCCACTGCTTTCCTCTGCCAACAGATCAAAAGCTCACTCATCAAACCTGTTGGATCTTGTTTAATCGCTGCACACGCAGAAATGTCAGGATGAAACGCTGTGATTTTAAGAGAGTTAGTGTCCTCGACATACAAGTTCATCTGTCAGCCCAGGACTTCTGTGTGGTTTGTGTTGCCAGGTGAGCACCAGGTGTATTGAGGACTCTGTACAGGCATGATGTCACCAAACCTGACAAACGCACTGTGTGTAAAGAGGCTCGCTCCAAACTGATAACCTGTTCATCACATTGCTCACAGTACAGATCAGGCAAACAAGACACAACGTGCTCACTTGAGCTTATGTTCGTGTGTGTGGTGTTTTTTTTTTTTCCAACCTTGGACACAGCTGGGTTAGATGTCTCCCCCCCACCTCCAGTCTTTATGCTAAGCTAGGCTAACTATGTTCTACTTGATGTGCAGATAAGAATGATGCTGATAAATATATTTTCCAAAATGTTGAACTGTTCCTTTAATATAGAAACAATTAGAGCTAGCCGAAGTGGAAAAGATTTGACTTTTGAAAAATATCTTGTTTATGGTTATTTATATGAGTAAATATGTAGTAAATACTAACATGGAGCACTGTTTAATTGGGTTAGATTCCTTCCTCGACTGAACTGTTCTGTATGGTGCTTCTTAAAATCCGGCATGAAAGATGTTCCTTATGTAGCGCATGTCCTCTGTTCGTCTCACCTCGTCCTCCTCGGCGGCTCCATCTGCAGCCGCTGCCATCTCCTCGCCGCTCCTCCTGGGGTCTCTCTGGTCTCGGCTGGTGGCCACCTGCTCGGCCGCCCACTCCCTCAGCACTTCGTCCAGGTTGAACCTGCGCCGGTAGCTCACGAAGAAAGAGCTCACCTGGGAGGAGAGGCGAGACACGGAGAGTCAGGGAAGAAATGGAGGACGACAGAAAGTTGTGCTGCGTTCAAGGACACAGAGGCGGAGACTGGAGGTCAGAAGACAAATGAGACGAGGGATAATGGAGATTACAGTTATCCTATAAAGAAAAATGCTCATCCAGACAGAGGGATGAGGATGAAATTGGAGCGGAGATGAAAAGCTGATAGGCAGCTCACAGAAAGTAAACGGCTGGATGGATGGATGGAGGGGTAGACAGAGGTCAGAATGAGAGATGAGATCTTCACAAGATCCCCCCCCCCCCAAGTTCAACCCTTGAAAAAAGAAGATTCTCACCTGAGCTGGAGTCTTGGTCCCGATCACCTCAGCGATGGCTGTAAAGTCTTTACCATATCGACGAATAGCTGGAAGGGAGGCAGAATAATGTCAGGTTAATTTGTCGCCATCAAAAGGCTACAAAAACAGTCTGCTTTCTTTTGCTCTGACAGAGAAATGTGGTTGTGTATGTGTGTGTGAGAGAGGAGGGACAGGCAGAGTCGATGTAGTG
Organism: Centropyge bicolor; assembly: GCA_037975185.1. Taxonomy (NCBI): domain Eukaryota; kingdom Metazoa; phylum Chordata; class Actinopteri; family Pomacanthidae; genus Centropyge; species Centropyge bicolor. The sequence goes on from JBBMOC010000030.1 coordinate 1,551,751, forward strand.
TGAGCAGGCTTGTTGATGCATGTGTTTTGTGTTGACCTTCATCTGAGGTCGGCCGCCTCAGTGCACCTGCTCTTTTCCAGGCCCTGTCCCGCTTCACACTCGTATTACTACACACATTCATGTCTTTTAGCTTCTGCTTTCTCTTCTCCTGTTTGCACTGCACAGCTGCAGCTGATGGGGGGGGGGGGGGGCTTCGCTCAAAGGCACACTGGCTGCAGCTGCTACAGGAAGAGGGAAGCTGTCGTTCTGACTATTTGCAGCTTATGGATTTGAACGAGAGAGACTGAAATCTGCATGACCACAATTCCTTTGTTCCTCGCAGATTTTATTCTGACGAAAGATCAAGGCCTTAAATAAGTTCAAATTCACGCAGCGATAGGCCAGATGTGCTCGGCATCTTCAAATGTTTCATCACCTTCTGTCTGTACAAATGCATGCAACCCCATGAGGAGAGTCTTTTCTTTGGAGAGCAATCAGGGAGGCAGTGTGATGAGGCCAGGGTGAGGCTATGGCGGCAGGCTTTTCAAGTGTAGCCATTCAGAACAGATATACGCTTCTGCCTTTAGACATGGACTGACAATATATGACATCACTCATGCAAAACATAGCGAGATCTTTTGGTGTCAACAAAATGCATCTAATTCAGTCCATAAAAACAAACAACAATAAATAACCTTGAATTAATGAACCCTTCTCTAATTAATGACCCTCACTGACTGCTCCTCTGTACTGTAATAGACTGAAATAAACACATCACTGTAAATGTAGTGTAAATTATTGTAAAATACAAGGACATTTTTTAAAAAAAAGCTCCTACACAGTGCTGTGTTCCTACATTACTGACACAGGCAGTGTCTGTGGAAGATAGAACTGTGACCAACAGTCTGACTTCTGTCTGCGAATGTTAGGTAAGAAGAGGAGAGCTGGCAGCATGAGGTGACTCGTGGAGGAGGAAGGAAGAAGACGCTGCAGCCTTTACTCACCCTGCACAGCCAGGAGCTGCTCCTCTGTGGTCCAACGAGAGTTCATCTTAGGGGCAGGCTGAGAGAGACAGAGAGAGAGAGAGGTAGGTGGTGAGGAAGAGGAGAGAGGGGTGAAAATGACAACACGAGAGCAAAGAGCCGATTAAGACTAATCTCAGTCCCACAAAGGGGTGAAATAATATCTGGAGGGAGTTGGGGAAGGGCAGCGTGAATAAACAAAGAGGACGGGATAAACTAAGACGAGATCAGAGACGAACACAGGCAGGAAACAAAAATCAAAGGGGTGATAGATGAAGAGGAAAAAAGAAAGCCGTACACACACAAAAAAAAGACTTACCTCAGCAGGTCTGAAAACGTCGACACCTTCATTTATGCTCTGTTTCAAAATACTGTTGTTCTGTTTAATCGACTGAACCTGAGAGAAAAAGTGTAGGTGGGAAGAGAAGTACAAAAATAAGTAAATGCACAAAGCAGCTTCTGTTACTTTAATCTGCTAAAAATCCTGTTAGTGTTACTCAAAACTACCTCTATAGGTACAATAGTATATTTACTATAGGTAAGGTATATACCTGTCTCTTGAGTGACACCAGCTGTGTGTCCAGCTGCCGTACAGTCAGCACCCCGGCGTCGTGGGAGGCCGACAGCGACGTGATGTCTCCCTGCTCCAGGTGCATGCCTTTGGGTGGCCTGCGGCGGGCTCTGAGCGGGTGGTGGCGGTACTGAGCGCCGATGTTTTCCTTCTTCACAGGCCCAGAGCGGCTGGGGGTGGCCTTGTCGGAGCTGGTGCTGCTGGGGTTCTGTTTCACCGCCTGTGTGGACAGAGCAATACACACAAATATTAGAAATCGGGTTTGGGCAGAATGATACATTTTGACGGCAACTCAGGGGTGCAGGATTACATTTATGTATTATAAATGAAGCTGAAATTGAAGGATACAGAAGGCATCGATTTGGCTTGGCTGATCTCCTCAGGCAAGTCATGACTAATTAAACACAAAAATGTGTTTATATAAGCATGCACGCTCACACACACACTGACACACACACTTTCTGTCAGTCAATCATTATCAAGTTGTATTTTGCTCACCTCCTTCTTAGCGTCAATCTCAAAGTCACTGTCACTGCCAGGGTCACCTTCCTCCATATCATCATTACTACCAGAAGAAAAAGAGCATTCACCCATGGTTAAGTTTTGTCCCCCAGCCAACTGTCTATTTCTAAAATGCTCAAGAATGTCAACTGAAAATGACAAGAAATAATATCAAAGCATCTCATTCATATTCATGAAACTCTTGTTCCCCAGGATGGCATGCTTATCGACCGTCATTTAACAAAGGAGTTTTGTAAATGTCAGATCTCAAATGAGTCGTTGGTGAGAACTTGATGTTATGTTCCTGCTCAGTCCTTCCTCCAATATTCATTCTTCCCTCTGTCCGTTCTGCCACTCATGTCCTGAAGCGTTAAAGTTTCATGGCATCACATACCTGTCGTCTTTCTCCCTCTTGTTGACCAGCCTCCTGGCCTGTCGGTCCATGACTGAGGTCCTGGTCCTGGTCTTCTTCCAGCTGTAGTAGTACTTCACCAGACTGGAGATCAGCTTGTCTGGAAGCTGCACATAGAAATCAATAAATTGAGTATTAAGTATTGAAAATGTCTTTGAAAATGACACTCAATTCTATAGTAACTATTCTGTAACAGTGAGTGTCTTTGCCCCCAGTCTCTCACCATCTGCTGGATGCGGTGAAAGCTCTTGCCGTGGAAGCTGAAGGCCTGCTCGAACAGCACTTTATCCTCCACAGTCCACTCGTCTGGGAAGGGGGTGAAATTAGCCAGGTCGGCGAGCGAGCGCTCCACGTCATGCTTGTGCCATAATAACATGCCGAGAGCCTGAAGGAACAGAGGGGACGAGGACCACGTCAGGAACCAGGGACGCAAACTGAGCAGCGAAAAGAGTAAGACGTTTTATCTCTGGTCTGACGTACCTGCTCCATGTTGTATCCATGTTTCTCTTTAGCCATCAGGATGTACTCGTCCACTGGGATTAGAAGAGAAAAAAAATGGGTTCAAAAGTGAGAAAAGAGAAAACATTGGTGAAGGAAGGATATAAAGAGACACGGTGCAAGAAAAGAGAGGAGAAAGAAAGAAACCACAATAATATGTTGGAGAGGAAAACCAGGTAGAGGTAGTCAATAACAATGGGGAGGGATGAGAAAATGAGTGAAAAGAGAAAGAAAGACAGTGAAAAGGAAATATATAAAGAAATGACGTGAAAGAGATGAAGACAAAGAGGGCAGGAGAGTGAGAGATAAATGAGTGCACAGGAGAAAAGCACTGGGAATGAAAGCTTTAATTGGTATTCTCCAGTCAGCATATAGCCATTAAACTGAAGGTCATGTTGTTACACTTGGACCGGGGAACATAAGGTAAGGTAGGTAGGTGTGTGTAAGTGTGTGTACAAGCATGTGTGTGTGTAGAGCTTACACATTGCATCAGAAAGCAGGGTGTTGGGACACCAGACCAACATGCTCCTCTGGTCCTTCTCATTGTAGCGGGTTGGACTGTCTGCGAAGGAAAACAAACAGGGACATTTATAGACTCGACAAACATTAAGCGTTTAAATCTATATATTATTTGAGCTTCTACGTGAATCCCTCTTTCACTTCATCACATCATCTCTGGGTGTCTCCTCTGTGACTGTCTACTGATCAAACCTCATGTTAACATTTACTTTCTTCTTCTCTTGCCTTTCTAGATTTCCCTCTGTCTAAAAATTCTCATCAACAGAGGAAGGTTTGCCCGCTTCTCCCCTCCTCTGGTGCAATCTGACGGCTGTGGGACAACTTCATCGATGCTGATTGTTTTTCCAGCCACTTCACAACTACTCATACAAGGTATCAGAGTGTTTCACTAAGCCAATCACAATCTTTAAACCTTTTCATTCCTCATCAAAGTGTGTTCAAACTAAATCAAAATAAACCAGGCAGACAAACTAGCCCCAATCTGATTCAACATAGACACAGACTGTTCTGGCACATCAGGCAAAATTATCCGAGGCCCATTTGTGTTTTGTGAAGAAGATATGATCAATAAAATAAAGGGTTTAAATATTGCACAGCCCTTTTATTTATTAAACAAAGACTTGACACCAACCTCAAAGAAGCCTTTCACTGCATGCTGTCACTAGTAACACTAATTATTAAACACGTTCTCTAACTTTACCTTTATAGGATTTATTGAAGACCTTTCAATATGCCAGCTGAATGACTCAGTTCTATGTCTTTTATTCCCACAATAAACTATGTAAAATTTGATTTTGGATTTACACAGGTAGGGTAAAACACCAGGAAGAAACTCTAAATTAGTTATTTTGGTTTAGATACAACTGACTGTCTCCTTCTCTCACTCCATTTTCCTGGCACTAACACCAGCCATTTGACCTTCATTTCTCTCATCTGCATCAACCCCCCCCTTCTTCCTCCATTTCAATGTCCTCCACATTTCGCCTCACCTCCAAGTCTCCTTCTCAGCCTTGATTTCCTCCCTCTCTCTATTCATCTCCCTCTCTCTCATGTTTTCCTCTCTCCCAGCTTACCTGGTTTGAACTCTGGGATCTGAGCCTGGTAGTCTCCTCCCACTCTGATCATACTGTCTGTGGAGAGAGAGAGAGACAAGACAAATGTGAGTTTTTATTTCCCAGAAGGATGGGTAGAGCTGTAGAGATAAAGAGGAATGGGGGGGAAAGTATTTTTGTAAATCTCCCAAGAAGTTGCAGAGTTGGATGGACTGGATCACAAGAAGACAGATGACGGGAGAGACAGAAGGAGAGTCATCTGCCGTGTGACAGAGCAAATAACTGGAAATGATAATCATCTTCTATTTCGTACCTCTAACAGGCTTCACTATTGGTTTATCCTACCAAGGAGTACATACTCTTAGAACTGAAATTGCCTCCAAGTAAATTCTTATTTTACTTTTCCCAGTGAGAAAATACAGTATTGGCTTGATCATTTTCCAGTAAGAATGTCCTGATCAAATGTTTTTGGCAACAATCCTGGTCTGAGTTCTCTCAAATGGTGTAACTGTAGACACCAAGAGTCTGATGCAATACATCTATTCACCAAAATACTGATTAAGACACACTGAAACTAGAGCTGTAGTGCCTACTTAATCTAAATACTGAAGGTCCTGGTTCAAAAATATAAAGTTTCTAAGGTCAAATTATTGGTGAGAATGAAATTTCTAAGACTGCTGAAACTGCTGTGAAGTGATCCACAAGAGATCACTTTGCCAATCTCTCTGTTTGGTTTTTATTCCCAAACTTGCCACAGACATTAGAACACAAGTAGGTAACACCATACAGTGGCTAAATGGACAATAAGTTCTTAGAAACAGAGCTCTGGCTTTGAAAAGTGCAGCACTGCCAACCAGTGAGTTTCTCCTCAAACATCAGAACTGGGTTGTGACTGATTGGGCTGTTGTTTTCCAGCTTGTAGAAACTCAAAGCGTTTCCATTGTTCCCCCCCCACAATTGTGACATGCTGCTCTGATTAATTACCCCTAAGCGAACACATGATATGATCCATCAATGAATCACATGCAAAGCTGAATCAGGCAGATCCTGATACATCTTGTCTCTCTATGTATAAAATTTTAATCATTTCTTTAGCGGACACAAGGAGACTGCTTCTAATCAACTACTTAAATTATACTGGTTCAAGTGGTCTTTTTCTATTTACTTAATTGTTCCAAATATTTGGGTTTCTAAACAGTCTGGTTCAACCAAGATGAAATGAGGTTTTACTGACAGCAGGCAATTTGTATCCTCTTACAGCAGAACAATTTGAATTCCACAGAAATAGCATATTTTGTGATAAATATCTTTATGCATGATATATTTATTGTGGTTACATTTTCAGAACATTGCTCATCACTGAGTGACAGACAGACACAGATGGGGGTAGAGAGAGTGAATGTGACAGCGGATGGCAGACATTAAGTAATTAGTGCGAGGGTAAAGAGCGTGGAAGGCAAAGACTGAAGAGAGACTATGAGAGAGGCGAGGAAGAGACATATTACTGTTTCCTCAGGGACAGAGGACAGGAAGGGAGGAGACAGGGACGATAGAAACTGGAGTAGATGGGTGGAGAGAGGCAGGAAGGGGATAAAGGAATGGAAAGAAAGAAGGGACATGAAAGGAGGCAAAAAAAAAGGATGACAAAGATGGAGAGGTGGCTGGAAGACGGTGAGAGAAGGGGAGAATGACAGTGCTGGTTGCAGTCATCAGCAACGTCTCAGACTTAAATCAACCAGGGAAATCTGGATTGCAAAGTGCCTTTTGAACATTAAGTTAAATTGTTGTGTTTGATCTAATAATAAATCGTTAGTCCATGTGGCTAGTGAGAGAACAGTTGATAAATGAAAGATCAACAGCGAGTCAGTGGGTGAAGGAGAGAATGGAGGAAGGAGAGATGTATGTGGGCAGAGGATAACAAGGATGGAAGAGTGTGGGAAGGGGGTGGAGGAGAGAAGGAGGAGAGTAGAGCAGTGTGCAAGGGACTGAAGAAGCACTGCAGCAATGCAATGAATGCAACCAGAACCACTGGCGTGATGCATCTGCACAATGGAAACGTGTGTCTACTGCTAGTACACTTCATGTTAGAACTGCAGACCAGGACAGCAAGCAGCTAAATCAACCTCTTACTCGGCCAGAGAATTGAATTCAGATGAAGTCAGTAGATTATATTTCAGTTTAAAGTGTGTGTGTGTCTACCATGGGCATGCTCTTCATCGCTGCTCTCCTCTTCGGAGTGTGGTTGGCTGTTGCCGTTGGTTACGGTCTTGGCTCTGCTCCTGGACAGGACCCCGGCCCCCGAGCGCTCCATCACTGAGGGCATGGCTGCAACAAACACACAGACCCTTAATACTATATCACCACTTGCACACCACTGTTAATCAACAAGACTGTGCCTGTCTAAGTATGATTCAATCTCTCATAAAATTATCTTTTTTTCCCCCCATTAGCAAGTTGGCTGCTATTTGTTTTTTCACTTGAAACCCTGTAAAACCTTATTCACACTTGTAAAGTAGAACAGCACCTTATGCTGCTACCTTGGAAGTACTCCAATTGCGTTTCTCTGAGCTGAGCTTGTTTTCCCAAATGCTGGTTTACTGCATGAGAACTCCTTCGTACTCAACAACTCGCAGTTATCTCTCCATGGCCCTCATTATCACTCAATAGCTCTCAGGGTCACCTTATAACCTGGTATCTTTCTAATCAAAATAACCTTGCGCTGTTATCAGCTCAGTAGGGCGCTGGGTGATGAAGATGCCATAACATGGTGGTTGGCTAAGACGCACATTTTAATTGCTGGTTTTAGACTCAAGCTTACATTCTGATTGTACTCCACCAAATATTGACCTTAAGAGCACCTCCACAAACAATCCACAGGCGCCTCTTCATCTTGTTCATCACAGGAGCCAAACTGATTAACTCAAGTCTTCCTGTGCCTTCCTAATTAAAAACAAGTTCTTGTCATTGGGGCATCATCCCTAAATAAACCAGAGTGTTATTAACTTTCCTCTCCCAACACCGATTCTGATACCTCAACTTCAGGCATCTGCCAATACAGTGTATGTAACAATCCCTTATAATCTTTGTCCCAAATTTAAAATCTTTATACCACACTATATTAGTTGCAGTCATTTGAAATAAATGTCTGTTAAGTCACAATCTATCACCGAATGAGGTAACACTATGGTGATGGAGCCTATGGCCCACTGGTTAAAGCATTAAAACATTTAACTGGTGAAACATGAGTTGACTTTTATTATGAAGTAGTCAGCCAGGAAATGCAACATGTGTGTCTGTGAACTTTGCACTTTCATCAAAAATGTGTCTACAAAACAAAACATTTCTGCATTTTTTGACAGCAGGTTTGAAACATTGCCGGGAGTAGTGGAACAAGAAGAAGCAGCCATTGTTGAGCTGATGAAGAGCACCTCCAACTTCTTAATGAGGTAACTAACTCCTTTCACTGTGCCCTGCTGTTCAGACTCTGCCCCCATAATTCTGTGACCTGGAGCATTAACCCACTTTTGCCATTTCCACCAGCAACTAGAGGTGTCCCCAAATCAACCAGAAATCTTCGAGATTACCACTCTAATATTTTAGTATATGTGAAAAAAAATGATGTTGCTTTGTCCTCACTTGAACTCTACATCTATCCATACATATTCAATGTCAATATTAAAGCGTGTCCTATTTTTAGCTTGGCATCATTTCCAGCCTGTAATGAGAAACTCAATGCATCACAAAAATCAAGTCCCATACACAGAGCATTGCATACACACACACACACACACACACCTATTCATACATGCTAAGGAAATCCAACACAGCTACCCCAAGTGGCAGCATCTGAAAAACAACGTGGAAAAAACGTGCCGTGGATAACACGAGGGCCCTCCTGCATGAAGGGGGCTCTCATTTTAAGTGTCATCCACAGTCACTGCTATCATTACGTGGCCAAGCCTCGTTTTCTTCTTCCTCTCTCTCTCTCCCTCTCTCAGCCAATGAGACTCCCAGTAGCACAAAAGACTAGACGGTCAACTCAGGACACAGCAGAAAGTAAACCCACCCAAACTCTCTCCTGGTGCACAAACACAGAGCTGTTACAAACGACAGGTGACCACAAACAAAGAGCGATATCACTCACAGATCAGAATCTAATCACCAACACTTGTTTTCTTCACCACCACATAAGCAACTTCATCTCCAGTCTCCTAACTTGAACCGGAACAAAGCAGGGGCGTGCGACTTTAACTCGTTTCACCCTTGTTCTCCAGATTAAATATGATCCAGTTATGCTCGTGCAGAGGGTGAGGGGCCATCTTTACAAGCGATTAAATCACATCTACCAAACTCCCGTAGACAATACGAGTGTCTGAGGCTCTCTGGGGGTCTTTGTCTAACGCGGCTCCCGGTTGGCCCCCACAACAGCTGTCCCCTCTGTAACTTCACTGGAAACTCAAATCACCCCAACATAAACATATATCTGTCTTATTTGCTTGTAGATCGATGTATTTAAGTTTGGGAAATCAATACAAAAGGAGGCGATGATTCCGCCCCGGTTCACTTTTAGGGAGTTTTAGGGTGTTGTAGTAGCCTCGAACACAGCTACGGTAGCCTCGATCTCCGGTAGGTTCATCAACTGTTAAGGGGTAAAACATAAAAAACACACACACACACAGCTGCTAACTCGACTTGCCAGAGTGTGTTTGTAGTAATACGTATTGCTCAACCACCCCTTTCTGCTTAGTGATTCATTTTCACAACCTCTCACCAACAACAACTTTTTGCTCCTTCACTTTCAATAATTCGAAATCTGATAGGATTGTGTTTTATAGTACACAAAAATAAACCACAGAGCTCGCTCTTAAACATGGCTGATTAAGGTAAAGTATATACAATTATTTTATATCACAAAATGCTGGTTCAAACTCTCCTTGTCGATGCATCATTTTTGACTCATGAAAAACAACGTTGAGAATAACAACCCTAAAGTGACCAATAATGTGCACATGGATCTGAGAATTAAGTTTAGAGTGACCTTGTAGGATTTAGTAGAAGCAATATTAGTATGGAGACTCTTTTTAAGCGTCCTTTTTTATAATCTGTTAAACCTTGTTTTTGTATAAATTAATGAGTAACTCCATTATGAAAGCTCATCAAATTGAATATAAGGTGGACTCACACCCGGTGTTTTCTCTGAGCCACGTTTTCTAGCTGGATCACTATTTTCCTAGCTTTCCTGAGCAGTCATCTGTGCTGTGTGTCAGACTTTGAAGTCCTTTTGTTTTCCCCACGCTTGCCTGGCTGTTACTACTCAAATACTACCGCTACTGTCTAGCTGCTGGCATAGAGTAAAAAAAAAAAGAAAAAAGAACTCGCTCTCTGGATGATTAAAACTCAATCTGGTGGTCTCTTTCGGGACCTTTAGCCGCACATGGTATCAGTTTGAAAGCTCGAAGTGATTTCTGGATTCTGAACAATAAAAAAAAAACCGGGCGACATTTCCCCCCCTTCACCAAAGTGCCATCTGAAGTCAAACCTAGTTGGTGGTTGGGATGCTAACGTTAGCCAGTTAGCTTGCGGCTAGTACCCTCGCGTTACATTAGTAACGTTAATAGTTGGAAGTCGAGATAACAGTCACACTGTACCTGTGTGTTCGTTCCTCTCCGCTCTCCCGCACTCAAAACTTATCTGCTCCCCCGTCCGCGCTTTATAATCCTCCTCGAAGTCCTATAGGACAATGATCGCGTCTAAAACGGCTTAATTCTTGCCTAATTGATGAGCGCAGTCAGTACAATGAAGTGAACTGCATGGAGAGAGATGGAAGCAGCCGCGAGTGAGTGTGTGCCGGGGAGACGGACAACACCCGGGGAAAAGTGAGGTGGACATCCGCCCCGATGCGTTCGCCTCTCCCAACCAACCAACCGTTTGGATTGACAAAAAAACTAGTCCTGTAAAACTATTAAGTGTGGCTACTTTTTAATTTTTGGATTTATGTTGCTCATAATTTGACACGTTAGAGTCATTTTGACCAACATGTCGTACTGAGAGAAAAACAGCTTTTAAATCAGTCTACCTGCTTATTTAACCTATGGTTACTATCCACAATTAATTTAGTTTAAACAGAAGGAGGAAAAAAGAGTAGTTGTGTTGTATATAAATAATAGCTGTTATAGACTTTTAATCTGCCATCTATCAAATTCCCATAAATTAGGGACTACTTGCCAGTGTGTCGGCGGAGGGATTCGTCAGCTGTGCATCTCTGTGCTGAGGCAGGCTGTCCAGACTTGTACTGATGTAAGTTATGCATGGTGGAGAAAAGGGCAGGAGAGTGGGGCACATTTGAACCTAGTGTGTGCGTGTGTGTGTGTGTGAGTGCATCTTCAAGAGGGTGACTTAGTGCATGAACTAACAATAACTCAGTCCATCAGCCTTCATGCACTTGCTTTATGTTTTTATTTAACAATTCAAAGAGTTCTGCTTGTGTGCCTCAATGTGTGTGCATGTGTGAGTGCACAGGTGGACGCGTGTGTGAGCAGAATAGATGTCTCGGTGATAGGTGTAGCAGGATTTCTCACACCTGATGCAGCCAATAAACACACTAACACACACAATAACGCACATGCAGAACCTGCTGCTACCCTCACAAGTGCCTGCTGCTGACATGTAACAGCCTGTTACATACTCCTCCAGCTTTTTCTCTTTGCACTCTCTCTTTGGCATCACCACCTCCTCCTCTTTTTCCCCCCACCTCCTCTTCATCATCCCAGTTCTCTCATTCTCCCACCGTATCTCCATCTCCTTCATGATTTCTCTTGTCTGTCATCCCCCCCTTTTTCTCTCCACAGCCCTGCTTCCTGCTCCCTCCTGCACCTCCTCTATCTGTTTCCTTGTTTTTTGCAATATCTGTCCATTTGCTTCTCTTTCTTCTCCTTCCTCAATACTTTCTCCCTCTTCCTCCTTCCCTCTCCCTCTTCCTTCCACCTCCCGAATATCTGCCCTAATTCTCCTCCTCCTCCTCCTCCTCCTCCTCCTCCCCCTCGTTCCTCTCTTCTCACTGTCTGCGCCCCCTGCCTGATTTTTTTTTTGTTTCTCCTCTTTCTTCCTCCTCTCTCTCTTTCTCCCCCAGCCTCCCTCCTTTCACCCATCCATTTCCCTTGCCTCCTCTGCTTTCCTCCCCTCCTTAATATTTCCCTCCTCCCTCCCCCTCTACCCCCCCTACACACACACACACACACACACACACTTTCTCTCTCCAGTGATGACTCCTCTCTGTCTTTCCTGCCTCTCTCCCCTCGTTCCTGTTCTTCATCTCCTTCCTCACCCCTCCTCCTGCTCCTCCTTCCTGTCTCTCTCTCTCTCTCTCGGCTACTTATCTGTCTCCCCCTCTTGTCGTCTTCCTCCCATGTCGCTTTCGATTTCAACAGTGTGTGTGTGTGTGTGTGTATGTACGTGCAAATTCTTCCCTTCCCCTCCCCCCATCCTCCCCCTATGGTGACACAGTAAAGCAGTTTCGCTTCGCTCACCTCCAGCCCCCCCCTCCTTCCCATCTTCTCTCCTCTTCCTCCCCCCTGCCCCTTTCTCCCTCTCCAGTCTCATTTTCACCCCTGCCACCTCCTCCTCTCCTCTCCTCTCCCCTCACCTCCTTCCCTCTTCTCATTAGTCAGTGTCCATGAAACTCACCATTCCACTGTCTCTCCCCTCGCTCAGTCCTCCAGTCCCTAACACATCCTCACTAATGAACAACTGCTACACCCTCCCCTCCCCTCCCCTCCCTCCCTCTCTTCACCTCTCAGCTCTCCTTTCATCCTCCTCTTCTTCCCTCTGTCCTCCCCTCTCCTCCTCCTCTGTCCTCCTCTACATTCGTCACTCCGTCTCTCTCTCCCTCCTCTTCTCGCTCGGTTTCTCTTCGATCTCTCAGAACTGAGTGTCCCTCCCACTCTCCCTTTAGCTCACTCTTGTTTCCACTTCTTTCCTCACCCCCCCTCCCCTCCTCCCCTCTTCCTCTCTCCACCTGTCTCATTCCTCCTTCTTGCCCGTCTATCTGTCTGCTCTTCTCACTTTTGTCGAGGTAGATGTCTGTCTCCTCTGCTGTCTCCCTCCCTCGCTAACTCACCCTCCTTCCCTTACACCTCACCCTGACTCCAATCCCTCCCTCCCATGAATCCTCTGACTTTCTCTGTTATCTCAGGAGATGCATGATCTAGAATCAGATGTGATAGAACGAGCTCTGCCTGTGGTATTCATTCAATACTTGCTGTCATATAGGATGTTTGTCTAAATGTTCGGTATCGTGTTACTCACCTTGATGTAGGTACAGTAAAATGATGCCCTTTGCCAACTCATGTTATATGATTTTTATGCTCTGATGCCAAGACATCGTCACTGAAGCTGCGCTGTATGACACACTATGTGACTCACTGTAGTCTCACAGAAGCTCTTATGACGCAAACAGACCATAGTATGTAAATTCAAACAGAAATTATATAACAAAGTAAGAGATAATATATCACAGAATGGATTTGTGTGTCTATGGATGCTCACAGGCTGGAAGTTACAACTTGACCTTCTGTGTAAGGTGTGAGTATCATTCCAGTTTGAGCGACATTGTATTATTTGCTGTGAGAATAAAAAGATTTCATTTGCAGCTTTACACAGTGTATTGGCCCATTTGTATATAGGGCATGCTGTATACAAGTCTAATGGACTTGGATCACACTGGGGGACTACTAGGGGACTCAGTGGACTGTTGTGTTTGATATATCCCCATAAGAACAACAATATAATCACATTTTTTGAGAACTAGTATTGGAACTAAAATGTAAAATAGTGCTAAAGGAAAGACCATGAAATCATAAAAATCAGTTATTAAGATATCTTGTATACAATGTTGATATTTTGACCTAAAGGTGTCATATAGTGTAAAAAATAAAATCAAAGGATCATCCTTTTGGGATCATGAAAATTTACTGAAAATTGCATGACAATCCAGTTTTAGTTTTCAAGATACACCTTATCATAGCCAAAGTGTAAATACAATGTGTATGACCTTGTGCTGGAGTTAGTGGGTCACTAAAGTGATTAGGGATCATTTTTTAGGGATCATGCTGTAAATACCCATAGCACATTTGATAGCAGTCTGGCAAGTAGTTGTTGAAATATTTTGATATTTTTTTGCATCCGCTCTGGACTGAGATTCTGCCCCTGCTAGAATAAAAACATCCTCCATATCAATATTTTTGCCCCCAGTATTGTTTTGCTATCAGGGTGAAAAAGCCCACAATACAACATTTACAGTGGATTATCAAATGAGACTACAAGTCTCCAATGAAATCCAGACTGGCTAAATGTAGGTCTTCCAGTGGATACAGACTTGGGTCATGCTGCTTTACTACCAGATGTGAAAGCTGTAAGGCCTTCCACATAGTTTGAACACAATCAGCCATAAATCACTTCCTATTATTGCACGGATATGCAAGTACCAATGCAAGAGACAGATACCAGACATTTTCTCCCCATGTGTAGATGCACAGTGCAACCATTTCACCTCAGTAGAACAGCCATGTAGGGTGCCTGTCCAGTCTATGTGTTGTGGTTCTGTGCTGCAGGGCTTGCTGTGTCGAGAGAGGCCTCATCCTCATCCACCATTCTCCTCTGCTCCTTTCCACACTGCATCTGTTGATTCCCTCTCTCGTCCTCCTCCCCTCTCCTCATCTCCTCACTCCTGCTCTCTCGCTTGCTCGCTCGCTCGCCGCCCTCCCTCCTCTCTCATCTCTCTCCCCTGCACTCCTCTTCCTCATGCTCTCCAGCCTCTTCATTATCATCTGCCTGCATCGTTCCTTCCTCTTCAACTCCTCCTCTATCTATCTGCCTGTGTACCTATCTTTGGTCTACGAGAGAACGTGTATATATGTGAGTGTGTGTACCAGTATATGTGTGGAGGTGGGAGGGGGGCAGCCTGAATTTCATTATCCCCTCCTGCGAGCGAACACACACTGGAGAGAATGTACAGAAAGTCTTACATACTTCCAACAGACAGAGAAAAACATGTTGACAGTGGGACAAAGAATCGTATCTCAACTGCAAAATGAGTTGATATGCTGGTGATTGTCACTGTGTGTCTCTGCTGTATGCAGACAGAAAGACTTCTTACAGTGAGCATCAGGCCTCTGTGCAGACTCCCAGAGCTTTGTCGCGCCCCCTACTGACACATGAAATAAATAGTTTTCCTGCCGACAGCCGAGAGACAGATTCCCTGAAGACAAAAGACTGTAGGCGGGGTTTGGAGACTGGGCCATCTGCGTACTGGGGAGGGCTGCTGTGTGTGTGTGTGTCTGTGTGTGAGAGAGCCCCCTATACAAGTCCTTTATTTGCATTATGAAAAAGTGGGTAGGCTTGCGAAGGTGGCCATCTCATATCCCAGCAAACCAGTAACTCACAGTCATAGTCAGTGATGTGCAGAAAAACATTTAATCCTTTTGTCCTGGGGTCCCACAGACTCTATTGTTGCATGTATAAAAATAATATTAATAATTAAAAAATCATTATCAAAACAGTTTTCCAATCCCATTTGTTTCCTTCTGACCTTATTACAGTAAAATGTGATCAAATGAGATGCAATACAGGCATGACCATAAGGTCTTGTTATTACATTTCATGTTTTATGTTTTATATGGACTAAGCATTAAGAAAAATGCATTCTTTTTGTTGACCAAAAGACCAATCACAGACAAAGAAATACAGTGTTATCCCACACAGTGATGTTATCTATATTTGAGGTCACCTAGACCTCCCTGTTACGTGCATTATGAGCAACACTCCAATAACAGAAATCTGAATAGACTTGAGTGAGATTTGAGAGGGGTTCTGTCAAAATCAATCACACATATAGAGCAGATGAAAATGAATAAATATGTTTTGCTTCATTGTCTGTAGCAGACGTCTTAAAGTTCAAAATCAGGTTTAGAATCAGTTTTCTTCAAATTAGAGCAAGTTATGAAGTGCTCAATTGATAAAACACAATAATAAGTATATATTTTTCGGCTGTTAAGGAGGGTATCCATGACCCCATGAGAAGCAGCTATTTGGAAAACAGGTTGATCGTGAACATTAACTGCTTCCAGCTTCTGAAATCTGAGAATTTGCTGCTTATGTATGATACAAATTGTTTGTAGAAAATAATCATTAGCTGTAGAGGAGATTAAAGGTGTACATTGACATATTGGCCAGCAACATACAAAACTTTGTTAAGAATGCAAATGAAAGATACCATGATTGTGTGATTTCCAGCCCACATAAATATCATGCTATAATATTCCTGTAGGGCTTAGTCTGTTTCTGTCCTCACGAGTAAGTTGACCTGAAGAGACCTTAATGGTATCCTTTTATCTCCTTGGCAATCACTCTGTGGTCCTATAAAGTTCTCACAGAGGTGTATGCTGTGACTTTGATATAATATTCCTCTGCATTTTTGCGGTTGCTGTCTCACCTAATGAAAGAACATGCAGCCATATCTTTTATGCTGCAGGGTGAAGGGAGACACCACAGCCTGTTTTATGCCTCACCAGCAAATTACAGATTGTTTGTAAGAGCCGGTGTCAAGAAGATTGCCCCAAATGAGAGCAGAGGCAGTAAAAGTTGAAATAAAAGGTTATATTTTCTATAGCTGCTCATCTTTTATCCTGTCTGCAGCTTAATTCTAGGTTTGGAAGACATAAAGAACTGCAATATGAATTGAGGGATTTAACACTCCACATTACCACCTAGTGGCCACTGCGGTGAACTGCTCTTCATATAAAAGGAATTTATTTTTTATTTTTACATTTTTTTTTAGAATGATAGTTGAAAAAAACTAAAATCTGCTACAATGCATACCTGAGAACATTTTATGTAGCTTCTTCTGCTGGTAGTCACAAAATCTCACAGTGCAACCAGTTGATTTAGGAAATACAGAGATATTTGGTAAATAAATTCCAGTTTAATCACAGTTATAGGATTATAAAAACATTCCAGCAACTCCTCCAACACCAGAAAATAATTCTGTTAATGTTCCCACAAATTTAGTTATTTTTCATGTTTAGTTCATTTACACAATGACCTAAAGGTTATCTAACATTAATATGGGAATATGGACGTCTGTGCCACAGACACATACATATTATACATACAGTTCTTTCCAATTGTAATGGTAATGAGAGATTATTCGAGATGTAAATTCGGTAACACTTTATTTGACGCCTATCTCTATAACGCATTATAAATGTATTGACCTTATAAGCCATTATAAAATGCTCTATAATGTGTTATGCTCATTGTTATAAAGCCTTATGATGATTTATGAGTGTTTGTAATGATAGTTATACACGTTTATAAGCATATCATAAATATATGTATAATGCATTATCTATGTGGGAATTGTCAGTGAGTTGCCAAAATGTATAATGTGTTATAATACCTGACCTTATAAGTGATGATAAAATGCTTTATAGTGTGTTATGATTATTGCTATAAAGCATTATGATCATTTATGAGTGTTTATAACTATAGTTATACAGTGCTATAATGTCATTATAATGCATATATATATAAATAAATTTATAATGCGTTATAGAGATAGGCATCAAATAAAGTGTCACTGTAAATTCATTTATTATCCCATCTAAACACGTCCCACCATCCCAGTATTAAAATATTCTACTACCGCTCACTGGTACATGAGATTTACAAATAGTAACATCTGACAAATTATGTTGATTTCAGATTATAGAGATTATGGTGAAACATAACAAATATGTGACTGCTAGCAGGATTTAATGGCTTTCAAATGCTCACTGAGCTTGTTGTAATCAAATTATTGTAATTGTGTTATGTAATGTGTTAGTCCCAATACTTGCAATGCTGTTGCTTATTATGAAGGATTCATTATAATAGTTAGAGCATTGTATTATATCTATATTATCAGAATATAGACTATAAAGTGGAAATGACTGTTAAGGTCAAAGGTCATCCGTCTCTTCACCCTGAGCCCTCTGAGTGTCTGTCGTCACTTTCCAAACAAGGAAACCACATTCGCGCTAAAGTGGTGGTGCGTTCATGTGCTGTCGGGATGAGGAGACACAGGCATACAGTTCTTGATCCCACATGGTAGCGTGGCCGAGCGGTCTAAGGCGCTGGATTAAGGCTCCAGTCTCTTCGGGGGCGTGGGTTCGAATCCCACCGCTGCCAACAAGTTTTCCTGAAATATGGTACTAATGATGATGTTGCTGAGATTGCTATTACTGTGCTGATACACAGGGTAACTGTTCTAGTTGTACTGCAAAGCAGGTGATCTGGATAATCATGCACACCAATGTGTTACAGCATAAAGTTAATAAAGGTAATTCTTTGGCTAAGGTCCATTTGATGTGGAAACTTTTAGAAAATCACGTATTTAGAGAAATGTATTCATTCGTTTTATTTCTCAATCCTGTATAGAAACACCTAAAACTTTTTTCATACATACATTGTGTTTTCAAAATATTTAATGAAGTTTCACACACACATGTGCCTAAATGTATTTATTTTCAGGATTTTAAAGATAATATTTTTCCATTCAGTGATCTCAGCCGACAGAAATCCATTTATAACACTATCACTGTTACTTCAGTTTCCTCCATGGAGTTAACTCTGTCCTCCTGCCATGTGCTCCTCTGCCACATGACTGTTCCTATGGTCACCAAGTATACAAACACAAAAAATACTCCCTGAATTTACATTTTGTAAGGTGTGGTGGAGCAACTGACCCCGAGGGACAGGTGTTCTATTTATGAAAAAAAAAAAGATACAAAATACTAATATATCTTACAATACATGATACATTTCATTAAAATTGTCATCTATGTATCATTTGTATTTGAAGTTAAAATTAGATCGATATTACATTCTAAAAGATAAAATAAGAAAGATAAGAAAGATAAGAAATGTGTTTTTTGTGTTTTCTTATTTCTGTCAGGGACGCAAAAATGACAATGATGAACAGTAATCCAAGAGTATAATATAAAATAATATACATTCACAGGGTAATTCTGCCGCATAATAAATACTTTCCTTTTTGATACTTGAAAACACTTAGTTCATAATTCTTCCAGTCTTACTCAGTAATATTTTGAATGCAGGATTTTTACTTGCAATGAAGCTAGGCCTATTTTGTGTTAAATAGCAACATTTACTTTGTTGACTTTGCTTTGTCGACAAATATATACAGGACTTCAAAATATAACAAAAATGGCAAATGTGGCACAAAAATATAGTGTATATTTCTCCAAAAAATATTTACACAAATTTCACAGGCAGGCGCAGGTTTTACTTTCTTCAATGTTTTGGAGTTCACTTGAAAATCCATTTGAGACTCACTCGCGTCTCGAGAGTCGGAGCTCGCCAGGAGTCCGTGAACGCGGCATAATTGGACGACGGAGACGAGAGCAAAGAAAAGAGCAAAAGGAAGGAACCTGTAATAAATTCAGCCTCGGACTCTTGGCGCCAATCCGATTTAAAGAGGAGAAAACATTGGACATTTCAATCAAAATTCGCGTCTATTCGCTGCCTCTCTCCCGGCCATCTGTCGGTGCGGCAGCCAGCTAGCCTCGTTAGCACTCTATCTATCATTGTCATATTAATCTGGCCCCCTTCTCTGTCTGTAGTCACGATACTAATAAGTGAGCAGCGGTGAGGCGCAGAGACAATAGACGTGTTTCTCCAGAGGCGTCGGTTCACACACACACAGCCGCAAAAAAAATGGGGGTGAGTTGGACGTGTTTTACTTAATGTCTGGCTGCGAGGTGATACAATGAAAGGTGGATGTTGTGGTGAATGCGTGAGAGGAGAGAAAGAAAGAGGGAAGGAGGGAGGAAGAGAGACCATGGTGGATGGATAGTCAAAGGTGATGGAGGCTTATTTGGCTGCATTAGCCGTTAAGCTAACTCCATATTAGCCTGGGTAGCATAATAACGTTAGCCTAGCTCACGCTAAGCTACATGTGGTATTTTTAGCATTATTACTGCATTGTCCTTGTCGGTGTGCTCAGTTAACTTCTCCTAATGTGTGTTGTGCCATTGTTAGCCCGCTGGCTACGTTAGCCACTTAGGAATGCCATATTAAAAGCGAGCCGTGCTATGCTATGCTAGCTGCTAATCACTTGTGTGTGTACATTTTAAGAGCAAGACAATTCTCTTATCCACATAGTTATAATTGATTCAGGCTTGCTGGATGTGAATGATATAGTTCTCAGCATCAGCCAGGCCTACACTCATGCTGTAAAGCTGACTTAGTTGCCCTAACTTGAGCTAGTCTGTGTAAGCAGACTGGAGTTTATCCTCCACTTTCACTCCAGATAAACCAATCCACGTGTTTCCACAGTCCCAGCTCCAGTCTGCAGCCTCTCTGTGCTTGGTACAGACCTAATGCTCTGCTAAAGTTGGCAATTCGATGCATTCCTTCCCATAATTGTTCCCTCTTCTCCTCAGGTCTGGATCTAATGAAGGAATTTGGCTAATTCCTGCTTGTTTGTCTGTTGCTGTTGTTAGTCAGTACGCCATTTCTGCCCTGTAAACATGGCACTGAAATCTTGACTCTTTTTGCTGCACATGAAATATTACACTGACAATGTAGAGCTACTACTAATGAATATTTTATTAGCCTATTAATGAATCTATATAATGTGTAAAATGAATACCCATCACAATTTCCCAGAGCCAGGTAACATCTTCCCATGTATGCACAGCCCAAAACCCAAATATGTGTTATTTAGATTATTATATTAAACAGAGCTAAGCAGTAAATCCTCACATTTGAGAAGCTGAAAAAGGAGATTTTGTGGTTTTCCTTGGTAATGACTAAATTAGTTATCAAAAAGGTGGCAGAGTATTTTATGGGGTTAAAATCATTTTAGCACCACTGCACAGGAGTTAACCAAGGAAACAGTGCTGCTCAAAACCCTGAAATTAAACCGAAGCGTCAAGCCACTTCTGCTATGAGTGAGTGTTAAATGTCTCTATATGTTCCAGGTGTGAAAAGTTACAGACAGCTAATGATCACTATTTATAATGGTGTGCTGTCGTGGCTGAAACAACATTTATAGCAGCTGTTGAAGTGTGTGTTCTCTCTGTTCAAGGCATAGATGCAGTCAGAGTAATTTGTGTGAATTATGGCTGCACCATTGCTGATACTAGCATTGGACATCAAGCCAAGAGCAGGCTAAATTACACTATCAGTATCAGAGAATTTTTTTTCTAGTAGTATAGTCCCACACTGAGAGCAATATGCAGAATCAGCAATATAAACACTCCACTATTTTACAAAGCACTGACAAATGGTGGTCATAATAGCTACTGATATGAATATGAATGCTGTTGCTCTTGCGGCTTTTATAGTCAAGATGATCACATTAAGAATAGTAATAAAGTTGTTTTTCTGTGCAACTACTGCTGTTGGTTGTGCGTGATGACCTTCATTTGTTATTCTTGCCTTGGTGTTTCTGGTTGTACTTGTTTTCAGGTTTGACATTTGTTGTGCTCTTGTGTCATTAAGTCTGTGTTTTGATGTTGAATGCTGATGATGAACAGTACACAGAATATTACCGGTAATTTATATTTAAATGGCCTTAAGGTGCATAGGTGAATTTCAAAAAGTCTAAGTGCAATAATTATATTTCCCCTCTTAAATTCAGCCTGAGGTTATGACTCAAAAGACCATACAGAACATAAATGGTATTAACATGAGAGCAATGTTCTTTCTTCTTTAATCACACTTACTGAATGAGCTGAATCACAAAAGCCGAATAACCTAAGAAATGCATTTGACATTTTTGTGTGTTGGCCAAAAGCACAGTGTGGACCCTGCCTGGTTTGGCCTCTTTGATCTCTGCTCCCAAGCTTTATGATGATGTCTTTTTATCTGACAAGCCAGCTCTTCTGCTTCGGTACCAAAATGCTGCGGTTCCTTTTCATGCTATAACAAGCTAATACACACGCTTGCGATCGATTTTAGCTGAAGACACAATGAGGAATGGTTTCATATCTGACCTGCCAGCAAACACTAAATTATACTTACAGCCCCACAGTGGATATCTAGATGAAGAGGATCGGTTTAAGTGTATAATTGATCATATGAGACAGAGGAGGAGATTGATTAAGTGACCCAAAAAAATACTTTCAGTAACTGAAAAAATAAATTAATTAATAGACAAGACACTTCTTTGATTCTTGCTGGCAAAAAACTTTAGGATGTTGATTATGAAGTACAGTCTTGATTTATGTTTTATTTTTGTTAGATATTAATGATAAGAACATGGTTAAATAAGGAGTCACGGGGAAGAATTTCAGTAACTCTAACACACATGTTTTATATCTCTTCCCTCTTTCATCTCTCCTTTCCATATCGTGCGTCTCATCTCTTCCTCTGTTCCTGTTTTTCTCTTCTGCATGTCACCTACCATCTCCACACATTCCTCCATTCATCCCTTCCTTATTTCCTGTGTCCAGAGGAAGTCCAACAGAGCAAAGGAGAAGAAAGCTCGGCGTCTGGAGGAGAGGGCAGCTATGGATGCCGTCTGTGCCAAGGTGGACGCAGCCAATAAGGTAATTTTGTTGCATTATGTGTATGATTAGATATCTGATAAATAAACATGTGATAATACAAGCAGCGGTGGTGTTCTGGGCACGAGGCCTGTGATGGATCCGGGATTTCTCAAAGAGAGAGGAGTAGATCTGCTTCACATACTTTGAGATTGTTAAGTGCTTCACATGAGAACCTCCACCACGTGGCCCTTTATGTCCTGATTCAGACTGCATCGATCACAGCCCTTAAAATCTCCATTGTGAGCTGTGATTTTTCTCATTTGTTAAGTTGCAGTGCAGTGCAACAGAGGTGGCTCCATGCAACGACACCAAAAGCTGGGGATGCCCTCCTTACACCAAATACACCCTTAATTGATATTCACGTGACAGGAGAAGCCAAATACTGTGCCATATGTTTCTTTATGTATAATTAATCAGCATTATTTAATTGTACCCATCTAGTAGAATGCAACAGAGAGGCTCCTGTAGCTTGGAGGTGGGCTAGAGCGTTAGTAAACCTTATTGAAGCCTGGTGGAGAACAAAGCTCACACACTTGCCTTGAGCTAAGCTGAGCTGTTACTGCTACAAACTACCTCTCAACAGACCTGCCTGCTCTTATTACTTTTCTGTGTCACTTTGTCCCAAAATGGAGCACTCTGTGTTGCATGCTGTTCTCTCTCTCCCCCTCCCCTTTCCACTGTTGATGTGCCAACAGCGAAGGAATGCAAGAAATTCTCCCAAAGTAACATTTATTTCTGGTAATGCTGTTGCCAACAGTAATGATTCTTGACTTAGGCTATTGTGTCAAATGAACAAATAGCGTATTCACTGCTTTAAAAACATTATAATCTGATGGAGGAGCGGTATGGCTGAACTGAACAGGCCTACTGGACACAGACCCAGGGGGCCTATTTAGGGGCCGATCCTTAAATATTTGCTGATACCAAGCCTGATATTTATTTATATTATTAATTTTTTTTTTAATCTTTTCCTTAGTACAGCTGCATAGTTCACATGTCTGTGCCCAGGGGCCCAATGTGCCCAAAGGGTATTGTTAATATGAGATTATGTATACATCTAAATCTATAAACTGATTTTTGTGGTCGCTTACTATGAGTGACTGTTTCCTGCCTGTATTGGCCCCATTTGGCCTTTTTCGGCTCTAGCTTGTAGCTGAGCCTGAGAGATGCTTAGGTCAGAAGTACAGCCTCTATTACTGTCTATTCTGGGGGGATTTGCTATGTTCCACGAAAAAGTAAAAGAAGAATTTGATTTGAAATTAAAGAGGTGTAGAGATGCAACTAACAATTACATTTCTGAATGTTCTTATTTAGTAGTGAATTGCTTTTGTCTATAAAATGCCAGAAAAGAGTCAAAATCTTAAATTTCTCAAAGCCTATGGTGACTTTCTTACTTCATATATCTTCTTTTTGTCCAACCAGCAGCTCAAAACCCAAAGATATTTCCTTAATCGTAATCATTTTAAGACAATGAAAAACTGCTCATCCTTGCATTTGTGAAGCTAGAACCAGACATTTTTCCTTGAGAAATGATTAATGACAACTAACCAAACGAAAGTAATTATTCCAACTATCCAGAAATGATCTTTTCAGAATTTTACCAAGTAACTAGAGGCAAATTTGAAGCCACAGCCGCAGTATATTTTGAAATATGTGTACAATATACTCCTCTGAAAACTGAAATAGCAGTCTTTCAGTGGGGGGCAGTGTAATAAAATGTGGGCCTGGAAGGGGGAAGACTTGATACTTTTGTGTTTTATAGTCTCTTCAGCTAATTTTGCACCTTCTCCTCACAGCTTGATGATCCACTGGCTGCCTTCCCAGCCTTCAAAAAGTACGACAGAAATGGGTACGCATTGCTTTGTACAAAGGACTTATTCAGTCCTTCATGAAATACACACTTGTTTCATTCACTACACTGAGGAGAGAGATTGTCTGCTGATGGTATTTATGTCTGCTGGTGTCTTTATCCTTCAATGACTTTTGCAACAGCGTAGACAAATACTCATAAACACATTCACACACACACTTGTACGCATTATTGACCCTGTTCACTTGTCTTCCTGTCCAGGCTGAACCTGCAGATAGAGTGTAAGAGAGTGACCTCCCTCAACCCGCTGTCTGTGGAGTGGGCCTTCGAACTCACCAGAGCCAACATGCAGACACTGTAAGACACTGTAGTTTGGGAACAGAGAGATGAATGGTATGAAACAGCTGTGGAAGGAGGGCCGACAAGCCAGAAAGTCTTTGTGTCCACGAGAGTTGGAAAGTGACCAATTAGACCGTACACATTGGAGAGGCTGTGGAAGGGAGAGCAGAGCAAATGTAGACCAATTTGAGATGGAGGCAGAGAAGTTACTACAATTTATCACCTCTCACTTTGCTGCACTTGTAGTAGTGTTCAGTTTAACAAATGGCAGGCAGTCGAAACTAAGTTTCCATTTAAAAACATGTCCTTTCTGAGCGTTACTGA
This sequence comes from Centropyge bicolor, assembly GCA_037975185.1. NCBI lineage: Eukaryota > Metazoa > Chordata > Actinopteri > Pomacanthidae > Centropyge > Centropyge bicolor. The sequence goes on from JBBMOC010000030.1 coordinate 1,576,390, forward strand.
AGCTAGATGATGGGGAGAAATGAGGGTAAAATTAGCACGTTGGGGTCACGTTGGTGTCAACCCATTTTCATTCTTGCTGTGCTGCAGGTATGAGCAGAGCGAGTGGGGCTGGAAGGAGAGGGAAAAGAGGGAGGAGATGAACGACGAGAGGGCGTGGTACCTACTGGCCCGCGATGGTGACTCCGCCCCTGTGGCCTTCTCTCACTTTCGATTCGATGTGGAGTGTGGGGAGGAAGTTTTATATTGGTGAGGCACCCAATCAGAGGAGTTTGTGTTGTAATAGCTTTTAATTTCAAAATGGCTGGAGAAAAGATATTCTTTACTTCTAACCTTTTTTTTTAAACAATATGCTCACACTGGTTTAACTTGTTGTCTTGACTCTACAGCTATGAGGTGCAGTTAGAGAGCAGAGTGCGGAGGAAAGGGCTCGGCAAGTTCCTCATCCAAATACTACAGCTCATTGCTAACAGGTAAAACTATATCTGCAATCATGGCTGTGTAATTATGTGAGATTGGGATGTCTTTGAATAACCAAGTGAATCTGGATTGATGGCTTTATTCTCTGCTATCAGCTTTAAAGTGTAACTTTGTGTTGACATTTGGGTCCTATAGTACAATATTGCAGTGTTGAGTTTGTAAGACTGCTGATCCCATCAAAGTGACCTTTGAATCTATTTACTGTAATCTAACAGTTTTATTGCAAAGTATGTAGGAAAGCAAACATGGAAAACTTAACTAAATGTGTTTGTTCTGACCAGTACACAGATGAAGAAAGTGATGTTGACAGTTTTCAAACACAACCATGGGGCTTACCAGTTCTTCAGAGAAGCTTTACAGTGAGTATACTGGCTCTACAGAGGGTGTGTTTTTTTAATATGGAGAAACAAGAAGTTAAACATTAAAGGAAAGCCTTGGAATGTTATTCATCTCTGTAACACTTCAGTCAGCCTTTGTGAACAGGTAATGATCTAATGTACAGATATACATCCTGTCCAAAGTCCATAATTTTTTTTTCACCCTCTGGAGCTGTGGTTCCCAACCAGGGGATGATGAGACCTCCACAAGGGGTCACAGGTTCAAACTGAAGGGGCCTTGGGATTATTAGGATGTATAAGCAGAAAAAAAACTTATTTCTAAAGCACTACAATTTTTACACTTTCATCTAATATTTAGTTTCTTCTTGCAAATTACTGCATTGAAACTTATCTAGGTAAAAAAAAAGTCACTGTTGTTTTAAGGGACCACAAGATTCAGATTATACTCAACTAGATTCTACTATATTTAGTATGGGCTTCTTTAATCCCACTACTATATATTATATCTGTAACATGTAGTAAATGAGTGAGTAACTAATAAATGCAAAACAAGTTTCAGTGTTGGTGGCTGCCTTCACACATATGTGTCCAAAAATGACTTTTCCCATTTCACATCCCTGTTAACTAACCTCTTCCTTCTGTCTTTCTCTCCACGCATTTAGGTTTGAGATCGATGAGACTTCGCCAAGCATGTCCGGGTGCTGCGGCGACGACTGCTCTTATGAAATCCTCAGCCGGCGGACCAAACACGGCGAGGCCTCAGCGGGACACACCCATGGGGGTGGGCACTGCGGGGGCTGCTGCCACTGATCCGCTTCAGCGGCACCTTTTTATGATTGGTTAAAAGCCAGCAACTTTCATGGCTGTGTGTGAAAGCTTGAGCTGCCTGCTACTCTGCAAGCGTTTTGAGTTTGAACGGCTGTAGATGAACCGATGGTGGAATACCTGGCTACAGATATTGATGTCGCATCATGGATTGAGATTTGTGTTGTTGTTTTTTTTCTTCTTTTTTGTGTGTATTCCTGCTACAAAAGCAGTATGCAGTGTGACGCCTGGGACACACTGCCTACCTGAGCAGCGCGTGTGCGTTGTGGAGCCTCTTGCTTTCATTTTGGCATTCATGCTAACAGGTTAGCGCGGCCACACACTCTTGGCTCATGTGCGGCTGTCTCTCGGTCACCTAGAGAACTGGCATGTCGCCTATTCCCCCCCCCCCTTGACATGCACAGTTCTCATCAAAAATAGACAGTGAAAATGATCTGTTGACAGTCATATTGACATCATACCAGCAACATTACACCTTTTATGACAGTTTCAATGTCTTTATTGGTAGAATATGTCACAGACATGAAAAACATTTAATTCAACACTCCCTGTATTCTATATCCATTTTCTGTCTCAACTAAATATAAATTAAATTTATAATAAAATGAAGCATTCTATTATTGACGGCCATTATTGAAAGAACTCAATGTAGAATGATAGGACTGGCAGCAGCAACACTGTCTTGAGTGCGAGCCGGAGCAGTTAAGTGAGGTAGTGGTCGGCAGTATGTCCCTGGCGTGAGCTTTCACACATAGCTCCGTTTTTGTTTTTTTTTCCTACTTCTTGGTTCAGCGTCCAAGCCATCTTTTCTCACTCTCTTATCCCAGTTAATGATGACAAAAAGCAGTTCCCAGTCAAGAACAAGCTAAAGCATTGCTGACATTCTCTACCACTGCGACAAACCTCATTCCATCCTGCTTCTCATCTCCTAACGTGCTGTACTGTATCGAATCATTCTGCAGCGCTTCTCAAACTTTGGCTCGGGACTCTAAAATTGGTTGCTGGCCTAAGGCTGTATTATAGAATCTTACTACCTCAAATCAAGATCGGTCAAGTCTAAGATAGAATTTAGTCGTAGATATTGATAAATCATTCATTCAAATTACCATGTGTACTAAGCGGATAGGATTTTTAAGAGTTGGTTGGTTTCTGTTATACAGCCCCCGATTTTTCTTTTTAGGGCCTCACACTGAACCGGAGTCCCAGGATTAGGCTGAACGTATACTCACATTTGGGTCCCAGAAAACCAGTCTGAGAAGCCCTGCTGTACTGTAATATCACCTGTTATGTTGCTGCAAGTTATATGCACACATGGCTTATGAGTTATGTTTGTAACAAAAGCACTGCAGCTCGCAGCAACTGCACTGTTTTGAACCACATTGGCCCATTAGACTACTGTTAAATTGGCACTACCCCTTTTCTCTGTTCCCTTAAATATATAGACGTCTCCCTTGCTTTTAATTTTTATAACTTATGAGACGAGATTTTCACGATTGCCTTTTTCTTGATTATGCTTTCTCCTGAGTAGAAAAAATGTTTCATTTGTAAATCTGCATCCAACCCGGAAAATATCCAAATATGACCCTGTTCCTCATTCAGATGTTCAACTTGCTTTAACAGTCACCCCTATGTCCTTAGAGGAACATGTCATGAACTGAAAATCTGTTTTCTGCTTCACCAAACACACGAGGGTCTTTAAGTACAGTCAATCATCCACTCTCATTTTCATGCTTTCCTCCCATCGTCTTTTTTTTGTTTAATGCTTACAGATACAAACGTGAGATCCATCTGTCCGTAATGTGTCGGTTCTTTATGCCTCCATTCTTTCTCCATGCCCTGAAAGATGACTACACCCCCCACTTATGTTGCTCTCATCTTTGTACAATTGCATTACTCCTGCTTGCCTCTTTGTTCCTTTCGTTTCCAAGAGGTACTAATGATAAACAAGTTGATGTTGACGCTACCTTTAGCTGTATTTAAAAAATACTAAAACCATCCTCCATCCCTTCTCTTATGTATTCTGTTAGCATGAGCAAATCATATTGATTTAACATGGATGAGGATTGGTAGAAGTCACCTCTTCATTATGTGGCCGTTTGAAGCTGATGAATGCTGTTAACTGGAGGAAGAAACATGGATTGAAAGAATGGCTGATGGAAGTAATTGCAGAGCACTGATGGTCTTTTTTTTGTTGTTTTGTTTTTTATGGTTGTCCTCCTCTTTCTTCTTAGTCTTCAGCTGTTTTCCCAGCCTGCCGCCATTAGTTTGCATGACAAAATTTAAAAATGTTTAACAGATCTCGTAGTCAAAATCAGGATGACACAACAGCAGTGCTGCAGAATTTTAGCATCACTGTTTGAACACATGTCTAAAATCCTCATGTGGGACTAATGGCTTTCCTTTAAAGACAGAATAAGTAGGATTTTCCTAAAAAAAAAAAAAAAAGAACAAGAAAAAAAAACAATGTATAGATTCACACAAAAATAATCAATCATCACTTGGGACCCACTCAAAGTGTGTGGCAGTGTCTGTCTTTTGTCTGTTTTTTCTTATTTTGCTTTCTGGGCCTCCATCTTTGGGCAGTGGCTGTGTAGCCCCCAGCTGATGACAGTGCGCAGATCCAGGTCCTAAGCACACATCCAAGGAGATGTGCTGCTGTGGAAAAAGCCCTAACTTTGAATGTCGTGTTTCAAACCCACAGGTGACAAATCCTACTAATTCTGCTTTTAATATTCCATACAAATCTCCCATGAACATCAGTGCATGTTAGAAGTATGTGAAAGGGAGAGCTGTGTGAAATATAAAGGAAATGTAAGGAGTTCCACTTAGGATTTTAGACAACACATTACTAGCCAAGGCTGCTGTAACCACCTCGATCTTGTTGATTCCATATCTGTTTTGTACAAAACCTTCAGGGTATTTTGGGACAGTTTCGAGTGTGAGTTGGTTGGGTTAGAAGCCCTATCTAGAAACCACCATAAAACCCTTTAATTCCAGGACTGTAATCAATTTGTATGGATTTTTATTTGTGGGCTGGAGGAGTAAAAAGACATTGCTTTACACTACTGTGGATGTAAAGATTCCTTTATCTGGTGTGGCTGTGAGGAGCTTCAATTGGTACGTCTTGCAATGTTTTTAAAACAGGTCATATCAAGGCTCAGCTTGAGATTTCATAGAAATTACTGCCTGGTCAAAGTATGTGAAAATGCGAGGATTGAAATGTGAAGACTTGTACTTCGAAACTCCTGAATACTGAAATAATCTCTTACACAAGAACAAAATATTGTTTATTACCAGAAGGAGAAAACATGTTTTGGATGACCAAGTCCAGATCCTGGGATGAAAGTTTCTGGCTGTTTCCAGACTGGGTACAGGCGGGGGGAAAAAAAATCACCCCTGGAGACATACACGTACTGGTGTCTCATGCTTGTCTGATCACAAACGGCAAAAACAATTTAACAACATATTGCTTGTTTTAGTGTTTAGACTACCTTCTGATAAGTACAGTAAATCATTTTTTGTACTGCATAGGTTACAATGAAAAGAGGATGTACATAGTGGTAGTATATCAACCGACTGACAGTCTCTCTCTCAGGTTAATCAAACATAATCAAACCTCATCTGTCTCATTTAACAGCCATGTCAGTTAATTGTCTGCTGGATTGGGTTGACCGCAGCTCTGACCTAAAATCAGTTCTTTTTTGTGTGTGTCATGCGATGGTATTTTTTTTAAAAAAGTGAACCATGTCTGAAATTACACTTTAAACACAACCACAGATGGCATTTTAATCAACTATATTTCCTGTTCGTATGGAAGACCTGACAATAAAGTTGACAACAAGGAAAGTAACAACACTGATTTTAGTTTTTATCTGTTGCAGTATAAGTAAAAGCTGTTGTACTCCGATAGCTTGGAAATGTGAAATTGCATGAAAAAGAACTGACCCTAGGTCAGAGCAAATTTGTTACATTCAATCTAGACAGTTGGGCTGTCTTTAAAGAAAAGGCTCACTGGGAGTAAAAATGCTTTTGTGAAAATATCTTAAGTTTGAAAATGAGCCTAAACTTAACCAGTTTATTTTAAATCAGTGAGTACTTTTATTTTAAAGAAATTGGTTACATACCCTCACAAAATCACAAATCCTTCTCTTGGTCTTTTTCTCTATGTATATATATATATACTGTATAAGCTGTTGTGGATCCATCTTCATCTTCATTTCTTGGCCTTTTACAGGTAAAACACTTTTTTAAAACATGATGTTAAAAGAAAAACTCCCATGTTTGAGAGTGAGTGTTACAGTCCTGTCCATAAACGACAATGAAAGGGAAAACTAAGTCATTATGCCTTGTCAGTGTTTTATTTGTATGTTACAAATAAAGGAAAGTTGTTTGACTTTTCAAGAGATGCCCTTTTATTGATTTCTTTTTTTTTTTTTTTTTTATCATTTATGATGATCTTTAATTTTTCTTTTCAGGAAAAGCCAGGAAAATAAAAATAAAGTGTTGTTCAGCATGACAAACATCAAAATAGTATGTCAAAGTGATGACTTTGTAAGTCAACAAAACTATGAAAGACAAAGTAACATTGGGATTATGTAGTTAAAATGATCAAGAGCCACTAAGTTATATTTTTGGAATCATTACGAGAATTAGAATTTGAACTTAGTATTGCACAATTTGGACTTAATGTGATTTTTTTTCATGCCTAACTTTTCATCTTTTTTAAATCTTTTTTTCCCCTTTACAAACCATTAATATTACCTTTCTTTTTTTAACTGATATTTTTTTAACGGTACATATTTGGCAGGAATTATGCGGAACTCTCGTGATTGGACACATTCTGAAGGGGGACTTCTTACTGTGTTGCACTGAAACCGGAAGTTGTTGGTACATTGCTGCAATAGCTAAGTCGAATGAATGGATGCTCTGATGCACTGAGGTGCCTTTGCTCACATCTGTCCAAGATGACATGAAGCTTTAAGCTCAGACCTGAACTCTGTCGCTCCTGTCTTTCACTATTTCTCGCCTCTGGTAAGCGAACGAAACTGAGAGTTGAGCTAATTTCTTTCAAAACAAATTGTCAGGCTAACATCGCTTAGCTAGCACTGATTTATCATCAAGTTACATCCATATTCATATTAGCCGACCTTCTCTGGAGCAGCGTGCATAAACCTATCGTGAGCTTCAGTTATTTTTTTTAAAGTGAGCCTTAGAAAATTTAAGGGTAATATTGCTGAATGGGAATGCTAACCCCCTTAGCTAGTTAGCTAACTAAATGTTGACTGCTAGTTGAAAAACTGAATTTTTGCACATTTTAATACATCTTTAGGTCCTCAGTTTCAGTCTTCACAGCCAAGAGAGAAAATGGAACAACTGATAAAAAGATTTTAAAAAATCAAAAGGTTCTTAAGAGTGATGCTTTGTGATCAGTAGTGTTTTCTATTGCCATCCTTTCAGCTGCTCAGGGTACCATGGCAGCGAGGATGAAGCTGAAGCTGAAGACTGTGTTTGTGCTCTACTTCATGGTCTCCCTCCTGGGCCTCGTCTATGCACTGATGCAGCTGGGTAAGTGGTCACCAGAGGTCACAGTCTCCATCCAGACTCAGTATAATAAACAGTGCCCATGAAAACACAAGCTCTGGTCAGTCTGACAGGGATGAGAAACATTGAACATTGGATTGAAAGTGGGCAGACTAAATGTCCTGACATACAATAAAGAATGTTAAAGTTCAAATTTAATACGTCTAAAAGATTTATAATTTGGGTAACACATAAAAAACAAAAAAAACAAAGCAATGATTATGTGTCCAACTTGTATGGGCAGAAATCCCTTTTTTTCTTTTGTTCTTTAAACTGTCTTGTCCGCTGTGTCCTCAACACTTTGCAGGTCAGCGCTGCGACTGCACAGAGCACGACATGCCTAAAGACCGCACCATATCTCGACTGCGGGGGGAACTGCACCGTCTTCAGGAGCAGATGAGGAAGTCGGAGGCGACCAAACAACCTCAGAAACAGGCGGTCAAGCCCTCCGTGCCCACCATCTTTGTCATCACCCCAACATATGCAAGGTAACGTAGAAGGCCGATTTCCTCACCTTATTTCCTCACTCACCTGCTTCATGCAACCTCACTGTTACTCTGATTTCTGTCTGTCCAGGCTGGTGCAGAAGGCCGAGCTGACTCGTCTGTCCCAGTCCTTCCTCCATGTCCCTCAACTCCACTGGATCGTGGTGGAGGACTCGCCACACAAGACGCCACTGGTGTCTGAACTGCTGGCGAAGAGTGGCCTGACTTACACACACCTCCACATGCCCACCGCCAAGGACCGCAAACTGCAGGAGGTGGGCGGAGACGTCAGGGATGTGTAGAGACAAAAATCATGTCATATTTTTCCTCATTTTAAACTTTCAATCTGACTGCTCACTCTCCTCCTCAGAATGACCCCAGCTGGCTGAAGCCTCGTGGAGTCGAGCAGAGGAATGAGGGTCTACGGTGGCTCAGAGAGGACAGGAGGGCTCAGCCAGGAGGAGACAACCAGCAGGGAGTGGTTTACTTCGCTGATGATGATAACACATATAGCCTGCAGATATTTGAAGAGGTGGGTGCTGGAGTGTGAACGTGTTTATTGTTTATGATCCTCAGCGGTGGGCCGGTGGTGATCTGATGTCTACAAAGTCTACAGCTGAGAAAATGTCTGTTACAATAGTGTGCTGATTGAACAAGAAAGGCAAATGTCCTCTTGTCTTGTCTCAGATGAGGAGCACCCAGCGAGTATCAGTGTGGCCAGTGGGGCTGGTCGGTGGGATGAAATATGAGAGGCCCGTGGTTGAAGGAGGAAAGGTAGGTGCTTTTTGTCTTCTGGTTTGTTAACTGTGGAACAGAAGGATTTGAATTTGCATTTGGAAATATATAAATTTATTGGCTAAATTGGCACACTACTAAAATAGTTATTTTTTATTTGTCTCCTGAATGAGCTTAGCGTCTTTTATATGAAATCATAAGAAATATAAAGATCATGCTTCAAAACCAAAATATAACTCAAGTCCGCTTACATCCAATCAAAGTCTTCTTCAGGAGATGAAGTTTTCCCTCCTGTCATGACCTAAGTATGGAATGTCGGTCATGACAACTGAGCAAACTCCATCTGCTGAGAAAGACTGTGAGATGTGGTTGAAAGCTTCAGGAAAAAACAACTAAAAAAGTAGACGTTGAGTTAAGATGTTTTTTTACCTATTGAACTTTTGTGCTGAGACAATATGCACAAAAAATACATTCATCTTATTCTTCTGTAATTACTGCATGAAAATATGCGATATAAATACATTTCTCACATATTGAGATATGTTCAGTAGATGATGACCATCTCTGTCATACTTCCTCACTCATATTTGTTGATATTGATCTTGATTTAAAAAACATTCTTTGAAGGTGGTTCGATTCCATACCGGCTGGCGTCCCAGTCGCCCCTTCCCGATGGACATGGCCGGCTTTGCTGTGTCCCTCAAACTGGTCCTGGCCAATCCAGAGGCTTGTTTCGATGGAGAGGCACCGATGGGCTTCCTGGAAAGCAGCTTCCTTCAGGGATTGGTCACCATGGACGAACTGGAGCCCAAAGCAGACAACTGCTCTAAAGTACGAGTGTGTGTGTGTGGAGGACTTCAGAGTATGAGTGAAGTTGTAAAGAAGAGCCTTTGTCATATTATAGTTTACAGCTGGTGATAGAGTTTAGATGAAGAGTAGCAACTCAGTGTGTGAAATGGTTTTATGGTCTTTGGAGACTTTTTACATTCATGTCTTATAGAAAAAAAAAAGAAATTTTTGAGAGGGAAGTTAAATGTGAGGATTCTTTTTTTTTTAATAATTAAAGTTTTAGATGAAATTACTAGTTGCAATATATTTTTAAGCAAAATGTTGTGTTTTGATGTGTGTGTGTTCTGTAGGTGCTGGTGTGGCACACACGGACAGAGAAACCGAAGATGAAGAGAGAGGAGGCTCTGCAGGCTCAGGGACTGGGTTCAGACCCTGCAGTGGAGGTCTGAGGAACACACACACACACACATACACACACATACACACACTCACACATTGTAAAGCGTACTCTGCTGTTTAATGCTGCATATGTAACCCTGTGTTGTAAATATTGTAAAACAGAAAAAACATCTGTTGGAGGTGACATTTAAACTGAGCTGGTTATGACTGTCTGTTCTTTTGTGTCAGGTAGTAAATGTACGCGTTTGTATATATTGAGTGAGTGTTGTTGAAGCTGTGCTGACTGTATCATGGTTTGTTTTTTTTGTTTTGGTTTTAGTCAGTTAGTTGTTTTTGTCCAGCAGTACAGTGGATGAGGACTCTGGAATTTAAACAGTCGTCTGATGGGGGCGCCAGTTTCTAATTTTGCAGAGCCACGCTGTTACACCACAGTACACTTTTGCTTGAAGCTGGAGGAACGATGCATCTTAGTACGGGCGTTCATACTTGCATCACTTGTAAGTTTTCACATGTTAACTTGTGCTCAATGGAAACCCTGCAGTGTAAATCATTCCTGACAGCAGGTAGATATTTAGAGCGACACCAGCTCTGGCTCCAGTCTCCTGCTGCTGACTTTTTTTCTGACAAGATATAGTTGCAACGGAGCACTTTATTCATGCATGGCTTCTATTTTTGTGTGATTTGTGTCCATAAGTCTGTATTCACCATATAGATTTTTTTAAGCATCATCATAGGCATGATAATCTGTCGAAGCATTTTGCTATCAGGGTAATAGTATTGTGAAGCAAAGGTAGTACACAAAGGTGCATTTTCTGACAATAGTCATAACATAAACAAGAGCCACAAAACTCACTAATTAATTAAAAAAATATGCTAATACGTTAGCCTTGTATTTATTATGCTCTCATACACAACTGGTAACATGCAGAGATGGCAAAGGTTCTACACCGCATCCGCAAATGCTGGTTTTCAATAGTGTCATAGCACAACAACAAGTAGTTCTAACCAGCGTTTTTATCTGTATATTTTTAGAGATGCTTTTTAAAAACATAAGGCTTGTGGAATCCATTTAGAAGCCCTGAATACAGGAACAACACTACTGAAGCTCATACGAATTTCTTATGCAATAAACTAAACACGCGGACCATGTTACATTTCCACTCCCTAATGACAAGAAAAGGCATGGAATTTGCCTTTGACAGGCAGGAAACCCCTGGTACTTTACAGTAGCAGTATTTCAAGAGTAAATTTGAAAAATGCTTCAAACATAAATTGAACTACTCGAGCTGCGCTTGATTGTCTTCCGAGACACACTTAGAAGTTGGAAGAATTAAGAGCCAAAAAACATTCAAGCTAAAGCCAAGCTACTGTTGTATGATACTGTAAAAACAAGCTAGTGCCTGCTTAAGTGTAATTAGTGCCTGTAAGTCCATTCTCTACTGGTGTATAATGTATTTATTATTGTAATATTGTTCTTTACCTTGTACAACGTGATAATGTCTGTTCTTGGCCTTGAAAATAAACTTAGGTAATGTAACACATGTCTTGTCTTTTTTCTTTTAAAGTGAATTGATTAATGATCAAATTCTTGTTAACTGTGCTCTCTGCAAATAAAATGGAATATAATATAGTATAAAGTCTGAGAAATGGCATTTTAACAACAAACGATTTGTCTGACCTGGACCCTTAAAATGGGACGTGAAAGAGTCCTAACACAGTTTGACTTTCTCTTTCTCCACCACTGCAGATGAAGTGTGACCATGTCCAACTTTTGTTAGGATGTCCCTCCCCTGTCTTTAAGGGCCTCTGCTCTTGCCACGCATTTTGGATTCTGACCCCACTGCTTCAATAAATGCTGACTTGGCGAAGAGGCTGAATGACTGTCTCGACTGTCTGCTTAATGTGCTTTGTTTGAAATGCAGCCAACAGCACATCTGCTCTCTTCAGTGTTTCAGGTAATACTTAACCGTATCACACTTCACCGACTTCTCATACACTGTGTCTGACTTTTATCACTTATATCTGTCCATTTACGTCCTCACCAGTGCGGAGTGAGTACTTTTACTCAAGTACTGCACTTAAGAACAATGTTTTTTTTTTTTTCTTCTGTCCTCTCTTCTTAATCATCACATGACCCCTCAGATTTCTATTGTGACCCTTTCGAGGGGCCTGACCCCAAGGTTGGGAACCACTGGACTAAAATGTAAGGTAGTTAAAACTAGCTTCACCAACTTCTTGCACATTTGTAATCTAATTATGCAAAATATAACAGTACTCAAATAACAGAACAAGTATTTAACTTTTGATACTTTTAGATACATTTTGATTGCAATACTTCTGTACTTTTACTGAAGTAAGATTTCAGCTGAATAACTTTTACTCGTAAGGGAGTTTTCCCCAGTTTCACCACATCGAAATCAACACTAATCATCCAGCAACAGCAACAAAGCCCTGACTTGTCCCGGCTTGACAGTAACCTCAGCCGCCTGTTCGCGGCCTCCGGTCCCGTCATCAGCGATCGCGGATTCTCTAACCTCAACACAGCTGAGGTTTTTACAGCCCTGTGTGACTGACAGCTGTCACGCCCTCGCCTGCTTTTGTGACTCTATATGGAGTGTTAGGGAGGTGTGAGTCCACCTCATCGCCCAACACACTCACACTTGGCTGGTGAGATGAAGGTGCACGGGGAGGTGAGTAAGAGGAGCTGAAGTCATAGAGCCAGACACCAGCTTTTGATTGATCATGATTCAGCCTCACAGGCACATGCAAACGTACACCTGCAGACCAGACTACATGTGACACTAGAGAGTAGTTTTGTTACTGTAACATTTAAACTAGCATCATCTGCACTGTCATGCTCTCACCCTTAAAAGACACTTATCTCACCTCATTCGATGTTTGTTTGTTTGTGTGTTTTCCTGACGTTGGTGTGTCCTCACACAGTGTGCGTGTGTGTGCATGTACAAGAAGGTGTGGGTACTGTACATCCTGAGGCCGACTTAAGAAAAACAGACATTTAGATAAATTGCACAACACACACACACACACACACAAAGGGCCGAGCAGCTCCCACTCCCTGTCGCACCCAGACACAGTGTTTACCATCCAAACAGTAACATAATATTCAGTGACCTAGATCATTCACTTTATCTACATACAAATACTTTCAATAAGGATATAGCAGCTTATCAGTAAAGGGTATTATTCTGGACACATTAGTGGGTATGAAAGCAAATGACCTTATTGCAGAGGCAGCCATTTTGATCGTGGGTCACACTTTAGCCTCAAAGTGAAACACATTTTTAAAATTTCATATATTTGATTATGATTCATTTTTAATAAAGCTTTGATTTATTCATAGAGGAATGTAATTATGAGTTATTAATGAAAGACGGCCCTTTAAACTTACAAAACTCCAACTGGTTGGTTTGACGATTAAACTCAATTTCTTTTGTTGAAGGGTCTGATGGGGGAGAGCTGACACGGATCAAAGGTCCTGAGTTGGAAACAAAATACAGTATGGACTCTGCCTTCATGCATGGTGCACATGCTCTGCCAGGTGAGCGGCCGGGGTCCTCCCTTCAATTTGTCCTTTAAAGAGGCTAAAAAACAAGAACCTACAATTGTGCAACCTAACAGTTATATTGCCACATTGTCTTGAATACAATCGTTCCCGTCTGTAACAGTTTGTCTGGGTGTTAATGCTGGTTGATGCACAGGCTTTGTGGCTCAATGTTGAATTGAAAGTCACATCTCTGCATGTTTATCTGTAGCAGCTGAGGACGTTCATGGTTAATGACTGATAGAGGCTGATATCAGAATGGGATGTTTGCTCCTGGTGGTGAGATGTTTTGTGAAGTGAAAGTTGTTTTGTTTTTTTGACTGCGTGTTTGTCCCTGTATCTTATATTTGTGTTGCAGATTTTAAATCACAACTTTATCTCTAAGTCAATGTGTGTTTAAGGATGTAAAGGAGAGGTGTGTGTGATTCAGAAGGAGGAGTGTCCAAAGAGTCCTTGAGAGGGAGAGTGCTTTGCTGTGTGTGTGTGTATTTGCTGTGGTGACGACAGAAGTGCAGGTTTGGACAGGGCGGGGGTGTGACACTGTGTGTGTGTGAGGGGAATATCCTGAGCTCCCAGCTCTCAGTCATTCGCTCAGACTCACACACAAGAGAGATATTGCTCACTCGTGCTCACACACACACAGAGAAGGAAGGAAAAGAGACACCAGCAGGAAATCAGGTAAGACATCATCTCATTCTTATCTTAAAGTTTCTGCCTTTTGCTTATTGCAACCTTCCTTTAAGATTCATCATCAAGTGTCAAGAGTTACTTTACTTCTTTTACTTTCTACTTACAATAAATATCAGGCTTCATTCTTCTTATTCTCTCACTCCTGTTTGTCTGATTTTATCCTGTTTACCTGTTTGCTGCTCTGTTAATTATATTGGTTTTCTTTGTCTACATCCTCAACATTGTGTCATTAAAGGTTTCTGCTTCCTTGTCACCTTCACTCTCTGTTTCCTTTTTTATTTGAACTCTTATTGAACATGTTTCTCTATCATTACTTTGTAAGCTGTGATTTTTTTTAGCAATTATGTGAAAGATTTCCCACATCTGGCGTAAAGAATTTATCACTGCACAGAATGTGGTTATTGTTTGTTTTTTTTGTTCTCATAGTTGCAGCCAGCAGCTGGTTAGCTTAGCTTAGCATAAAGACTGAAAACAGGTGGAAACAGCTACTCTGAAGGACTACAGGAAGTCACTGCTCCCAGTAAAGAAATAGTCCCATAATCTGGCGTAAAACCTGTTTTGTTTTGGGGGGGGGGGTTAACATTGTGATCCTTGTATGATTTAAACAAAGAAGACAATAAAAATAAGAATAAAATAAGGTAATGTATTAATTAGTGAAGTGCAGATTTAAACATTTGAGACAGAGACTGGCTAGCTGTTACCCTCTGTTTGCAGTCTTTATGCTAAGCTAAGCTAACCAGCTGATGTGCCTTCACATTATACACACTTGTTGGCTTTCTTGTCCAGGATAAGATCGATTTCCTAAAATGTCTTACTTGTCCTCTCAGTATAGATGTATAATTATTTTCTATTTGATGTTTTTGTAGTCAAATGTAGATACAGACAGAAAATTGTGCAGACTTGTTTCTTATGTAGATGGATTTTTTAAAATGTCGCTGAATCAAACTTCAGTGTTCTTTGTGGATTGAAAGTGTGACACATTGGCAAAACCCAACTCATCCAGAGATGTGTTTTGTCCTTGATGGCCAACTCTGACACCCTTCTCTCATATTGATCAAAATTGGTGAATAAGATTTGTTTTTACACCTATGACATAATTTGGGATGAACCCAAGGTTAGTCTGACTTTGGCATTGAATGATATCATGTCAATATCAAGTCATTGATTTTGGCTGCTGTACAGTGTCTGAACTGCTTAAATCAGTGTCAAAGTCTGAGTCTGTGTGTGCATGTGTCTGTTTATCTTGTAAGAACATTGTGTCATTAGCTTTGACATTCAGTTATCATCACAACCTGATAACACTGACTTTGACCTGCAGTGTCAGACACACACACACACACACACACACACACACACACACACACACACACACACAGGGAATTCTTTGGAAGCTACTTTGAAATGATTAGGACTGTGTGTGTAAATGAGTTAGGGCAGGATTATGTAATGGCATTAATCTCTAATCTCTCATGTCCCGTATGTTTCAAAGGTAACAGTAAAAAGGAGCTTTGAAGGACGGAAAAGGAAAGAGTGCGAGAGAGGACACAAGGAAAAACAGGCAGAAAGAGAAAAGATGACAATCGGCAAGAACTCCAGGAAAAGCTCTGTGCGTAGCTCCATCCGGGCCCCGAAGTTTCTGGACAAATCCAACGGCTTCTACGGTCGACTTGACGAGCCCGAGGTTGCTGGTGAAGCAGAGGAGGTGAGGGGAACTGAAGTGGAGGAGGGCACCGACAAACAGGGGGGAGTCGTGAGCAACTCAAGCCCCAGTGTTGTGCACACCTCTGGGGCAGGTGACAGGGAAGAAGCCGAGGCATTTGACTTCAATGAAGGGATGATGGAAGACGACGGGGAGACTCTCCTCCGGAAGAAACCCAGCCGCCTCAGCAGCAGGTGGAGAAGAAGCTCCAGGAGGAAGCAGAAGGAGGGGAAGGCAGAGGAGGACGCAGCCCGGGACGAGAGGCCCAGCCTGGGCACGGAGAGCCCGACCGACCCGGAGGACACCGGGGTGACGATCGAGGTAGAGATGGAGAAAGTGAAGAAGGAGGAGAACGAGAAGCAGAAGGAGGGAGGGAAGGAGCCCGTGCTCGTTCACTTCACCATTCGGGAGGATGCTGACGACCAGGTCCTGATCAGAGACAAGAAGAGGGGGAGAGAAGAGGAGGGAGAGGAGGAGAGGAGGATGAGGCGGGAGCAAGAGGAAGGGATGAAGATGGTGAAGAGGAACACGGTGAAGAACTACCGCAAGGTGAGAGACGGAGAAATACAAAGAGTAACTTTTACATCCTGCATTTCACATTTACATTGATTCCATATTCACCTCACCTGGTTACACTTTAAGCCGCTGAAGGTTACATAACTGAGCTCTCTGAGTTTGTAGAACAGAGGGGTAAAGTTCTCCCTCAAGATCCTCCACATAATGCACACTGGCTATTATTCACCATGGAAACTATCACCTTAATAATCGACTCCCACCAGGGTCAAGGTACAGCGGCCATTGGTGCATGTCACCAGCCCATTAGCTAACCTCCCCTGAAAGGGATTTTTCCCTCGCGTCACATTTAACGCCATGAAAAAACGAAGCCGGAACAGGTTTCGCCAACAGGCTTTTAGCTGTGAACTGTGTAAATGTACTGCGTGTACCTTCACCTGATTCACATGATCCTAAAGATTTTCTGCTTCCTCTGGAACACATGCACAGAGGTTGACATTCCTGTGCCTCCTGTATCATGTCCTTTGATCAGCGGAACGAAGTATGGCAGCGTCGACCCGCCTACTAAACCCACACCGTAAAAACATTCCACTGCCGTGAACCAATCAGCCTCCACCCTCAGGCCCCAGAGCCTGACCTGCTGCTCGATAGAGGACAAAATCAGTTTCATGTGTAAGGTCAGGAGTCCATTGAAGGCCTGTCTAAAAATCTGAGGGGTCAAGAAAACAGAACATATATATTATATAGAATCTTTGCTTTTTGCTATCTATCTATATATATAGTTTAAAATAAAACATTTCAGAAGGAAAAATGAGTCAGTTCTTGCACTTCAGTAAAGTGCACCATGGATCACAAGTTGTTTTAGCTTCATTTTAAGTGGTAACGGGTCAAAACTATTAATGCAACACTGCACAGTTAATATCACTAATATTACAACTGTTAGGCTATTTAAATCTATAATTGAGACCAAGTAACTCCAAACAAAAAAGCTTTAATGTCACACTGACATACTTTTTAAATAAATAAACAATGAGCAATTTTTTTAAACAGGTCTTTAACTTCCTGAGAAATTCCCTGAAAACAACAGTGTCATTTTTCCACACATACAATAAAGACAGTCAATTTGTATATTTATCAATGAGCTGCTTGTGTGAACCACGGCAGGTCGGCACAACATGCAAAAATGTGAGCTTCCTCTACAAGGAAGCAAACATATGAATGTATATGGAAAATGAATTTTCCAATAATCAGTTAATCTGAATAAACAGCGTGTTGGGTTTACACTGATAATTTCACAGAGTTTGTTGAAAAAGCTCAACAGCTACCGGCTGGACTGCTATATTTCAGATCATACGTTGAATTACTGACCTTTGTCCTCTTGTTCCCATCAGGCCTTGGACCGAGCCTTTCGTCGTGGCTGGGAGGCCTTCATCGCCAACCTCTACAGCGTCACGCTCACGCCTGTGACCTCATCCTCACCAACGCCTTCTTCACCTGCTTCAAAGAAGAAGCACCAACACAACGCTGTCCTGGCTGAGTTTCGGTAGAAGTGGGGAGCGACATGGACGATAAAAAGACCCTTTCAAATATTTATGTCTTTCTATTTCCCCTAATACTGAATTGTGATGAACAATCCTGCCTGTATGACATTTACCATGACATCAGTGAGGCTTTTACACACATGATGTGTTTGAGTCATGCATAAGGCCTCACTTTAATTATTCATGTGAGTTACTGAGTCTTAATTACTCATCAAGTTTACTGCCTTATCTCATCATGGTGCACATTAGTTTGCACACAGACTGCAGGTATTAAATTGTACTTTACGAGATGGGGGAACCAAGCTGCTGATTTTACATTGACGTCTATGAGACTGGCTCGAATGGAAAAGTCCAGTCTTTATGTGACTGAGTTCAGCTGCTTCTGGTTCCACTATGTTGCTAATTCAAATTTAGTCAGCAGTGTAAGAACATTTAGCTTCTTACATTCAGTCCACTATGAAGAGTTTCTAGCACAAATAATCTTTTGTTCCTTTGGTTTAGCACTATGAGACTACTGCAGTGTTGATGTGTAACCAGAGGGAATGGAAACCGTCCACCGTATACTGATGACTGATTTGTGGACATTTCTGTATGTTAATCAGTGCCATTTATTGCTGTCTGGCAGCTAATCAGTAATCAGGATAAACTTGACTTCATGATCCACATTAACACATATATTTGTATGTTAATAACTGAGGAGAAATAGCACAACGTTTTTACCAACGTTAACCCATTTAATCAGGGTTTTTTTCCTCATCTGTGTGTGCACAGATATTACAGCTGGCCAGTGTTTGACTTCCTCGTGAGATAACGTTCATCTCATGCTGCCTGTTCTGGTGAAGGTCATTCCACCTGAAAGGGACGGGACAGGGGAGTGTATGCATGTGTGTGTGCATTTGAAAGAGAGAAAGAGAACTTTGCAAACGCCTGGTTATAAATCAGGAGTAAATACAGTAATAGGACCTGCTGTATATTTTCCCATTGCAGATGCACAGCATGTTTGTTATGTGATGTTATGAGATCAGAAGTTTTTGTAGCCTGAAACATCACTTTTGCTGTAAAGGTCAAATAGCATTTGAGAACTACCTATAAGTTCAGTATAAACATGCCACTAGGGACATGAAGACATCACATAAGTGTGATTATTAATGTATTAATGATTGACCCTGGTGAAAATGAGAAGCGCAATGTTTACAATAGGCCTGCTGTAATTTCCTGTTATCCACTATGTATTTGGTTATATTTATATTACCTTAAGTGTACTCATTAATTCTAGACTGAACAGGTGGGAAAACATGTTGTATATAATAATTGTCTTAAAAAAAATTTATAAATTTTTTTATAAAAATGATTTTGTATCCTAATCAAAGCTTCTTAAGTTATGAAGCATAACAAGAAGCACTTTTCTGAGTAAATAAAGACTTAATTTATTGTACTGGTTGTATTTCCTTGCTGATTCCCCTTTAGAATGAATACAGTATAAAAAAAAAAAAACTGTCTGGATTTTACTTAGCTAAAGTCAGGGTCATTGTTATTAGGATGAATCAGAGTGAATGAGATGTAACACACATCATCACGCAACAAACCTGTTTCGACGGGTCCAGTCCAAAACTTCAGCTTCAACACCTCTAATGTAAAGAACAACGTCATTGTGAGACAAACATGTTTCAGCCTGGTCTCATACTAAAGGTGTTGCTGGACTTTTGACCTTTTAAAAACAACTTCTCTGTATACCTTAAAGGGAGTTGAAGGCATACCAGAAGTCCCTACCCTTGGTCTACAGGAACAAAACACAAAAACATCATGATAAAACACATAAAAATTAAGGAACAGCATGTGTAGAGACGTTTGCAATAAAAGATTCAAGAATTTAAATAAAGTGCATGTGGCAAAAGATATAAAGCAATACACCTTTGTAGCAGGAGAGGTAGCAATTAAAATGATCAAAGGTGACTAACTATATGTATGTATGCTTGTGTTCGTCTGATAAACAGTATATTTATGTGTATTTGCTAATTCTGTGCAAGTGATAAAATGTGATTATTATTATTCATGAAAAAGATGATGTGGAAAGTTTTGTCTTTTGTACATGAGAAATATTGCAGTTTCGATATCTTTGCCGCCATCTCGTGGATATTAAAAATATTGCGTTTTGATACTAACGGAAATGACGTCGTAGAAGCAACTCTGCACACTTTCTTCAAGTTCTTCTTCGGCTGTAAGTTTAAAAGACTCCGCTCCTCAAACAGCGAGTTTAAGATATATAAAACAGTTTTATTTGTGGAGTTACATTTTCCCGAAGCTAAATGTGGCTCATGGGCAGGTCGGGGTCGTTTTCCCGGTGAAAGTTTGCCGGATGGGCGGAGTCTTTCGGGCGGGACATAAAAAGCAGACGGACCGGGTTGTTCTTCCACTTCCTTCTCTCTTCTGTCTGAGGTAAGATGACACGTTGACATTAGCACTCATTCAAATGCAGACTTTTTATTTGCAATAGATAGTATGTAACATTTGAAAGCTATTGCTTTGACAATCCAGTAGATCTGCATGTGATATTTGGCTTTTTCAACCTATTTACAAGCTCAAGTGTTTAGGCTAGCAGCTCATGTGCAGCACCGGCCAGAGCAGGTCACAATCTGTAACCATCCTGCATTAAAACACATTAATTTCATCTGATTAATCCTGTCAGCATAAGTTTCAACATGTTTCTTTAAAATTGCATGTATTATTTCTGGGGAAAACGTAAGCTGGACTCTTATATGAAACTCCTTGTGGAAATGGCCGCTGCTCGCCTGGTGTGGCTGCACGAAGTGTCTCTCAATGATGAGAACTTTCACAGACCTGTACTGAATGACTGTGACTGAATTTTATTATTCTGATGTGAGACACTTAAAAAATTTCTCCACTCATGCCGACCCGAACACGCTGCATGGCATGGTCACGTGTTCGCCGGCCACAGGAAGTGAACGTGCTAGCTGCAGCATGCTAACGCTATATATTCTGTTTCCTTTTTTATAGATGGCGAAAAGTCCAGAAACTGCAAAGGTAATTTCTCTTTGCTATATGGCTTGTTCACATTATTATGGGATGTGACTGGGATAGCATGACGCCTCATGCTACAGTGATGTGTCATTTGAACTCTCTCACTGAAACAATCTTGAGGAAACTTCATCTCTCAAAATTCTGAGTAGCATGAAGCTCGTACAGATGTGCACACCTGAAGTGGCTCTTATAACCCATGACATGCTCTCGTCATTGTCTTTCAGGTGGGAGAAGATTGTGGGGGAAATGCTCCACACAAGGTAATTAAACATGTTCTGAACCTAAGTGAATAATCCCTGGTCATTTCGGTAGCTTTGCTGCTGCCAGTCAGTCTTTAATTGGCTCTGCTCAGGAGCTCAGTGCTGCAGTGATGAATCTCTGAACTCTCTCTTACCGAATCAGCCTTTGAAGAAACTCCTTTACCAGATTCTGAGTAGCACATGAGACTCGAACCAAAAGACCAAACGCAAATCTCTGGTTTTTAGTACTTTGTGCTCAGAGCGGCTCACAATGAGACATGTGCTCCAAGAAAATCAGTTGTAATATTGCCTCAAAGGTACTTTTGTGTAAATTGCATCTCTTTTCACCTTCAGCTGTTAAAGAGCAGTCCAAGATGAAGAACAAGAATCATGGACTCTGGCAGGTGAGTTGGACTAATGCTAAAACATCAGATTCCACAAGGGCTATAATTGATGAGTTTTTAAACAGACAAGCATATGCCTGATTTTTGTGATGCTAAGTTTTTAATCTGATCAGCCCTTCAAAATAAAGCCCAGATTTGGTCCTCACTCTGACTAGCCACTGATACATTTTTAATCTTTGTAGGTTGGTCTGCACTGTCCAGTCACTTAACTCTTCAAAGCAGCTCCATGTGCACTGAGGTGAGTAAGAGATTTATTCCAAGAGTGTTTCAGTAGTTGGGTTCAAACATGATGATTACAATTAATGACAAGCATATGCCTGATTCATGTGATGTCAACCCTTAATCTGAGCACCCAGTGTTAAACTAATACAAAATCTTTATTCCTGAGCATGTGATTGAATTGTGTTTATTCGCCAGGTGGGAGTTTGAAAAGAAGTCTGAAGGATGCCACGTGGACATCTTGACATGTGAGTCTTAACATGAGTTTGTGTTGTTGTGACATCAGAAATGCTTTTCCAATGCAGTAAATTTACTTCATAAAATTGGCTGATAAGCTTGATGCAAACAGATGGTGTATAAGATTGGATTGCAAATATCAAAGCACTTGTGCCCCTGTGAGTTTCTGTTAATTAAGGCTTGACGGTATCAAATTACTTATTCCAAATTCAGTGCCAAGCTTCCCATGAAAGGTCAAAGGCAAAGCGTTTCTGAATGTTTGAAAGGATGAAATGGGGTAATACCCATCAAACAGCTGGACGACTAATGTCACATGGCAGTTTGTCACCAAAGCCCTGATCAAACATTTTAAATCTGAATATGCCACCAAAGATTATTGTTGAACTCTACTGAAGTGCAAATCTGTTTCAGGGCATTTTGAGGGAGATTTGAAGAGGAAGAATGCTGTTGCAGGCACATGGTAAGATCTCCTCCACACACTTCATTTTTGAAGTGCATACAAAGTAAATGTTTCCCAGTGCAGTTCCAATGATGATGATACTTAGCTCACTTTGACCCGATGTGAAACGACACGAACATCTGAGCAACTGCATTCATTTACCAATAAGTGTAAACGCTGCAGCACGAGCTTCATTCTCTAGTCATTTTGCATCTGGCTCTATTAATCTGTGTAGTCAACGTTTTGGTTCAAAAATCAATTTTAATTTGAACATTAGGGTTCGTTTTGAATACTAAATGAACTTTGTTTTTTTTGTTTTTTACAACAGATGACTGACCAGTCCAAGCAGCATGAGTCAGGTGTTCTGGTTGAAGGTAAGATGTTGTCAAGTCACTGCTACAGTACCAGTAGTTGTTGTTCCCAGACCTGCTGAAAATGATGAGATATATTTGGAATCTCGTTCGTCTGAACTGCTGTTGAGAAATAAAAGATCTGACATCAGTGAGGGTCAACAATTAATGATGCAAAAACTTAATACCAATTTGGGCTCAGAGCTAATGGTCTTCTAATCTTTTGCAGGTCTCTGGCTTTGGAATTTTTTGAAGATGCTGCCGTCGTCTAGCAACAGAGGTGTTTGCACAGGTGAGTGAGCCCTTAAGGTGGTTATTCAGCAATGTGTCAATGAGTGTGAGCACCTGGGCTGAATTATTGAACCTGACTCACATGACAGCCCCAAACTGGTAGAAATTCAAGCAGTTTTTATTTGAAATCTGAACAACAAGTGTCAGTTTCCTTCGTGATGACACCCGCACACGTCTTACGCCTTGTGTCAATGCCAGAACCTGAAAAGGTGAACCCACTGGTGTTACCTTGGCAAGAAGGGGAAGACTTGTTGGGGCTACCAACAGTCTGAATGGAAATGAACTGACACAGATCTGAAATTTAGTGTCTCTCATTGTAGCTCCTGTACAGTAACTTTGTGCATCCACAGGCAGGTACACTATTAATTTTGACTTTTGTTGTTCAGCATCAAGCTGAGGTCAATGGAATCACCGTCGGGATCACCCAAGCTTGTCAAAGTTCAGGTGCGTATCTGGTCTGTGCAGCCACATTTGCAGGCAGTCATTAAACAGAAGTGATGAGTTTCTTATTACCGCCCCAGTCTGAAGATTCATGACTGATTGGTATCCCCTCTGATCATAGAAGAATCAGATGCCATCAGTTAAATTAACCAAGCTGGATTGATTAACCCTCCCCTCTTGTTGCAGGTTTGGTGACGCCAGCAGGCTCTTTGGCTTCAGAAGTCGAGACACCTGGACCTCCACAGGTAAATGAGCACGTAGAGTTATGTTTCTGGGATTGTTGAAACGATGGGACCACAGATACAGTTGAGGGGTCGTGTCCTTATTCCTTACTCCTCCCCTCCACCAGTCTTGTATGAAATACTTTGTGATTTGTGATGGACTAATTGATGATCTGTGGACTTGAAGCGTTAACAATTTATAAAAGCTGCTTTCAACATGATACTGCAAGTGAGCTGTGTAAAATTCCTGATTAAGAAACTCAATAAAACTACTGAGTTGCAGACAGACATAACAGATGAGATACATGCCATAAAATTAAAGCGATTGTAAACGATGTATGTGACAACAGCCACAGAGCTCTAACACATTAAAACTAAGACGATTCAAAACTAACTTTAATGAGACAAACTCATTAAGATATTAAAATACCCCAAACATCTGTAGACCAAAGGTGCCAACATTTCCTCAGCATGACTTAGCTTTTCACATTTTTCAGTTATAAATGTAATTGGGTTGAAATGGGATGTTTATAAAATTCAGATTTTTCCTTTTACAGGTCTGGCGACATGGAGTCATCACATGGTCTTTATCCTCTTCTCAATTGGTTCCCATGCTGGTGAGCATTTGAACACTAATTTCAGAATGTGAAATTAGAAATTGAAATGTTGAAAATCTGACATAGAAGTGATGAGTTTCTTATTACCGCCCCAGTCTGAAGATTCATGACTGATTGGTATCCCCTCTGATCTCACGACTAAAAACTGCAGCAAAGCTACTATAGGGAGAATTCTAGTGTGGTTAACTAAGGCTACTTCAGTTACTGAGTTCCAGTTATGTTTTGCATAAACCAAAAATGTCCTATTCATGGGAAATTGCAAATATTACAGGTTTGAATTACTGTACAGAAGCAATGGTAAAAGACTTAATTTATTGCCCAAATTGTTTGTGGTTTGAGCAGTAAAATTACTTTTTGTGTAGTTCTTGAATCATGATGCAAATATGAATATAGTTCAACTAGTTTAATCACATGTAGTTTACTACTTCAACGCTGAGTGTCTTGTGTTTATGGTCTTGTTCCAGTCCTGCTGAATCTGCTGCCTCCTCCTTTGGAGAGTCTGGTAAGATTTTTTTTTTTTTTTTTTTTTTTTTAATTCAACTCTTAAGAGCTCATTTGGAAATGATGACTTTCTTATTACCGCCCCAGTCTGAAGATTCATGACGGATTGGTATCCCCTCTGATCAATACTATAATGTAACATTTCTAGTTGAACATTGAGGTCTCTGCCATCAGTTTCTAAGATGTTCTCTTCCTTTGCAGACTCCTGACTGATCTTGGGTGCCATCATGAAGCTCATTCAGCCATCTTCTGCTGCTTATCGTCTACAGATCGAGAGGCTTCAGAAGACCTGTTATAAAATGTTCATTTGTACCACTTTGTTTTTAATGATGGAACCTAGCATGTAACACATGTATGAGCTAACTGAGCATCAGGACTGCTGCACTGAATTATGCATCATGACCTTTTACTGGATTTGTATGCACCTTCAGATGACTGGAACATTCAAGTAAAGTAGTTTCATTACAACTTGTGTCTCATACTGTTATGTTTGAGCTTTTCAGTTCCTGGAAAAGAGTAGCTTGAGCACCCACAGTGCAAGAAGAGGAACTAGAGACAGTTACAAAATGCAGAGTTCTAAGAATTGTGGATGTTATACAGCTGATCAGAGCAGTTCCTGTCTTTATCAGTTTCTCACTGAGATCAGATTACAAAACATTTGAAGGTCATTTTCAGACCAACAGTCTAAAGCCCAAATGCAATTAACTTCATTTCACATGATGAACCTATCATGTTTTGCTTAATGTCTTGTAAATTACTGCAATATTTGCTGATTTAATTTCTTGATGCCCTTACATTCCTCTAATTAGGGGCACCACATAAGTGCCTGTCTTACAACTGAGATTCAAATAACTACAATTGGCAGTGAAACAAACATTGCATTCCTAGTTACTGTTAGTTACTAACAGTCTGGCCTTCAGATGACAATAATTGATGCTCCTTTAATGCAAAATGAGAGCACTGTGCTACCAAAAAAGGAGAGATGGTGTGAGAGTATACAACATGTTTAAGGTGCCCTTTACAAACCAGTGGATTTCAATAGTGATAGTGACCTTAATTTAGTAGGCATTTAGATTTATTAACACATTTGAGTGAGGCACAAATCATTGGCTGACAATCAGAAGTACCACAAAGTAGAAAAGAGACAAGAGGCTTCATAACATTTGATAAAAGTTTCAGAGTGTGAATTGTTCTCACACACTGATCTCTTCCAATGTAATGTCTAAATTAACTGTTATTAAATAGAAAAAAAATATAAAAGCCAGCTGTGATTCCTTGTGTAGTCATGGATACATGCAGCAGAGATTTCTGCATGTTGCAGCAGCTGATAGAACAAAAAGGACAACTGCTGAGCTCTCTCTCCATCTCTTAGATTGGAGATCTCCATAGTTCAATGATGAGCCTGGAATCATGTCAAACATGAGCGGCTGCTGTTTAAAAAACAAAACAAAACCTCCAACCCATTAACACTCAGTCAGCGGTGAAGATCCTTGCAGCGATATCATCTAATAGCCAGTCCACTCCAGCTAATAAATTCTCTCCTGTTACTGCGCTGCAGCCAATGATACACCAGTGATGGCTCTTGATCTCATCCAGGGCCAGCGCCTGCAGAAAAACACACACACATTGATTTACAATTTCTGGATACCTCAGCTGTGATCTGACATGAATTTAAATCAGCAATAGCGATATCCCTGGAATTAGAACTGAGCTGTGGGCATAAATCTCACCTCTCGTATTGCCTCTTTCGACAGGGCTCCTGGTAAGTCCTGTTTGTTGGCAAACACCAGCAGTGTTGCACCAGCCAACCTCTGCACGGAGCACCAGAATAAAAGATGTGCAATTAATGACTAAACCCAACATGTGCTTCCCCATAACCCCAGTGTGTATGTGTGTGTGTACCTCCTCCAGCAGCAGTGCACTGAGCTCTTGCTTGCAGTCCTCCAGTCTGAGTCTGTCTGCGCTGTCCACCACCCACACCAGCCCGTCTGTGCTCTCAAAGTAGTTCCTCCAGTAGGAGCGCAGTGATTTCTGACCCCCTACATCCCAAATATTCAACTTAAACCTAGAAAACACAGAGAAAGAGGGTCTGGTATTTAACATTTAACAGAGGTGCAGGGTGAACACTGACAGTGAGAAACCTGTGAATGTAGACTATTGGTACCATGGGTTTATTCACTTTATAATCCAAAGTAATCCAGTAATACTAATCCAAAAACACCAGATCTAATTGTAAAACACTAACAGGGATCATTATTATGTAGGATTTTGCTGATAATACTTACATACGTTTTCTTTTGAATGCAGGACTTTTACTTGTAGTGGAGTATTTCGACAGTGTGGTATTAGTACTTTTACTTAAGTAAATGATCTGAATACTTCTACCACTGAATATGTCATATGTGGAAGATAAAATGAGTGTGTCAAAGGGTGTGTTTTATGCCAGAGTGGACTTTAGCTCCAGGCCAAGAGTGTGTGTGTGCATGCGTGTGTTACCCTTTGTGCTCCACTGTTTTGATGTTGAAGCCCAGTGTTGGAGAGATGGTGCTCACATCTTCCCCATTAAACTTCTTCAGGATGGTCGTCTTCCCCGCGTTGTCCAAACCTCTGCACGAACTAGGTTAAAGAAGAAACTCTTACCACCTCATTATTTAATAGCCTCGTTAGCTAACAGTGCTCCATAGCTAGCAAGGTAGCATGATCCAGCACAAAATCCGCAAAACAAACCTCACAAGCATGCAACAGTTAGCCGAGATTATCTAACCACACACGGATATAAATCGCTACTCGCTGTTCTTATGTTACTGACACAGATAAAGTTATAATAAGGTTGGTACATGAATGACACTTTGTTCCCAGCTAAGCTAGTAAACTGTTGGACAGGATACAACATCAGCAGTCTCATCTCCCGCTCCTTCTGCTTCATCTTCTTCAAAATCGTCAGCAAACCCATCGCGACCTTGTCCCGCTATAAATGCAGTTATAATAAATAGGCTACTCTTACTGACTTATAATTTTGTGTGCTAGATTTTTAGCATCCAAAAGCATTGCGAACCAGGAAGAGACTGTGATACTAATCCCGCCCCACGCAGTCACTAATTGGACTAGTTGGTAAAGAGCGATAGATGATTGGTTGTTTGAGACGTTCGAAGATGGTTGATTGGTGGGTGAGCTTCATAAGGTGTGGCCGCCATGTAGAGGCGCGTTGCTATGAGTTTGGCACCCCTATGTGTCTGTTATAGGAATTACACAGTTGACTTTTGTGCAGACTTGAATTTCCTAAAATACAAATTGAATTGGATGATACAATAATTCTATTTTATTTCATAATAATTCAGGCGAGAGAGCTTTAAAGTTCTGATATCCCCCAACAGACATTTTAGAACAGGATAGGACTTCCAATTTTCATTCACTTTCTCATAGGTATTAACAAAACCATTATATATGAAAATGAATGTTACCATTGGATATATTGTTTAACATAATGAAAAAAATGTTTTCTAAATGTACCTTAATCAGTGTATTTGAGGTGCTTTCAACAAAAATATAGATGGTGTTTTTTTTGACAAGTACCAATTAATTAAAGCAATTATTATTCAAACAATACATTTGTATCTTAGCTGTATATTTTGAGAATCCAACTTTATAGATATGTAATATTTGCCTCATAATAATCCTCACTACCAAATTAACGTTCGATATTTTATTAATTATTATTATGTATTAAGAATTCCTTCTCATATCAGGATAAATAATTTACACTTAAACTTAATAAAACCATGCTTAGATGTCTTTATAAACCTTCTAGTGTGAACTTTCTTTCTTTCTTCCTTTCTTTCTTTTTAAATTTACTTTGTTGAGAAAATATTTAGAGGTGAATATGGTCAAAGAATGGCACCTCTCCTGCTTTCACTTACATCATTTCCTGCTGAGAGCCAGTAAAACATGTTGGCTGATGTATGGAGGTTTGGTCACTCATTTCCTGGCAAAGGCACTTGAGAAATCCCCTGCACGTGTGAGAGACACGACCTTATTCTGAAAACGGTCGTTCCACCCCGACCTGTTCCGTTCCTGTCCCGTTCCATTCATCCATGCAGCGTTCAGGCGCTGTCGAAAATATCAGCTCACCCTTTGTACTCTTGTGCACTGGACAAAAACTAAAGTTCACTAACATCTGGATTTTGTCTTCACTGGTAAAAGTGTCAGCGTTCCCGGGCCAAATGACTCAGCAGTGATGGAAATATAACACCCGGGTTCACACGCTAATTTTAGCCATTTTTTTCCGATCCTGCGATTCCGATGAAGTGATTCATTGGTTTTTTTTTTGTTTTTTTTACAGTGTTCGGACAACGTGAATCGCCAAGACCGACTGAAGTAAAAGTTATAAGAAGAAACCGCTCTAACATTGTCAACACAGCTTCTTCTTGCTCTTCCCTGTTTTACTGCACGATTATGACCGCGAACGTGACACACCAGAAAACAAGCTGAAAGGAAAATCTCGTCTACTGGAAATACAAAATAGTCGCTGTCTGTTTTTAGACGAGTTAAAAAAACATACATGCGCTAATTCTGGTGTCAAAATGAGACAACACAGCTGTATACTAGTAGTGGAAAATGACTTATATGGCCCTTATCAAAATCGGGTTCTATTATCAAGTAGAATAGGCCAAGAAGCAGATTTGGGATAAAAGAAAAACATGATTAGAGCGTTGCATTTATTCGTTAATTCAGCTGCTTTTTGGTTCTCCTCTGCAGGCTTTAAACACGAACCTTTCAGCGACATAGCCTCGAGAAGGGAAACTACCAGAGTGCCCGTGAAGGCAGCGCCGCTCCCGTCGCCCTTACATCGCAACGGGCCAGTTTAAAATAAACCGAAACCGAAATCAGCTGCAGCACCACGTTGCATCATCGCTCTGATGTCAAACCTCCTGCGATCAAAAGTCTTCACACAGCCGCACGGAGCTCCTCATTCCGGGCTGCACATGCACAGTCAACAAGTCCCAAAGCAAGCATAAGGCAGTCGTTAATACAGCATCATTTATTTAGCAGCCTGCACTTGTTGATCATCCTGAGACGGATCCAAGCTTCACATCCACATTCAGGTTTTGAATGGCTGCACCCGCACGGATGATCCGGGTTGGCTGAAGGTCGATCCAGCAGCTGGACACACAGTCGCCCTGACCAAGCTGCTGCTGCTGCTTCTTTGGAGGACATGTCCCCGTTATTCATGGACACCGGGTACGAGCCCCGCAGCCCCGGCTCGGTGTCAGCTGAGGAGAGCCACAGCAACACTGCTGGACCGGTGAGTTCTCCCCATCAATCACAATTTACTGTAATCACATCCTGTTTCCACCAATGATGGATTAAAGTGTTTGTTTGTTTACTGTAATTCCAGGAAAACAACTGCCCTAAATTATAAGGTGACTCTTCCAAGAGTGTGAATATCATAGAAATATTACAATCAACTGCTATAATGGGAATAAATGAGAATAATCAACCAAACTGAAGCTTGTTTTGAAAAGCTATTATTATTATTATTATGAAATTACTTTACAGTTCAATTCAAAATTTATTCAAGGCAATTCAAGGCAGGCAGAGCAGTGAAGTAAACAAAAGCAAAAGCAAAACACTGACAGTCATAAAAAAAGAACAGTGTAATAAACCTTGTGACCATAGTACAACTTGAAATAGTTGTGTGACCTGTTGCATAAAAAAATGTGGCTGTCCTGCAATAAGGACAGTGAGCAGATGGGAAATAAATTTTAAGGTGCAAATGATATGTGTTAGAGTTCACAGCTTGAAGAGTTTGAGTTGGTGGGGTGTGTATGTATTGGGCTCGGAGGGGTGTGGGCAAATGTGAGTGTGTGTACGTGAGTGTACAATCAATGAAAACCAACCACGGAGCACCAATGTCCCTATAATGGTCTCTATAAAAGTAATATTACTTGACTATTAGTAATATTATAGGGATTTCCCATTAAGAATCTGTCAGGAGACACTTAACCATATGCTGTGATTGTGAAGTCATTTCAGTTCCAGCTGGGGACTTTTATTGGCTGCCATTCAACCTCTGTCCACATTGAATAAAGGCTAAAATGGACCAAAAATACTTAAGACAGAATAAATCAATCAGCTAAAAGTGGTCTTGAAAAGACGAAAAAAAAGTGCATTGCATTTCACAATAATACACAGTGTCCTTAGGATGGTTGGCACCAGTCATCAAATGTGATCATAATTAGCTTCAGGGTTGGCTTCATCCCAGATGCCTATTTTCCGCTGCCAGCAAGCACTGACTGGTATGTGTGCACATACCTAAATCTCATTTCTTTTTAAAATAAACAACAACAACACAACAATCCCTTAATTCTCAAAAAAAAAAAAATTTGCAAAGTGCCAATACAATTTTAATAGTTAAGCTGAGAGGGGTTGCACTTCTTGTTCCATCTTGACTCCATTTGACCTTTCACAGTGATTGAAGAAATTAGACACAGCTGCATTGAAAGCCTCATAGGCATTGTGGGAAAATCAGTCAAGGAAAATGACAATTTGCCTTCACATCTTAGCTTCATTTGCTGCTCATCAAATTACCTTGTCGCCTTCTCCCTGCTCCTGAGTTTAACATCACGCGCTGCAACCAACAACTTCCTGCTTTAATAGAGAGAACACAAGTAAATTCATGTGATAAGTTTGTCTCATGACCTTGTGAACCATGAAATCTTTCAAAACATCATGCAATATCAAAGAGGCTATAAACGTCTCCCTGACATCTCTTAAAAGGAAGTAGAGAAGTATGTACAGTATGCAAGAAGTATGCAACATGTACAGACTCACTGTATAATGTAAACACTCCCACATACGATTGCCTGTTGTATCAATCTTTACAGGAAGGAGCAGGAGAGGGGCCCCAGACGGGAAACAGAGGGACAAAGAGACAAGCGAAGAACAGGGACGCTGCGAGGAAGAGCAGGAAGAAACAAACGGAGAGAGCAGATGAACTTCATGAGGTTGGAAACTCCTTATTTTCCTTCTCTCCTTTGCTTCCATTCTTCCTTTAACCAGGGACCCTGCAAGTCCGTCTCTCCTTCAAACACACACACACAAAGCTGTGTGATTTGTGGTGTGTGTGTGTGTGTGTGTGTGTCTTGTGTAATCTCTGAGCATGCTCGTAGCTGTTTCTGGTAAATACTCCGCTTTAGCAGAAGGGCTTTCACTCCCTCTGGTTTGCCCTCCCCATTGGCCCTCCCTCTGCCTTTACACACACACACACACACACACACACACACACACACACACACACACACACACACACACACACACTCCGTTTTTTCCATCAGTGCCACTCTCTTTTTTTTTTTTTCCAGAGGGGCAAATTCCACAGGTAGTTTCATACAGAGACACGCACACACATTATAGGCTTTCTGAGGAACTCAGTCAAATTTCTGATTGGATTAAATGAATCAAAGGTGACTTGGCTCAGAAAGTACATAATGTGCACTGCCTACAACTATTCATGCATAAATTTCTTGTTAAAAGAATTTTTAAAAAAAGCATGATGCACATTTTAAATGGAAAAAAAACTGCGAAACTTACTGAACAAATGGTGTTAGTTCAGCCTTCAAAACATTTGGAGAACTATGCTTATTTGCTTTCTTGCCGAGAGTCAGATGAGAAAATTGATGCTTCTCTAATTTCTGTGCAAGGAGCTACCGCAAGCAGTTGGTTAGCTTAGCTTAGCATAACGACTGGGATTGCAAATTTCCCCACTTAGGGATGAATAAAGGTTTATTTTAAGACAGCGAGACTAGTTCTGTCCAAAGGTGAGAAAATCCTCTAAAGCTCACTAATCAACAAGTTATATATAATTTGTTTAGTCCAAATAAGAACTTGTAAGAACACCAAGTTTCGGTTTCTCAAGATAAGATAAGATAAGCCTTTATTCGTCCTACAGTGGGGAAATTCACAACGTCACTGCTCCCGGCCAAAAAATAGTCTGACACATGACCACCTGTAAAACCACAACTTGTCTTTTTAATGCTTTTATTTTTGTACAGATTGAACAAATAAGACATGTGTTAATTAATGAGCTTAGCTAGGTTGTGTTAGCTTTTTAGCACGGCCACCTGTTTCTGGTCATCATCCGGTCATTTTGAGCTAAGCTAACATCTCCTGGCTTAATCTTCATGTTTATCGATCTTATCATCTGACTCTTGGCAAGAATGCGAATACAATTACAATTTCATTTATAATAGCTAATATTATCCACAAAGTCACTCCTGAGATGCGTGTCGGCGACACATTCGACCTCCGTACAGCTGATTGCACAAGACAGAAATGCACTGAAAATCAGGAGGTGTCAAAATTCACTTGTAATCGCTGGACTCGTTGATGATCGATTACATATTAAAAGGCCCTGATTTCCTTTCAGTAGAGTCAGTAATCTTATTGCAGTTTTGTGTCTCAAAGGTTAAAATCAGGTCTTCATAAATCTGTAACATGCTTTATTACTTTCAGATCACGTACATCTTGATACACACACCCATAAAACCCGTTTTATTGCTCTCATTAAGACAATATGTAATCCAAACGTATGGTTGACTCTGCTGCTCCTAACCTTGTGTTTCTCTTTCACATGACTTACAGTTTGCCTTATTGTCCTCCAACACCATGTATTACCTGTTACAGCTGGTTGGATAAGTGTGGGTTTACTGGATTTGTGAATCTGTGGAAGGAGCCCAGACTTTCACTTTCTGTCTCTCTCTCGTCTTCTCTTTTCTTTTCTGCTCTCTGCCTTCTCTTCACACACATTTGGAAGAAACGTCACTGCCACAAACCACTTTGACTTATAAAAACTACAGAGTCGGCTTCAGCAGCCAACGGTCACGTCAACACATTCACAGCTGTGTGGCACTGCACAACACGGCATCTTACTGAAGTGAAACACTATTAAAAGAGTGTTATTCAAGTCTGAGCTCGCAGTCATTGGTGCTCAATGGAGGTGAATACTGGCTGTTGTGGAAGTGTTTTCAGACTAGGCCATAAAAGCAAGAGTTTAGTTGATTGATAAACCAGGTGAAAGCAGAAACTCTAACAAGGATTTTTAAGGGTGTCTCGCCAAATTAAGATTCTTTATTCGTCAAATTAAACATAACCCACTCTGGGCTGATCAGCAGGGAGTCACCTTTTCCACTGCTTACCTTCTCCTTTCATACTGAACTGTCACTTCTGAGCCACATTTCAGTTGTCCAGGTTCTGACTCTGTGGCCAGTGTGATTTCTTTTACGGCGCTCGAGAAGAGCCTCGAAGCTGACTGTCGTTACTGTTGCTCGACTGTAGTGTTTTATTAGAGCACAAGTCAGGCCTGGTGTCATATTGTGTGGGTGGGATGTGATTGTGTTTATTATTTTGTCTTTTGATGTATGTCTTTAATCAGGTTTTATGGCTGATGAGTGCCCCTCGTCGGGATAATAAAAATACACCTGACTCAACTTGACATTTACTATTTGCCATTTCTGACCCCCTTCTTTCCTCTTATCTGTCTTTTTCCTCCCTCCTCATCTCGATCTTACCTGATGCTACTTCCCTTTTTTCCATTTACTTTCTTCTCCTCAGGAGCTCCAGAATCTCGAGCAATCAAATTCAGCCCTTCAGAAGGAGATTGCCTCGCTGAAGAGAGAATTCCACCGGTACACGACGGCTCTGGAGCGCCACGAACCTTTCTGCTGCCTCCGAGTCTCCGCACCCAGCTCCAGCTCTACGGCCCAGCTCCCTGCTTCCCCCTCAGCCGGATGTCAGAGCAGCTCCAGCCCTCCTGGAGTACCTCCTCAGGCTTCAAGCTCCACTCAAGCTGCTGCCACATCGCTCTCTACCTCCTTAACCTACAGCCTGGGCCTTCAATCCCTCGACTGTGTCGGAAGCACTCATCCCTCATCTTCGAGTCCTGCCCCAACAACCACACAATTGGCCTCGTCCACCGGCTCGTCTTCTGAACTCTTCACCTCCTCCAGCTCTACACCTCCTTATCCTGTCTCTCTCCCCACAGCTCCTCACTCGCTGTTTACCAGTGATCCCCCTCCTCTAATCACATCAAGGCCGGCAAATGTTACGCCTGTCTGCACCGGCCTCGTTTCAAACCCTGCACCCTCAGTCTCTCTCACCACAGCTGCTCAGCCTCAGTCAAGGCAAGGCCCCACCCACGAACCTTCTTCAATGCCAGCAAATGCCTGTTTCTCTCCACTTCCTCCTGGTGCATGTCCAACGAAACAGGCCTCGTTTCAAACGGCTTCATCTAATGTACTGCCCCCTTACTCCCATTCCCAAGAAAACGCAGGTCTAGTAGCGCAAGGTTGTCCTATGAATGTGCCCCAGGTTCAGGCAGGTCACTTCACAGGAAATCCAGTCAATTCAAACCAGCCGCATTCTCTTTTACCGTCACCTCGTCAAGATCCTGCTCTTCAGTCCTTCTCAGTGTCCTTTCAGGCAAAACCAGAGCCGTGTCCTGCCTCTGCTTTTGCCTCTCAGCAAAGTCCTAGTTCGCACGTTGCGCCCAATCCTGCGTCTCTGCTTTCCCTGCTCACCATCCCAAGTCCCCTTCAAGTGCCTCAGACTACTGCTCACACTTTTGACGGACCCGTCTCCCAACCCCAGCCTTTGCAGTCACCAGTGGGCGATCTGTCAAGAGAGCTGTCCCTCTCCGAGCTGCTAGATATCAGTGATTGGATTGACTGGAAGGATTGGGACCAGTAGCACTACACACTACATAGCAAAAGGCCAGTTCTGCGTGCCATAATGGACATTTTATTTATCAATTTTGATATTTTGAGCAGCTTAATCAAAGTAGAGTTTTTACAACCAGGTTGGACCAAGTGTCACCAAATCACAACACAGTGGCATTCGACCACTTGTCTCAGTCGTCTTGTTAAAGAAATGAGGCACGGCTTGTTAGGAGCGGAAATACAATGCCCAGCAGTTACAGCAATGAGCATAAAATAGAAAGTTTTACGAAATAAGCAGACTCATTTATAGATATGATTTCTGGATGGAAAATCTTGAAAAACTTCCTCAACATTTCAAACTTTGTAATTTTAGATAGGGTGGGGCACTCACTTCCTTGAAACTCAAAAGGAAAGTTTTCCATGTGTGCCTCATCTGAGCCATAGTGTGAACGTACCAATTGCAAGAGTTAAAGACGCCCTTGCCTTGCTGCATGTAATGGTGATTAGGATTTAAGTCCAGGAATATTTTTTATTTCTTTTTTTTGCACCCAGCTTAAAATACATAATCAAACACACGCGCACTCTCCTCACATATTTTGCTGCTACTGATTTATTTACTGATTTATTTGCGTGATGCAATAATTCAATCCAAGTAAAAAGATGATCAATTTGCTTATTTTTAATTTGTTTTTTTTTTCACAGATTGCAATTTGTTTTCTACATGTCCTATGATAAAAAAGATTATTCTCTTTTCGTCTTCACTTCACATAATAGAATCTTATTTTTTTTTTAATACTTATTGTAATTATGTTTCTATCATGATTTATTAATGGATTTATTATTCATTTAGAATCTTTTACCACGCTTTTTATCCTTGCAAGGGTGGTTGCACTGCCAACTTTCCAGGGCCCCAAACACTCAGGGGCCCCAAAGTCCTCAGACTGAATCTGTGTCTGTTGGTTTGTGGTAAACTACATTATTTACCTGTCTTAACTACCTGTATCAAAGTGCATATTCCAGAATAAATTAACCACAGACAGTCAATAGGGGCTCACTGCTCATTTTTGCCCTGGGGCCCCCTAGTGGTTACATCCAGTCACGATCGCCAGCCTTCACAATTTATGTACCAACTCAAGACCCTTATTTGAAGTTACTGTAGGATCAAATCCAGCCAAATGTATGTATGAGATCACGTATTTTTCGATAACTTTTTTACATGCAGCACACTGACGGCAGGACCTGCACTGAACAGCAGGATGAGGTGATGAGGTTGATTCAGGATGATGACGTGGACAGGTTCAATAAGTGAGACACAGATCTAGTGGCACACTACACTCCTGTGGGTCTATGATTAAGATGGCTGTATAATTAATATTTCCTTAATTCTGCTCATTTCATGTGTGTCAATGAGAGACATATCCTATGACTCCCTCTCCCTGTAGCTGACAGTAAGATGGTGCTGCTCGAACCTGTTGTATTGGAGCTACTGCTGTAAGGAAATAAAGCGATAAAGATTGTAATTTGTCTATAGAGAGTTCGGAAATGTTACTGCGCTTCTGCACAATGATTGTACTAAAATGACGATTTTGTTTTTTCAAATGATGATAAACGTCGATTACTCTGCTTCATACACACTATCTGTAAATACAATATATAGGAACTACTGCGGTTTGTGATTTACTGTGAGGCTTTGTATGTTTAAGTTATGACTATTAAGTATTTATCATGCATAGGATTATTATATTTATGCTGTAATCAATGCTGGTTGCATTAAAAATAAAAAACTACAAGCACATTGCTCCTCTTGCAAAAGTTGAATTCAAAGTTGAGAAAAAAAACACACCTTTGATCAGTTCAATACACAGAAGTTTTGCTTGTGTGTACGGTGTGTACACAGCTTTATTTATTCTGGAATGACATTTAATCACTATCACATGTTATTTGTAGTCCTACATAGTCTCACTTTAATAGATTATGTTAATAGGAAGAGAAGAAATATTAAAGATTGTTGCTTCCATTTTAAGTCAATGTCTATCAGATGGTCCCCACTATGGTTCAGACTGGAATATCTCAATTACTCTGAGGATTGCTGTCAAAATTTATGTAAACATTCATGCTCTCCAGAGGATGAATCCTACAGACTCTTTTTTAGTGTCTTTAACAACCATTGGATGGAGAAATTTGGTGCACACATTCATGCCGTCCTTGGGAAGAACTGTAATAACTTTGTTGATCCCCTGATCTTTCCTCTAGCGCCATCATCAGGCCCAAATTAGAATTGTATTCAATTTAATGAGCCTGAGCTATATTTTGTATTTTTGTGTGATTTAGGATATGTTAAGTGCAAAACTAATGGTCAGAAAATGATGTAGGCTACAGCCTCACAGAGCAGCTGACATGACTGCAGACATTTCATTTTTTAACAACAGATTACGCAGCCTATTATTAGAATTTAGGCACAAAAAAAGACCAGATTGAATATATAATTTTTTGATACTTTCACCTACAGATGATGTAGAATATTTATTTCTAACGCTATAATAAAATGCAGTTGACCAGGTTGTTTCTTCTGCTCATAGTCCTTCACAGATCAAATAAGAAGCAGACCAGTATATCTCCCAGCCACTTACCGGACTGCCGGTCCCCCCGGTGTTTTTCCCAGAAGGCAACCGGCTGAGCTCATCTGCGACACAACACAGAGGAGGGGGGGCAGGAGGAGGGACCCGGGGCAGGGAGAGGGGCGCAGGCGCACCGGATTACGCACGCCCTGCTGCTGAATATAAGATGATAAGGCTTGTGTGAGGGTGTTTGTGGTGAGAGGAGCGGGATGGAGGCTGGAAAAACACACTCACCTCCAGCTGAAGGTGTGAGTGTGAGAGAGGGAGAGAGAGAGAGAGAGAGAGAGAGAGAGAGAGAGAGAGAGGGAGGCGAGTAGATCGTTGCGCTGTTGGGGGGTGCGCAAAGGTGCGTGCGCGCAAGTGGTTCAGAACAATGGATGGGAGCTGATCCTCAAAGCACAAACAACACACACACACACACACACACACACACGCTCACCTCAAATAGGAAGCGAGGAAAATGGGGGAAAGGGAGGGGGGAGGAAGAGGGGGGAGTCAGACAGACACACTGATGCTG
Source organism: Centropyge bicolor (assembly GCA_037975185.1). Taxonomy (NCBI): domain Eukaryota; kingdom Metazoa; phylum Chordata; class Actinopteri; family Pomacanthidae; genus Centropyge; species Centropyge bicolor. The sequence goes on from JBBMOC010000030.1 coordinate 1,614,868, forward strand.
GAAAAAAGGAGCCAATATTTCACAGCAGAGGATGAAACCGCATCCAGAGGTTTTTTTTTTGCCAGATGTGATGCATGTGTTTGAGATAAGCGGGTTGGAGAGGCAAAGCCGTGCCACATAAATAAAGGCAAAATAAATAAATAAATGCATCCTATAGCGTCATCCGCAGTGAGAAGCCTCTCTCCTCTCTCTCCTTGCACCACCTTTAGGCTCAGGAACCAGCAGCAAGATAGTCAGAGTGAGATCAAGCAACATCCGGTCTCAGCCTTTGAAATAAAACCAGGCTCTCAAATAAGCAAGTAGGCCTGTAGCGATGAGGAAACCTTTATTCTGTGGTTTCTTTGTGGAGGTGAATATGATGTGCATGCAAGATGAAGGTGTGTTATTTTGTCACCTTCAAGTTAAAATACCCATGATATCTGAGATAAATGTTAGCAGCACTGTGGAGAAATCATTCTGAGCTGATTTATTATTTCTACTTGTTTGATTCTACAAATTTCAAAATACAAAGAAATGAGTACAAATTTATGCAAAATCCAAATATGGAAAAACAAAACAATCTGTCTTCTCGATCTCTCTCCACTGCCCACTGATGTCCACTTGTCAGGTGACCTTGACCCCTTCTCAGTCAATACTGTCTAATGTCCTTTTGCTCATGCTTCTTCAGATATAAACCTAGAGCTTCAGATTTTTGTTGTTGAATGTCTGAATGCAGAAGCCACCCTGAGGATATGTCTAAGAAATTGTCTGTTCTCATTCTCCAGAAATAGTTTTGCACATGCTGATAGTGAGGCCATGATACAAGAAATATTGCTATAACAGGAAGGATCAGAGATGCATATAACTCTGATGCTATTTTTTTTATTTTGAATTCTACAGATGTTTCGATGCGTCTTGCATTTCAAGCGTCTCTTCTTTGATGTCAAGAAAAAAAGCACCCACTTCAAAAGATTCAGTTCTTTAACATCTTGTTGTGTCAGTAAGCCTCACACTACAGGCCCAAGTTTACCATCTTAAATGGAAACACTTTAAGCTTATACCCAAAGAGGCTGGAGGAATGAGCGAGAAAATCCCTGTGTGAGTGTTTACTTAGAGTTGTTTGCTTACATTTAATCATTTTTAATTCACATCTACTGTTGGTGGAAATATGTTTACAACACTTGAGTTGTATTTTCAGAGGCAGCATGAATATGCATTAAATAATTCAGGCTTATAGGCACATTTTTGACATCTTGTCTGTTTTGTTGATTTCCTTGTAATTAGGTCCATAAATGCTGGACTACCACATGGGCAATGTGGGCAACTCCCCCAGTGACCCCAAGGGGCCACTGGAAATCCCTAAAGAGGTTCACTGAGCAGCATTTAGTTCATTTAATTAATTGTAGCTTTCATTGGGCATATGGGCAATACTAAGCAAAATATCATACAACTGGGGTGGCTGTGGCTCACGAGGTCGATAATCGTTGGTTGTCCACCTATCGGAAAAATCTAGTTATACAACCTTTCCAACATTAGCTATGCTTAAATTGTGCACATTCTTAATTATTCAGGTATAAAGGTTGAATTGGTTGTAGACACTTGACCTGAAGAAGCTCGTTGGACGTCTTCAAGTCCAGCTGCTGTGGATTCAACCCTTAATTGAAAACCATGATCTGGATGCCTGAGAACCTTCACACATATTCCTAATTAGTTTGAGCATAATCAAATTACCGAATAAGCAATATGTCGTATTCCACGACAGAAAGCATACTTTTTTATATTTGTAGACACCAGGACAAATATTAGCCACTGGATCCAAAACACACATTTATTTTTGCCAGCGCTTGTTTTATTTTGAAAGCAAGGATACATCATTTCCGGTATCTTCCCTTCTCACTGTTTGTAACTTGAGGCAGCTCGCCGAGACGCTGGAGGACGACCGGGGATCCGAGAAGGGGGACAGGAGCAAAAAAACCGCGTCAGTCTGACAGACACGGACGGGCTGAGATTGTCTAACACGAGCCTTCAGGTTTTTCACCTCCAGGAAGTGCTGATTTGTTTTTCTTTCTCATCTCTCCGTTGTTCCTCGGAGCGCAGCGCGCGGGGCTCGGTGCTGCAGCGGCCGCCGGAGGAGCTGCACATGTCGGCTCGGTGCGGGCTCGTTTCCCCGCCCTGATCGCAGGTTGGAGGACGGCGGGAGGAGGAGGGGAAGTGTAGACCACATCGTCCACCTTTGAGAAGAAAAACAAAATAAGGAAAACAGGGGGATACATCGTAGAAGGAGGAGAGTGATGCGGCAGCCGAGGTGGGCCCAGATTGATGATTTTATGATATCATCCAGGACCGATCACTGATTTTATTGATAAGGAGCATCATCGAGGAGAATCAGCTATAAACTGATCTGGGATCTGTTTGTTTTTCCCCCCTAACTGGATAAACAGGAGGTGTTTGATTGTGATTTCTTTACACAAGTGATCAAAAATATCCAAATATAGGCCGATGACTTAGTGTGTGTGTGTGTGTGACGCCAATACAGCAAGCAGAGAGGTGTGTGTGTGAGAGAGTGTGTGTGGGGAGACGCGCCTGTCTGAGCATCATCTGGTCGCTGTGCAGGCTCGACTCCTGCACGGAAGATCGGGGGGGAGGGTGGGGGGGATGATCCACGAACGACCCTTCATCTGTGCGTGAAAATAAGAGAGGGGAAGAATCAGGGATGATGATGATGTTGCCATTTCCAGTCCGGCTCTGATAGAGACAGGAGCACAGCACGAGACTGGACATCCAGAAAACAGCTCTCCTCACCCCCTCTCCTCCTCCTCCTCCCTCCTCCCTCCTCCTCAATCTATTCATTCTGATCAATTGATAATCTGTGATTCAGGCGGACGCCCACTCCTCCATCCCGACCCCGTGCGTCCTCCACGATCACCACGCACGCGCACCCATCAGCATCATGGAGACGACCAAGCTACCCCCCTCCAGCCCGTCCTCCCCCACCACCAGCTTCTCGGTGCCCTCCGCGGAGAAGGTGGACGGCTTCCCGCGCAGGTCCATGCGCAGAGCCCGGCAGAGGAGGTCCCACAGCTCGTCCCAGTTCCGCTACCAGAGCTCCCAGGTGGAGCTCACTCCGCTGCCCCTGCTCAAAGGTGAGGCTCCACTGTTGGCACCTCATGCATTGGAGTCAGGGCCAGGCCTCCTCACACACACACACACACACACACACACACACACACACACACACACACACACACACACACAAACACACACACACACACACACACACTCACTCACTCACTCACTGTTTTCACTGTGTGATGAAGCGCCTCTGGATTGAAAGTGGATGACACCCATTGATCAGTGCTGTGAAGAAGGTCTTTTGATGTATTATATTTTCTATTGATGAGTGTCCACTGATACACACTGTCCTCTCTGTCCTTGTCCTCTCTGACTCACAGAGGTGATAGCAATAAGGGATTCACTGTCTGACAGGAGCCAGTCTGCTCTTTTGGATTTTCCTTTAAATGGATAATGCAATATTCTGTTTTAGGGCTGCGGCTAATAGTTATCTTTCAATTCAATGGCAGAAAACAGAGCAGAATAAAAGTGATGTCTTCAGACCCAACAGTCCAAACCCCAAAGAAATCCAGCTTTTAATAGAGAAAAACAAATCTTTACATTGCAGAAGCTGAAATCAGCCTTTTTTTTGGCGGGTTTTATAATATCTTCTCACCCTTTGACTAATCATTTCTTCTCTATTTCTGCAGCCTCTCGTATTTAGGCGATATTGACATTTGATTATTGCTGAAGCAGCTGAAGATCAAAGGGAGTAAAACTAGAAGATGATACCGTAGGAGGAATAACGGATGAGTAAGAGATGACAAATGTTACTTCCAATTATCTTCATTTTTAGCAACAGTCGTCAACTCTGCTGCTGCTGCTGCTGCTGCGTGTTAACTCCGGTGCCCACGCGTTTCAAAATGCATGTGATGTGGTTGATTATGAAAATTTGCTTTAAACTGTGATTAAGAATGACTGTGGCCAAACGTTGGAGTTCACGTTCATGCATGCAGAGTCACTGATGTTGACCACTTACACCCTCATTAAAACACAGTGCCGTCAAACATCTGCCCATCTCCTCGATCTTGGTGATGGAGAAATGGGAGAAGCCTCTCTCCATTATGAGGCCTTTCCTCTTGACAGAGCTCTGTTGAGAGAGCTTCTTAATTGCCTCGTTAGAAAAACCTCAAACAAAAACAAAACACGTAAAGTACAAAACGTGCTCATGCTAATTGTTAAGATCTCGACATTCAGGCTGGTATGACATCTCTCATAAAGGCAGTCAAGAGCTGCAGTGTTTGCAGATCTGTTGTTGCCATAGCTTTAACCCCAGAGCTGCTGTTACTACATGAGGCCACTTTGATCTATGCGAGCGTGTTCGGTATCCTCTCAGAACGAAGGCACGAGGCTGGAAAGACGTTGGCTTTCATTTTATACTCCAACGCTGTCTATGTTTTCCTGTAGAGCGACCAGCTCAACCTGCAGACTGCTCTGGGTGGGGTTGGGTGGGATACAGTTAGAAAAAGAGGACACAGGCAAAAAGTAGGATTTTGCTTTTCTTCAGCCAGAATGGGAATAATTGAATTAATAAAGAAGAACGGAAATGATTCATTAATTAATCATCTAACAGAAAATAATTAATAATTTTAGACTTTTATAAAGCAAAAATGTGAAAACATTTTTCAGTTCGAGCCTCTCAATTCCAAGGATATGTTGGTTATCTCTCTTTAAATACGGCTGCACATGGGAGTTCTTTTGGTTGTTTTGGATGTTTGGTCGACAAAGCAAGACATTTTAAGATCAGTTCAATTAACTTTTTTGTGACCTATTATATCGATTGAATGAAAAAGCAAACCTGGCAGATGAATCCTTAATCAAAGTAATTGTCACATCAGCGTGAGTGTGGGCAAAAAAAAGAATGGACATATCATGAGATAGAGAAAGACCTTCTCTTCAGCTTCAAATTTTAAAGTCACAATGTATAATTTTTGAATGAAGAAACATTGTTCATCCTGCAAATTAAAAGTTCCATTCACAAGAAAGAAACTTAATTCAATACACCCATAGGTTTTGTTGCTTTAACTTTCCTCAGTCTGGTATGACCAGTAGATTTTAGTTTTAGTATTCACAGCACAGTCACTTTAAGGCCTGAAAGATTTTTCCTTGCCAGACTTGGTGTTTGGGCGTCAAAGGTGTCCAAGTCAATATTTTCGTACCTTTTCTTTTGCTTCACGCAGTCAACAAGACCTATCCCTTCTCGTTCCTTCACCTGTTTTATTTTTGCTGTCTCAAGAGCTGTTCCTCCTCTATCTATTCAGCTACACCTCTTCCCTCACCTCGCCTATCTCCTCTCTATTTCTTCCTAACCTGCGTGTGCGGCACAAGGGCACATTTGAAGTCCTCATATATTCCTCTGACCCCTCTTTATAAGGTTACTCCCTCTTTCATGTAGCCTGCAATCTCTTCCCATTAACCCTCTATGAAGTGAAGACCTCTTTGCTTTCAGAGATGTAGGAGGCGCGTGCGGCTGGGTGCTCTTACGTGCTTTTTTTTTTTTTTTTTTTTTTTTTAAACACCTCGTTTCCCCGGCTCCGACTTCCTCCTCGGGGCCCGTGAGCGAGGGGCGTGTGCAGCATGATGATGGAGGGTTCTCATTGTATCGTTCCACCACCTTCGGTTCAGGCCTCTCTGATGCCTACTGTACGGTGCTGTTAGCCGCCACAGCCCCAAGTCCCAGTTAGCACATTGCTGCTGCACCGCTGCGGCACTGTTTCTGGATCCCCAGGAGGAAGTGATAGTAAGATCCTGCAGCACCGGTGCAGGAGAAAAGCCTGGTGTGGGGATGTCTGTAACGGATAGTATGTAGGCCAAGTGTAGACAGACTTGTGGGTGTTTTGCCCTCCAGGGAGTCACATTCCCATTGTTAATTTGAACTCCTCCTCCTGTTAACAGCGGCACATCTCTTTCACTTTAAGCCCCGTGCAAGGCTCCATCCCTGCTCACACTTTGAGGCTGAATATGAGACATAATAGACACAGAAATACTTGTCATGTAACAATGAAGGCGTGACAAAAAGAAAAAGCCGGAGTGCGGCGTTAAAGGTAAAATCCACCCTGACAGACTTGTCAAGAAACAGCTTCAACGTCGCATTCCTATGGATCAATTTTGTTCCATTATAGATGACTAGCAAAAAACCCCCAGCAGGGAATGCTCAGAATTACCAAGAGTAAACATAGAGCCTCAATATTTTGGACCAATTTCAACAGTCAAAACAGGACAAAATCCATCATGGAAGAGGCAAACATACTGATTTGTAGCCACAGTCGATCAGGATGCAGCCGCAGCTTTCACCTCTGCAGATCTGTCATCAGTAGTCTGACAACATTGTCCTCTAAAAAGACTTTTTTTTTTTTTTTTTTTTTTTAATTGGAGCAACCAGATATTTTTTCTCTGGCTGCTTTTCTGGACATGTGGAAAAACATAGCAAGCACATGATGCAGGTTTTTGGAAATTTGATTAAAAAAATGTGTGTCTGAAGGTGGATTTACATTTGATGAAATTAGTTCTGGGCTTTGCAGCTATTTTCATTGGTTCTGGTCTTTAAACATGTCATTTCATTGGTCGGTTGCTCTGCAGAGGTTTTCTACATCTAACGTATTATGTATGTGGTATGGTGAGATGTCAGTATAGTTTATCTTGCTATTGTTTGATCTTCAAGATACTTGTTTCCCCATCAACAGTTGATGCAATGCAGCCACAGCTTACTCTCACATATCTTTCATTAGCAGCGTGTGAAACATATCAATCTTTGCAAATACATTTAGAAAATAGGAACAAGACATTTTTGTAGCATGAGGCGGGTTTTTGTAAGTTTTGAAGAAGAAACCAAGTAGTTGTGAAAATCACCTGGATTGCAAACACCCAGTTAAGGTATGGTGTTATGCACTGAAGTTAAACACAGCAGACACCAGGATTTTTTCATTGAACATCAGTAAGTTGATCTTGAGATAACTACACTATATTTGTGATGCTTCAGTAAACTAATCTGGAAGGCCAATAAAAGAGCGACAGGGATGGTCAAGGTAGCCAATGAATCCACAGATGCAGGGTGAAGGATACAGGGTCCCTATAATCCCTTTTACAGGGTATTCATGTTTGGCACACGGGCCTGCAGCTAACACATACACATGCATAGGCATTTCACCCCTTTCCGGACACTGTGTTCTTGGACCAGTGCTGCACTTCAAAGTGGTTGCACTCTACTGCAGTAGACGGTTTATATTTCTATACCAATGCATGCACTTTTTTTCCAATGTAGAATTCATGGCGAGTTTTCCCTTCAAGGTTTATTTGAGGAAAACACAGCACCCTTCTAGAAACTGTTTGGATGTGGAAACAGTCTTCAATAGACTGCCAACCCTACCTACCTTGTCTTCAATAGGCATTTGTGTTTATAGAACCGCAAACTATCTTCTAAAAAAAATGGAGATTCATTGATCACTGCCTTTACTATTCCACTGTCAGCAATCGCTCCATTCCAAGTGTTTTCTCTTTTTTCCCCCCCACCGTTTAAATGCCCCTGTTGTAAATGGAGCTTTTAATGTAAGTACTGCTGAAGTTTTTCAGACAGGGCCCCAAATGAGGTGATGATTAAGTCACACCGAGGCACCAGGGCTTGATCGACTCTGTGTTTCTCTGGGACCAAAGCAAATTAAAATCTTTAATATCTGCTATCACGCAGTTGAAGAGCCAGCAGATGGATATCAAAAATGTATTTAGACACAGTGAAAACATTCCCCTCCTTGTTTCTCTACACTTTAATCATCACATTAAATAATGCAATACTGAGGATGGTGCTCTATCTATCTATCTATCTATCTATCTATCTATCTATCTATCTATCTGAAACATGCATAAATTGTGCTGTAGTGGTGTTGATTAAAAATTCAGCCACAATGTCAGCTTTGCTTTCATAATGGCGTGAATTATTTGCCAAACTTGTAAAATCTATTATGCGTCATAACTTATTATGTAAGATGCTATTTGTTGCAGATTGATCAGGGTTGATTATTGAGTCGGTCCTTGGCTCTCTCCCGATCATCCTCAATGTCTTCGGTTACACCGCGACTCTCCATCTAACTAGAGAGCAGCCTGTTAGCTCAGCGCTCCTCTCCAGCTGCGATGCTCTTCCCCCCCCAGGGGGCTACAGACACCAGTCAGGCTCCCCGGTCACGGGTGGTGTGCTGTCGCTGGCAGGATAACTGGGCTAAGGTCACATTCCTGCCCAGCATCCAGTCAGAAGACAAACAAAACTCTGATTAAGATTTATGTCCTCTTCACACACTGAAGACAAATTGCACAAATGTGGTTTAGGATGATTTTTCATTTGAACACAAGACGATTATTGAACTGTCTTTGATCCTGCAACCAAACCAAATCAGCTCTAGATTCCTTGCTTTTGACCTTGAGATATGCTCAGTGTCACTTACCTCTATAATGAGAGTTTAGATTTCCACCTCTTCCTGTGCTGCTCACTCCTTATGCTGGGTGTTAAAATGCATCTGATTATAACCCCCCCTCCCCACCACCATATGTTAATACACGTTATATATCCACTCAGCATGTACTGCAATCAGAATGTGATCATCCTTGTGTCTGACCACTAGGCTCGCATTCTGACTCGACTTACAGTGAGGATGAGTCATCCAGGTGAAAATACATTCTCCACACTGTGGCTGTATGTGTGAAAAAGTATCTACTTAAGGGACGGGACACGTCATACAAGACAAGTATAGAAATTACATCACCGCCACAGGTAGAAGTGTTGTTATTACATGTAAATGTCACGCTGACAGGTAGAAACATCGTTACTGCACAGACATCATAGTGGAAGCATCAGCACTGTGTGTGGACATATAGCACGGATCCAGCGGAGTTGGTAGAAATGTAATCACATCACTGCAAATAGAAAAATATTCCCCTTGAGTAAAACCACCTTCACTGCAGGTGGATATATTATCATTGTGCATAGAAATGTAATTACAAATGGAAATGTGATAGCAAATTGCCATGATGAGGGATTAGGAGTAGGTTTGACAGTTTTGCAGTAGGTCAATAATTCTTTTATTATGGCCTTAGTGAATTTGCATGGTGGTCATGGGACACTTTTTGGTCTGTCTTGAGATGTCGGGGGAACAGCGTAGCAGCCAGCAGCTACCTCAGCAGGAGCTCAGAGCGAAAAACACACAAAACAGACTTTCTGCTCAGCTCGGCCCAGTGGCACATTCTGCCATCCTTTACTGAACAGTTTCACTAAGCTGGCATTCCATTTTTGACTACAGCAAACAGTGTATATAGACCTAAGCTGACATGACAGAAGACCTGCTATGGAAGAAAGGTCATGGTATTCCTATTTTAAATAAGAGACATCCTCATAATGGACCTTATTTTCTAAATTTAGAATGAGGGCGTTAGCAAGATTGCATCTGCATTTGGAAGTCACAAGATGATCATTCTAAAACTATTCCTGTGAACTGTGTGTCACCAGAGGCTCTAGTTTTTTGTCGCCCTAGTTAACAGTAAAACAAATTTTATCAGGCGCACCATCTGATCTGGAAAACAACAGCAGATGAAGCCCAAAAAATTTTTTATAGTCCAATATTTACCGCAGCTGTTTCTTACACTCATCTGTAGTGTTGGATTTCTTCTCATCAAAAATTGATACCTAGTTGTTTATTATTATCTCCCACACCAATGTGAAAGTAGCAGAGCTGCAGAACAGCAGCAGGCCTAATTGCTTGTTTTGAAAATGAATCAACACGCTCAGCTCCAGTATGCTTATCTGGGTGCTGAATCCTCAAAATAGCTCAACATAAAAATAATTAAAAGGAAAGCACTCACATCAAGTAATTAATAGATAGATGTTTCATGCAAACACCCCTCAGCGTGCAAACTAGCACCAGCATGTCCAATTGCTATTTTAACCATGCAAAAGAAATATCAATATAACAAAAGCCATGCATGATGGTTTCTGCCCTTGACATTTCCATCAGTGGCTGCCAGCGGTAGTGGCTTTTCAAAGAGCTGCTGAGCGCCTTCAAATGACTATGTCAGGCCCATAAGGGTGTGGCGTGAGTTCACAGTGTTAAATCTTCCATACCTGCAGGAAAGCCATCCGGCTCGTTGGCGTTAGCAGTTGAGAACTTACTCTAAAGACCACGGAACACCCTGCAGATATATGACGAGCATTGCAGACAGTGTAATTGAATCAGGCTTTGTTGCACAGGGAAACAGATGGTGAGTCGAGCCAGAGTGAGTTAACAAGAAGAATTCAATTTGTTAGACATTTTAGGTAAAGTAGTAATGTGAAGTATCGCACTGACACTTCCTGTTAAAGTCAAGAATAAAGATCCCTATTGCAGATGAGCATATAGTCATGATTTGCATTGAGGGGTTTTGCATCTAAACATTTGTCTTATTATACTATCAGCCCACTGGATACTGTTTAACAAGTGTGCTTTCGCAAGCCTTCTGTTTCTATGGAATGATAGGAAATGCATTTTAAAATGCTCCCACTGCCGTCTGAGAAAGAACAAAAATACACTGCCGCTCGTGTTTCATAATGTAGTCAAAAATGGGCCATTTTCACCGCTAACAATGGAGGGATTAGAAAGAAAACATGCCGTCAGACATGCGCATTATGAAATCTTAAAGAGCTCCTCATAAAATATAATTGAGTGAGGAAAGAAAGTATGATTTTAAGGACACGCTGTCTCTACAACGTCTGTGCAACCTTATAAATGTGCAGAAAATGTGTAAAGTAGGTTTTTAAATATAAAAACCAGTGTTTGAAGTGAAAACAACAGGACAGGGTTGATTTGTTAGGATACAGGTTGCACAAATGTCTCACATCTTCTCACTTTGAAGAACATTTGTTTGAATTCATTTCACATTGAAATGAATTAATTTCAATACAGTCGCTTCAATCAGTACATTTGCTGGACGCAAGTAATGGTAGCACAAGTCAACAAAATGTAATGTCTATTATACAGCAATGTTTACTGTATCTACACCTTGCTAACATTATGCAACACGTTTTTATTAGATATAAGTTATATACTGGAGCAAATCAAACTTTGAGTGTGTGGAACTGAGCAGTGGTTTTATTGCTTATAAACTAAACCTTTCATTTTTAAGAGGAAGGCTGTATTATTTCTTCTTTTTAAAGTTACACAGACTTGCTCTAAAACCGATATTTCTTCACTTGGAACCCGATGTAATAATGTCAAAAGAGAAAACCATTGTAGTGTGTTGCAACAGAGATGCTGAAGGTACTGCAGACACAGTGACTCATTTGGCAACGGTGCCACAAGTAGCATGCTTATGACAAAATACCCTGATAGATCACAGGTGTATTTTTTTGCTTAGATGGAATTTCTGTTGTTTCTTTAGGCCACTGTATGATACTGTCCATGTCAGGAATGTCGATAACACTTTATTTGACGCCTATCTCTATAAGGCATTATAAATGTATTTATAATGCATTATAATGACATTATAGCACTGTAGCAAGGGACCAGCAATCATGAAGTATTATAATACTTGACCTTATAAGCCATTATACAATGCTCTATAATGTGTTATGCTCATTGTTATAAAGCCTTATGATGATTTATGAGTGTTTCTAATGATAGTTATACACGTTTATTAGCATATCATAAATATATGTATAATGCATTATCTATGTGGGAATTGTCAGTGAGTTGCCAACAGTTATAATGTATTATAATACCTGACCTTATAAGTGATGATAAAATGCTTTATAGTGTGTTATGATTATTGCTATAAAGCATTATGATCATTTATGAGTGTTTATAACTATAGTTATACAGTGCTATAATGTCATTATAACACATTATAAATACATTTATAACGCGTTATAAATACATTTATAATGCGTTATAGAGATAGGCGTCAAATAAAGTGTTACCGGAATGTCATATTGCAACAGAACCTCACATGATTTAGGTCACATGTATGAGAGGATGTGCTTGTCTGTGTTTCCCTTTTCGTTTGTCCAGCCTGTGTATTTGTACACATGATAATAATAAATGTACAGTAGGCTGTTTTAGATGTGCAGTTTACTGTAAAACAGTCACCTTCTCACACAGATTGTATGTGGGAGATTGAATGACTGTGTGTGTGTGTGTGTAAGGGAGAGGCCAGCTGGATGGGCCTGGTATTGGGTTACAGAAGGCATGGAGTAGTTTTTGCTCTATGACGGTCTCAGATCAATTAAGAGGGAGAGTGGGGGAGAAAGTGAGAGGGAGGGGGGGTGATGAAAGGAATGGAGTGGATGAGGAAGAGGAAATGACTGAACATTAAGATGACAGGTGGAGGAGGAGCAGTGGGAGGAGGAGAGACGGCGAGATAAAAAAAAAAAAAGGCAGAGGATATTGCAGGGGAGAGGATGTAATGAAACGGCCGGCGATGCAACAAGAGTTGATTCTTAAAGAAATACACTGACGCACAAGCGAATAAGTATGCAAGATTCATCCTCATGTGTGCTCACTATTAAATACGCTCTTGTTCTGCTGGAGCGGTGCAAAGCTAAGTAAGCAAAGAAAATCAAATACTGGACGCGCAGAAGTGACGTGTTGCAGTTTTGAAGGAAATTTAGATAAGAGATTAAAAAAAATATGCACAAATGTTTGCAATGAATCACAGACGCCTTTTTAAAACCGAGACTAAATCAAGGATGAGAAAATGTGAGATTCATGCTTTCACTCATCACTTCCTGGTGTGATAAGCAGCAGCAGCAGCAGCAGCACCGAGCCTGACGTATACTCTGCACAGCAAACCAACAGATTATTATTCAACAAGTGAGGGTTACAAAGCTGCTAATCAAATGGTGAGGCTGACTCCAGCTGGGATAACCGTCTCCCATATTTGTTTACTTGCCGTCTCCAATTTGTGTTTACTTTTCGCACAGCAAATATTGCTTTCGGAGAATTATAAGATCTGAAATTCCTGAATGTCATTGTGCGTCCAAGGAGAATCTAGACTTTAAAGATAAAAGAGGAAACATGTCCAGTAACCCAAAGAACTGTGACCTGGTTTTAACTGATCTATTTATCGATAGTGATTCAGCTGATTATAGGGAGAGCGAGCAGCCAAAAATATAGAGATACAGCGTGAACCACAGCCTGTAACACCCTCTCTGTTCATTATACTGTGTGGTGGAAATGTGTATTATTAGAATCATTGGATTATTTAAAGATGGGCTTAGCGCGCCACTTAATCTTTTGCCATGACTTAGCCTCCTCTCACCGCCTTTGTTGGAGAGAGAATGGGACTTCTCCGTCTACGTACCCATTGAATACGGCTTATAAAGCCTTTCTGCCATGTGTTTGAAATCCACTTCCATCAAAATACAATGCTGTTTTTTTTCGAGCAAAGGTCTTCAGATACAGTAGTTGCCACTTTGATTGTCAATCAGTAATTAGCTTCACTTCAACCGCTGATTTTTTTTTCCAGATTGTCGCCATCTTAATTTGGAGTAAAACTCTCCCTTTGCAAAGCTGCTCAGAAGGATTAAAAATTCTGCAGTGTTATTATAATTATGTCTTGTTTTATGCCACCTTTTCAGCCTATAAAATAGAAAGACAGTTTCTTAAAAACTAGAAATCTGCTGTAAGCTCAAACCTCCATTAGCGCTGAGACCATGAACATTATTCCTGCAATTTTAAAAAGAAATTTGAGTTTGACTCTGCGAACGAGTTTCTGTCTTCAGTGAAATAATCAGCAATAATAATAATAATTCAGAAGAAAATAATGAATGGTTTTTGACCACATTCCACAGTTTTCATTCGCGAATTAAAGCTCAGTTTTCCCCATTCACTTCAATTCGCTGATGAAGACTGTTGATACCGCTGAATAGTAGCAAGTGAAAAAGAAAGTAAATAGAGTGACTTAAATTACATTAATTGATTTATGTGGCCTCTTTGGGGAACCAGCTGTAAACACAACTTAGACATATTATCACATGAGCATTTTGTTATAGCTAACATGTTAGCAAAGTGTTGCCGTCCAGCTGAGTGACATTGGCATTCATTTGGAGTCTGTCTACCTGCCAAATGTAAGTCCAATATTCACTCTCCTTTGTGCCCTGTTTTTGGTTTCCATCAACTCCTCAGAGAATATATATTTAATGTTCAATCATTCCTCCTCCTCATCCACTCTTGATTACTTACTCTTGTAATAAATGTCAGCCTGTAAAAATCAAAACAATGAGCTGAAAGATGCTAAACCTCTCTGTAGAGCTGAGGGCAGCTGCACAGTCAGGTGGTAATTCTGGATATTGTCACTCCTTGTCAGCTGCAGAACACACACATCCATCAACACTAAACAAACCAAAAACACTACATGTGTCATTTTAGGTGAGATTGATTTTTTTTTATTGTTATGTCAGTAGTGGATCCAGACAAAATCAAAATATAATGAATTGTTCCTTGGCTTGAGACCAGCCTGTCCACCAAATGCCGTGAAAATCTGTTCATAGTTTTGTGGTGAGATCTCCTGCTGACAGACAGACCGGCTGACTGAAAGGAATAAAACATGACATCCTCAGTGGAGAGCACAAACATGTCCACTTTTTTTTTCTATTTCTGTCAGTAGGATGGGGCTTGATGATCAGTAACAGACTGCACATACAACTCTATTTACATGTTATATGCTAATACCCAGCCGGTTGAATTACCCATTCTCGGTAGCATCGCCGAGTGACGACTTCCAAGTATTTCCTGCTCTAATTTAAAGCAGCGGGATGATTCGTCCTGTTCTTTCGGCAGGTAAATAGCTGTTTAGTCTAAAGATGGGCGACAGGAGGGGGGGTGTAGTCGATCACTTGTGATAACATCCCCCCTCATTTTTCCTTCCCAATCAGGTTTCTAAGCAGGATAATGGATACGCGAAATAGTTTGTCATGTCGTGGATGTGCTATCAGGAGGATGGGATTATTTAGAGATGGACTTAAAGCGCGTCACTTAAACTCCTTAAGGTGATATTTATACTGCCCTCACTTGTGCACCGTCTCACTTTTGATAGCTGTAGCTGCCGTCTCCTATTTATAACTGTGCCTTTCACTCGCTTCCCTCCTTCATCTGCCTCTATCCCCTTCTGTCTCTTCCTCCCCTCTCCTCTCCTCTCCCCTCCCCGTCCTCCCTTCCTCTCTGCGTCACTGTATCTGTGCATTGAGCATGAGCGCTTAATGACAGAGGTGCAGAGGCGGCTTGGATGGGAGCTGAAACAGAAGCTGTCCTCCTCTCGTTCTGTCTCTCTCTCTCTGTCTCTCTCTCTCTCTCTCTCTCTCTCTCTCTCTGTGTCACACACTCTCAGCCCCAAACAGAATAACTGTTATTTAAAGACTGCGCTCGCTCATTTGAGGAAGAGAGAGAGAGAAAAAAAGGCTTGGAGAGATTGATGGGTGGAGTAGACGAAGGGAAAGATGGAGGGAGTGAGGAGTGGGGAGGTAAAGAAGGGAGGTACCTAGTGATGGAGAGATGAGAGAGAAGCAGGAGGAGGACGAAGGGGATGATGTCATCTTTTAACCCTATACCGCTCCCCTCTCCTCCCTCCTGCCTCTTCCCCAGATTCTTCCTCCTCTCCTCCCTGTGTCTCTCTCTGGCAGGACTATATTTAGATTTGTGCAGCTGTGTGTGTGTGTGTTTGTGTTTTGATGCCGTTGCAGGGTGCTTGGCACGGCTCGGTCTTAAGTGTTACTGCTCATTTTACCAAATGCATCCACCCCTCTCCCTCTTCGCGCTCCCACCATCTTTTCTACGTCACATGCTGTGTTTTCCTTCTCTGTGCGTCAGGTCGTCTTTTTTTTTTCTGTCAGCCTCTTCCTCCTCTGTGTATTTGGAAGATAAGTCTGGCGATATTCCCAAACAGATGCCATGTAAAGACCAACATGAAGTGATGCTACTAACAATTATTATATGTGTGACCAAATCCTGGTTTGCCATCATTGTCCAAAAACTCTCAAACACACATCCATGAGTCAGACTGTTGCACTAGATGAAGATGAACATGGGCACTGTAGTTTATTTTGACTTGAACACACCGTCTTGATGCAAATGCTCGCTTGTGCACCAAATGTGTATTAATCCGCCACTGAAAATAGTCCCCAACATTTGCACTATACTCCTGTATGTTTCCTAAAAGCTACAGTGACCAGCTGCTTTAGGAAATGACTTGCACTTGAAAAAGGTAACACTTTATTGTAAGGGGTTTGTAAAAGACTGACATCACATTAAAAAATTGAAAATCTATCTAGCTTTATTTATTTACATTACATTAAACTGTCATATGTGGTTGTCAGGAAACCATTATAATTGTGTCACAATTGACTTCAACTACAGTAGTACATTTTGGCTTTATCATAGAAATGTGATTATGTGTTGCTACACTGTCCAATGATTTTATAACCGTTATGAATAACTCCCTCGATCCCAACTACAATGGTACAATTTGGACTTTTCATTATGATGTTAAATGTTATAAGGCCAGTTTGATGACAGGGCATCCAGGACCAATGTGATTTCCTGTGTTTCCTGATGGACAGATAGCTTTGACTCCTGGCTGGTGCAGAGCCGTTCTGTGTGACGTTTCCTCCACCATCACAGCACATGTATATTAAGTTAATTCTCCTGTCAGTGCCCTTGACAAAGGCCTAGTTGGTCCCTTTGGTCCACACAGTGGCTGCCTCCGTCTCCTCAGGGGTTAAATGCAGAGATCAAATTTCACTTCATTGTACTGTGTGTATGATGACAACAGAAGTGGATTTACAGATTGTGTAGCTTATATTATATACTGGGTAATATGGCTTTTCTTTGTACTACTTTTCCATTCAAACTGAATAGTGGCTCTTGCTCTTTCTTGTAAATGGTACATTGAGGCATTTTTTCTTCTTTCATTAATTTTTGTTGTACAAGCTTCTTAGTCCAGTCGCTACTAAACAGATTTCTTCCTCCTTTGGGTTTCTACCAATGTGTTTTATTCACCGTTAAGCATCTAGTACATATTGAATTAATTTATTAGGGATTAGAGTATAGGTCTGCTAAATGTCCTGCAGTTTAATGTTTCCTTATTTATGATATAATATATTTAGTACCATACAGGACTTCTCAGTATCTGCAACATTTAAAGTGATCCAGTTGCTTCCTCGACTGCATACAACATGTGACCCGTCTCCACCCATGTCTCCCCTTGGGCTCGGATCAATGTGAAGAATTGGATTTTTTCATAGTCTTTTGTCAGATTTTGTCACAGTATGTCTAAATTGAACTGCTGAACTTAATTCCATGATTGTTACATCTTTCCCTTCATTTTTTGTTATTGCTTCTTCTTCTTTTTTTACCACCTACAGCTTCTGTTGCATCCTCAGGAGAGGGAATCGCTCATTGAGTTGACTCTCACAGTGTTTTTCCTCATGCAACAAAGATTTTTTTTCTCTTCTCAGACAGCTACAGGGTTGGGTTTGGAATCCTTGTTGATGTGAAATCCAATGAGAAGTTGTATGTACATGATATTTGGTTTCACAAATGAGCATGAATTGACATGCAGGATGGACTGACAGCTAAAAACTCTTCAACCTTTAGAAACAACACCTACACAGCAAATTGGTTAACTGAAGACATTCCTGTTTTCCAGTGAAATTTAATCCGTAATCAATCTTCCACTTTAAAACCATAATGTCAAGTATAATTAGTTTTATGTTACACTTAAAAGTCAGAGGTTGCAATAATTTTTAAGCAACATTAATTTTCCTTCTAATGTTAAAGTTCATGTTCTGAATGGAAACAGTTGCCTATTTACACACCCAGACTAACATTAGGTGGCATATGTACAGTCAGGTTTTAGAACTTTTTTACAGCTGCCTTTATCCTGAACTGTGATGATGAAAGTAGAACCAGAACAGTAAAGTTGCGAATCATAACACTGAGCTGAAAGTTAATAAAATGATCTACAGAGCTGAGGGGAACTCCAGAGTCTGTTGATTATTGCACTATGAGCAACCTCTTTCACATTACACTTAGTCATATTGATTAGTGTAGCTTTAAAAAGGCAAGAAATGGAGCTTAGAGCTGTAAATTCTTCAAACAAAATCTGAAGGGGAATAACATTAGTCGTCATTCTTCCCGCATTTTGAAAAGATCCTTTATCTGCTCAGTCACATGAAGACAAACAGAGAATTAAAATAGTAACACAAAGCTTGAAGCACTTTGTATTAACACTGATAGCTTCCTGTTTATAAAAAAATAAATGAGCGTAATTGCTTTTCCTTAAGCTGGATTGCGCGCTGTAAGCCTGCTGTTCTTACTGACCGTTTTATCACTCTTTTATAAGTGTAACTTTGCTAATGGTGCGCCCTGATATACGTTTTAATTTCAGAGTTAATAGAGATGAAATAAACCACGTGGAATGTAAGTACATGCATTTAATATTGCATTTCGGATTTTATAGTCACTTATACAAACCACCGATTTAGACGGTCGGAAGCATGGAAATGGCTCAGTCATAAATGACTCACTAGCTGTGATTAAGTTCTTAGTTAATATTATAATCACTGCACTGACTTGGTATTAAAAGCTGCTTTGAATGAATGGGTCTGAATAGCAACAGCCGTGAGGAAAACTAAAATTCCCTTTGCTCAGTGTAACGTTAGTTTGTTAGTCTGTCTCATTGTCCACTTGAAATTTTACTCCTAATGTATATGATAATAGACTGTGAGGTAATGCTGGTGGTCGGTTTAGCAAACACTGACATCCGCCAAACATTTCCTTTGCCTTAAAATATGCACAGTGGCTCCGTCTGTGCCTGTCATCTCCCTACACTTATCCTCTCTTTTTCTGCTCTTTCATTTTCTTTTCATTCGCTCTCTCCCACACTTGCTCTCACATGACCCACCAAGTCTCTGCATTCCCTTCATCTTCCCTCTCTTTTTCTCACCTCCTCTCACTCTCTGTCTCCCAAACACACACATGCAATGCTTTTTCCTTCCTGTCGTCTTTTCGCTTCGCTCTTTTTTTTTTTCACTCTCGGTCCCAGCACGGCACATCTTCATACAATTACTCTCCATTAAAAATGGATTAGATTTCACCTTCACAGTCTGTCTACAGAGGGAGAACAGGAAGGAGGGAGGGAGAAGAGCGAGAGAAGGATGAAGAGATAGGAAGGATGGGAAGGGGCAGATTAGGAAGGGAAGGGAAATAGAGTGGTTGAGGAAGAAGGGAAAGGGAGTGAAGTAGACGAGCGACGACGGGTCAGGAGGATGAAAGGATTGAAGCTGCAGCTATCTCAAACCTGCCTTAAATGCAGAACCAGTTTGTGTTCGCCTGGCAGATTTAGACTCACATCAGTTCTCATAGCAAAGTCAGAAGCAATAGTTTTTGGTCACAAATAGTCTGAAAAAAACGTGTGAGCTCGGCTGTCACACGTTTGTCCAGTCACTGAGAAATGGCTGCAAGTCAAGAACAAATCGACTCAGCTCAATGGACAGGCTCATGGATGTCGATGCTAGATGGGATCTGGGCCGAGAGAAAGGTTGAAGAAAAGTCAGAGATAAAGTTCACATCGTGAAATTTGAATGGACAAAAAGCACTGAACAGTTCTGGTTGTTCTGAGGCTATATACACAAACAACACACAGTTGTCTGCATATAAAAGGAAAAGTACATCATGTTACAAATTGAAAAATTAGAAATCATAATCTAGCATTTAGGTTTTGTATGTGGTTCTTTATCACCTCCATTGGACTTTATCAAACAGAAACTTGGTAGTTTCGATACATATTAGACTTTCAGCAAATCCTCTGGTGAATGCAGATACCCTGTTACATCACCATCATAAGTATGGAAAGCACAGTTTGTCATAATTGATAGAATAAAAAGCCACTTTCAAGTGTCTCAAAAGAGCGTGTGTCTCGTGCCTTGACACATTAAGCAAAGGGCAGCCCTCGTCCATCTATTGTTGTGCAGCTCCATGCCAAAGGGAGCAGATGGTCCTGGTGTGTCCACTAGAGGTGAGGGGGGTCCGGGTTTGGAGGAGCTCCAGCCATCCCCCCTTTAACCCTCCTGTGTTTCCCACCTGGGGGTTAATAAGGGTTAATTCTAATCTGCTCCTGCTGTTTGTGTGTGTGTGTGTGTGTGTGTATGAGCCTTGGATCATCCTCTTTCCAACTGCACAGCTCGTCTAGACAGTTTCCCAGCCATTGGTGATGTATTGTTTTCTTCTGACAGGGGAAGATTACTTGTTCAGCTTTAAGTACTGATTAACCAGTGCATTTGTTACATGTACGTCAGGGGGCCAGGCTGAGATCATCGCTCTGTTTGGGGTGGCACTAAGCTTAGTAGTCACTATTATTAGTCATCCACTCTTTTATATATTCACTAATGCAACAGTGACAAGTAAATAAGCACCAAGCTTAAAAGCATAGTATTAGGAATCATACACAATGGGCTTTTTCTTTTTTAGCAGTTGGGCTGCAGGGATGGTAAGATTAACAACTATTGGATGACTTGCCATACATTTTCAGCATTTATTGTCCCCAGAGGATAAATCCTGCCGATTTCATTGACTGACTTTTCATTTAGCCCCAACATGAAGTTAACATTTTTCATTTTAACTGAAATGTCTGCACAGCGATTTGATGCATAACCATGAAGTTTGGTACGCACATAGGATGAATTGGAGTCGCATCCCATAATTGTTCGCCATCATCATGTCAAAATTTCTATTTGTTCAGTACAAAACCGGCCTTCCCATGAGCCTCAGATGAACCTCGCTTTCGTTGTTCATGAACAGTTTTCACATGCCATCACGCAAAACTAAGATGGTGACTACTGTGACATTATAACGTGACATCAGCATGTTCGCGTTGTCATTGTGAGCTTGTTTACATGCAGACAGTAGCATTTAGCTCAAAACACAGATGTGTCCGAGTACTGTCACACACAAGCAAAAGCATGGGAGTACATTGTTGTTGTTAGTCAATGGATGAAACAGTTTCTGAAAATCAGTCGATGGAAGCTGCAGGATCTTTTCTTTTTCAAGCAAAATGTGGGTGTATAGTATAAAATAAACATCTTGTAGTCTCTAATGGAATGGTTTAAGAAAAGAAACTAAGATCAGGATCAGTCAAATATGTACATCTCAAAGTCGTGTACCATACAAAAAGGATCTTCTATTAATTTCCACAGCAATTATGACAATTCATACATCATGCTATAAACATATGATCTGGAACATCTGTTGGAAATCCTGCAAAAACCATTGCAAGGAGGAATCATTCTGATGTGTATTTTATCATTTATCTCAATTTAGGCTGGCATATTATTGTTCATACCAAACCTCACATACATCCCTGTAATATAGGAATCTAAAATCATTATATTTCGCTGCTATATTTAGCTATTGAATCATCAATCATCAGGTTTCTCAGAAAAAGAACCAAGCATTCCCATTTGGCTGCTGTCAAAGCTTGTAAATCTCTACTTTGGTGTTTGCTTCATTTTTTTTTTTTTTTTACTTTTTGCATAATGCTTTATGGGCTGAGACCACCCCCCCAGGCCTGCAGGAATCAATTTAAAACTCACTGTACGTCTTCAATAATCCATGGGTATCAGCCACTTTCTCTACATCTGTGAAAAGTGGTGTTTTTGGAGGTACGAGGTTTTAATCTGACGGCCGGCAGCAGGTTGTTTCATTGTGACGAACAGGTCTTGAGAACGAATCTGACAGGTAATAGGACGGAGATACAACACAGCCCTCTGGAGGAAGGTGTGTATGGATGTGTGTGTGCGTGTGGATGCAAGTCCCTGTGTGTGTGGGTGTGTACAAATGTGTTTGTAGAGTAATAGTCTGCTCTCTTTCCCTCATTACCTTTGAGAGAAGATCTAGCATGTAGAATACATCTCTGTATACTCCAGCAGTCCCACTCTGTCAAACCACTATCAAACACAAAGCGCTTTTCAGGAATGCCATCGGATTTGGTTGAGCTGCGTCGTCTTTTTTTTTTGTCCTTTAACCTCTGTGTCTAACATTTCTCTCTCTCTCCCTTTCTTCCTACCTCTCCATCATCCAGACGCCCCGGTGGCAGAGTTACACGACCTGTTCTGTAAGAAGCTGCAGCAGTGCTGTGTGCTGTTTGATTTCCTGGACTGCGTGGCTGACCTGAAGGGGAAGGAGATCAAACGTGCGGCGCTCAACGAGCTGGTGGAGAGTGTGGCCACCAGCAGAGGAGTCCTCATAGAGCCTCTGTACCCGGAGGCTATAAAGATGGTAGGAGGGGAGGGGGGAGAAGGGAGGTTAGGGGTTGTGATGATGGACGGATGAAAAGATAGAAATGAAAGACAGATGTGTAAATGTATCCAAAAACCAAATGAACATCAATCAGTCTTCATTTGTAACACCTGAAAACTTTACACACGGCAAGAACACAGACTCGTACAGAAGGACGAAAGGATGGATGGAGGAGGAAAAGACAGGAGGTAGACAGTGTGATATCCAGCTGTGGAGCTCAGCTGGAGCCACCAGAGACTGTAAACAAAGGTGGCGAGGAGAGGAGAGGAGAAGGGAAGAGAGGGATGGATAGATAAGGGGAGGGAAAGGAGAGGAGAGATAGAACATTTGAAAAGGGTGCTAAGCAGCAATAGGCTGCGCAGATGGCGAGAAAGAGAGGGAGGGACCAGAGAGATAAAGTGGAGCGTGGATGGAAAATGTGTGGACACCATCAGGGAGCAGCAGAGGTCCCAGAGGAGGAAGGGAAAAGGGGATTGAGGAAAGAAGGTATAGCAAGCGGAGGATATAGCTTATGTTATGGAGTCACTGTGCCCAGAGGATGTGAAAATGCTGATAGGACAGAGGGACGGGATGAAAGGAAAGTGGGCGAGAGCTTTAGTGTGCGGCCACAAGGTTAAAATAAAGCTGAAATTCAATAACAGAAGCTGCTAATGAGTGTGTAGATCAGAGGTGGAGATATTATTTTGCATAATATTTTGCAGGGGACAAGAGAAGAAAAGAGTGAGAATGGACAGATGACATGATGGGTGGGGTGAGATTCAGAGAGAGGATAAGCTATGAACTTATAGGAATCAAATGTCCACAATACCATTCTCTTGAAGTACATAACATAAGGAATGAGTGGCTGAACAGTTTGGACCTGGAGGTTTACATGGTCATGAGAAAAGAGCAGATATCCCACCTGCAGTGAAAACTTTTACTAATGCAAACAGAAGTGAGGAGAGAAGGGCAGAATGTAAAAGAAAGTAATACAGAATTGGGGCGTTGGGATTTGCCACATTTGCTTTTTGCAATATGGTTTATGCACTAAATGGCCAGGGAAATGCATTTGCTGAATAAATCATGACGCAGCGAGCAGTCGGGCTTGCATGGCTTATTAGTTCTCAAACAGCAGCGTCAAACACGGCCGACAATAGCCGGAGTTGTGTGTGAACACTCGGAAACTGAAAACAGTTAGTCAAGACACGATTTTTTTTTTTTCCCTGACGCAACAGCTTCTTCTTTTTTATTATTGACAGTTGTCATTTGAAAAGTAGTGCAACACTGCCACCCACCAACACAACCACTTTATTTGCTTGGTTTAGTTGACAGAGCCCCACCTAATTGTTCTTGTAATATGAGACTCATGAACATTTTAAATTTGAATGACTGACATTGTTTTGTTCCACCAACTGTTCAGCCCGGATCTATCTGGAAGCCTAATTTGTTATGTAGTGACACAAATCTGTGATGTGCATCATGTTATGAAAGATGAGCATAATGAAGTCTCAAACTGAGTCATTTTTAGGATATTTTTGCAAATGTTTTTCCTCTGTCATTACTATGACTGTTCTGTTCCAGGACGGTTAAGAAACAGGATTTCAATTAGATACTCATAGACATTATTTTTGGAATATTTAAAGCTATTACATCCCTCTGTTTTTTCAATCCTGAAATAATGTCCAGTATCACATTAACAGGAATGTACTGTACGCCATTTATTTTTCTAATCTCTCTTTCTACCTCTCCACCTCCTTTCCTTTTCACTTTTCTCTCTGACCTGCTTTTTCCTCATCTCCCCTCACCCACTTCCTGTATCCACATCCCTCTCATCCTTTTTCATCTTTTCCACTATTTTCTTCCTCACATACCTCCTCATATTCCCACTACTCTCTTTCCCTCCTCGTCCGTGTTTTGTCGTTTTTCAGATCTCGGTAAATATCTTCCGGACTCTCCCACCCAGCGAGAATCCAGAGTTTGACCCAGAGGAAGACGAGCCGACACTCGAAGCCTCCTGGCCGCACCTGCAGGTACATCCTACAGCACGTGCCAAAATTCATGTTGTGGTGAAATTACAATCATATGCAGCACATATTTATATTATGTACATAAGTTAATGCAACTCCCACTGTGGCAGTAATGGCAGGAAACAAAAGAAAGTTTGAGAAATGTTGTGATGTACTTTGTTATTAAAGTGAAACACAATGCACTGTCAGGAAGTATGAAAAATGGGCTCTACTGTATATTATATACTATATTTGGGAGCAGGGGGGGCAATGCTATAATGCACACAACTCCCACCAGGTGTTGCTGTTAATGCAGCGTTCAGCATTTATCTGCACATAGACATGTTGTACCTGAGGCTGAGATCCTGTAGATGAGTTCAATCTGCTGTTTATAGCAAAAACTTTTTGACAAAACAAACCTGCCCGAATCACAAAATGAAGCAAACAAGAACGTCAGATCTCGTAAATAGACTTGTGACGTTTGCCCAGATGACATTTGTACAGTCACTTCTGCACCTTCAGGAAGACATGAGTCAAAAGTGTGAAGTCCAAACTGTCTCATGGAACAAAATCTTTCCCCCCTTTCTTTGCTCAGATGGTGGAAAAAATGACTGTCTATGAACTTGAGCTTACATTGAGCAAAACACAGACACATTATATGATGTATAATTCTTGCTGTTTTTGCCTCCATCAGCTGGTGTACGAGTTCTTTCTGCGTTTCCTGGAGAGCCCGGACTTCCAGCCCTCCATGGCCAAACGCTACGTCGACCAGAAGTTTGTCCTGCAGGTAATCCTCTCTCTCCCTCTCCTGTGTAGACGCAGTTTGTCAGATCCGGATCTATGAGATGTTTCTAAAATCCTGATAAATGGAAAGGTATAAATAAATGAAGCTCCTCGTTGGAACAGCAGCCATTGCAGAACCTAGTAGCCTAATATCCCTGCTTGAAGTGCTCTCAAATTGTGTCATCCAGGTTGGGGCACATATAAAAAATTGAGTTAAGGACTCCTCAGTTCTAGAGTCGTGCAACTTTTATGTTTAATATTCTGCTTTATTTTAGAAAAAACAGTTAATGTAATATTAATTTTGTTTTGTGGGTGATAAAATATACATTTCTGTGACCATGAAATGAAATGAGACAAACATTTCAGAGGCTATTTTGATAGTCTTTACCTCCTGGAGGAGCTGTTATATGGTTAGGAATTAGGTTGACAATGGTTAAAATCCGTTTAAGGTTTGGATTCGGGTGTAGGAACGAGGAGGTTAGAGAATGATGAAAAGGTCCTCACAAGCACCATGTTGCAAGCGTCCTCTATTTATGTCTGTAATTATCATATGTGTGCATAGCTCCTGGAGCTGTTTGACAGCGAGGACCCCAGGGAGAGGGAGTACCTAAAGACCATCCTGCACCGTGTCTATGGAAAACTACTGGGCCTCCGAGCCTACATCCGCAAACAGATCAACAACATCTTCCTCAGGTACAGGCTGCCTTCCACCTATCCAATGCACAGGATTTAAAGGCGCTATTTATAGCATTTTCACATTGATAAATCAAACATTAGCCAACAAAGACCATCAGCAGGGGACAACAGCTGCATTTACGACCTGTGCGATGGATTTTTTTTTAAGCTTTGCGCGTCACTGGAACAAATAATGATGATTTTACAACACAAACAGAGTGATTTTTTCCACGACTGTTAACAAGTAGACATGATGCACATTTATTGTTTTATATTCATTTCCTGACAAAAGTTCAGGATTCAAGCCAAGTTATCAAGCTTAGTCATCTTGGCGAGTCTTGAAATCACTCGAGATGGATGGAAATTAAGGCTAAATTTGCTATTTTGTTTCTCCTGTTTTATACTTGAAGTTGCAGCATCCAGCTCCTTTTCAATTAGCTGCATCAATACAAGTGTTAATATTAGATTTTTGTCTATGTAACTGCCAGTGGCGGTAGCTCTGCAGCCATTTGGTCACTCATATGTTGATACTGAGTCTGAACAACACCTAGGAGACCGATCCCATATAGCTGCTTATAATTGCCATCTGTATGACAAGATGGGAATGGGGCATAAGCGACAACATAGAGGACACTTGGAGACAAACAGCGACACCCTTATTGTAACATCATATTGTGTCATTATATTCATATTATCTTCCTATTCGTATCATATTGTGATTTGAGAAGCACAAACTGTTACAGGTAGTTAGAGTAGTTTTCTGCCACACATGCAAACAAACAGGTACAAGGCTTGCACAAACATGACCATGCACACTTGCAGTCATAGCACTGGCTGAATCAGCCATCCTGCATCTACCCCCCGAGAGTCTAAATCACCGTCTTGACACAAATCTCCTCAAATGATTGGTTAAGCGGCAGCTAACAAGAGAGCTGTGTTGTTGCGATGAACTGTTGTGTTTGCAATATGATTCAAGCAGGGCAGAGCTGCCACGTTGCCACACACTGACAAGTAAAAGATACAGTATTAGTCAAATCTGCTTAACTGTTACTGTGCTTCATTTCTCTCTCTGATGCCAGGTTAGGTAACAGAGCTGCATTTCAGACATGGTCCATCATGATATTGATCAAATCTCATTCCCTGCCAGGGAGTTTAACACATGGGTGATTTTAGAGGAAGTTGACACAATATGTTTCACTATTTCTGGAACTGTGATCCTTCTTTTAGTTGCCTTTACTTTTGTTAATCTAGAAACAGTTGCTTGATCCACTGATGAGTCATTGTAAGTCACTCTATGTGTGTGTGTGTGTCTTTTATCTGATCTTCAGGTTCATATATGAAACTGAGCACTTCAACGGAGTCGCAGAGCTTCTGGAAATTCTCGGCAGGTTTGTATTCAAAATCACAGGCTGGAGTATAGTGTAGTATACCATGGCCTGATGAATGCACACGCACGCACACACACACACACACACACACACACACACACATTTACATACACATACTGTACTTGGCCAGCTGCTCCTATTTATGTGACAGCTGGTAATCTAGCGAATTAAGCAACTACAAAAAATGGCGGCGAAGCATAACCAATACTGTAACCACTCAACACAAAAACCAATATGCTTTTATTTTGAATTTATTGTCATCGCACCCTCTTTCTTATCAGGCAAACACAACTGTGGGTGAAACCTGGTGGCTGTGAAAAATGAGTTATAAGGCAGGGAGAAAATGAGTGGGGGGGGTGACGGGAAGCAGAGACAGAAACAGGAGGGGTTAAAGACATAAACGAGATATGACTCAGAGGTTTTGCATAGTTTGTTGCTTTGTCTCCGAGGCCAGTAAGTGAAATATGAGGAAGACAGAAACGAGGAGAGAGAGAGGGAGGAAGTCAAACTGATAAACAAACATGTTTTGCTTTCTGCTTGTGCTCGGACACAAATCAATGGGAACAAGAATGGAAAGAAGACGGTAATAAAGAGAGAGAAAATGGTGGATGAATACAAACAAGACTGATTATTGTCTAGTTTATTTTTCTGGCTCCCTCTAAAAAAAAGATTAAAGGAGTAGTACAACATGTAGGGAAACAAATGAATGTGTCTCCCGTGTAAGATGTAGACACTCTAGAGAGCTTTGACATATTCCTGTTACATAAAAAGACATTGATAGTGCTGAAAGACTGAGACACGAGACAGGAGAAAGAGAATAAACAAAAGAAGACGGAGGAGGCAACATCACACAGCAAACAAACAAATCAGCATTAGAGTCAATAAATATTAATTTTTCTCAAAGGCGCTGTGATGACTGGAGTCTAGCTCGTGCCCTCTGTCTTCGTCTTTCAATATTTGACACCAATAAGACAGAAGCGCCTTTAAATAATCTTTATTGATGTTAAACATAGAAGAAAGTAAAGAGAGTTGAAGAGAGGGCCGGATTCAAAGAGATTTTGAGAGAGACTGGGGCGCTTTGTTTGAATGTTGGTTAAGTGCTGGATTTTTTTTGCAAAAAGTTAGATATTATTTCTAATTCTCTAGCTTTTGCCGCAACCGCTGTGTTACATGATCAAAGAGCGAAATCAAAAATGGACGATGAGTTTTGGAAGGTAGAGGTAGAGGAGGATGAATCCAGGGTTGAAGAAAGAGGGAGGAATGAAGGAGATGGAAGGAGGGCGAGCGAGCGAACGGTGAGTCAGAAGTGGAGGAAGGAGGAGGGAGAGCAGGAGCAGGAGAGAGAGGCTTGTATTCATGTTGGTGGTAACAGAGGTATTTATAGCTCCGCCCACACATAGTGACAGGGAGAGAGAGATGGGCGAGGGAGGATGCACTGCACAGAAAGAGGAGGAGAGAGAGAGAGAGAGAGGGGAAGAAGACAGTATTGAGAAAAAGGGGTGAGAGGGAAGCAGAAAGGAAGATTAGAGGAACAGCAGGAGGGAGACGTCATTGACGAAATGTTCTCTTAAACAAAGGTGCTATTAGAAAACGCAGACAGACTGATATAGAGACAAACGGATAAATAGCAACAAATAGTGACAAACAGCTTCGGGTGCTGCTAAATAAGTGTTTCTAAGTTTAGTTCCCACTCCTCCGCTTCTCACACTCTCCCCTCTGCAGGCTGAGCCACCTCTGTGTCAGTGCGGTAGTGGAAAGGCCAGGCCTCGCATTTGGCCAGTCACTTGGAAATGGACACAGTACGAGAATAGACTCCACCACACAGACGAATGCACGGATTTTAGAAGTAACGTGTGATGTCGCCATTGCTTCAGTGCTATCAGAGATGAGAAAGCTATGGTGCAGCTCCCTTTGAAACCACAGGAGATAATGGTTCATTCTCATATTTGATTGTCTTCAGTTGATCTGGATCATCTGATCAAGTGCTGGAGCTGTTTATCAATTGGTCAACTTAAATTTATCAGGAATTATTTTGATCGTGAATTTAAGTCATTTATCAAGAGAAAATTGCCAAACATTCACTTGATCTCAAATGTTGCTTTTTAGGAAGCCACACATCAAACATTTTATAGGGTTTATTGATTAACTGAGACCATTTGACATTGAAAGCAGTCATCAGATGCAGCTTTAATCCAATCAGTACTTGCATGATAATTTCCCATATGAGTATTTTTGATATGAAGACAGACGACGTGACAGGAGTGAAGTGCATCATCTCGCTGTTTTTGCCAGGAAGGAAGCAAACACGATAATAAAAAGAGATCACATGACACAGAGTGAAAGTATCTGACTGTAACTTTTAACTGTCTTCTGCTCTTCTCCAGCATCATAAATGGCTTTGCGCTGCCCCTGAAGGCCGAACACAAGCAGTTCCTGGTTCGGGTTCTCATCCCGCTACACACGGCAAAGTCCCTTTCCATCTTCCACGCACAGGTCAGTAATACATTCCTGCATATTCCAATATTGAAATTGTTTGTGTGTTAGATTGGTGACTCGCACGACTGTCGGTCTCTTTTGATAACATGTGGGCATCAAACACTGACAAACCTTAATTTAATTTGCCTTAATTTCCATCAAACACCGACAACCTTAGACTGTCTTGACACCCATTCATTAAAGCAGCAGCAATATTTGTTGACGTGGTTTGATGCCATATCTACACCCACATGAAGGGGACAGATGTTTTTTTTTTTTTTTTTTTTTTACACATAATCAATCTGTTGTACCATGCAGCTGTTTTCCTGTGTGTGTATTGTGCTGTTTGCTGATATTTTGTGCCATTGTTCCAGACATCATTTAAGCAAAACCCTGAAATATGTTTTGTGTTCCTCAGGGTCTAAAAGCTACTAAAACTATCAAATGAACCTTGATAATTTTGCAGTTCTTCCCCTGACTGAGACGTGATTTATTGTGGGGTTTAGAGACCTTCCCAGAACTCTCATAGAGTCAAACGTGGTTGTAGTTTATGTGTGTGCTTTTATCCAGTTGTCATTATCACCAAAATGTCCGTTCAAAAGTGTGATTGGTCTCTTGGGTTTTTATGCAGCAGTGTCTACAAACATTTGGCCTGAATGTTTGAAAGAGTCAGGTCTTTTTATTACCTGGGTAAAACAACAACACATGAATGTCTCTCAAATGTGGTGAATAATGATTCCTGCAATGTGTCAAATGCACCAGTTGGAGGCAGAGTTGAGTCACAGATAATACTGCAGAGAGATCCACTCTTCTCTGAATTGCACAGTGTGTGCTGTTTTTTTTTTTTTGGTCTGTGTGTGTTTGCGTCTGAGTGTGTATGTGTGTTTGGGTTATCATAATATTTGATGACACAGATGGCACCCAGTCTATTGTGTGTGTGCATTTTATTTGTGTCACACATTATTTGATTATGCAGCAGGTACAGTTTGTTCCTTCACAAACTGGTATGAGCGTGTGTGTGTGTGTGTGCGTGTTCTGGCTCTGAGCATCAGCGTGCCCTACATTTCTCCTCCCCGTCTCTCTCTCCTGTGGTTCACACACATACATTATTCACACACTCAAAACACACACTCGCTTTTGACGGGGTCACGGGGGACACGGCTCTAGTGGACAGCAGTTTTGCGCTCAGTAGGTGTGGCTTTGAAGGAGTGACCCAGTTCTGGATCTAAGTACCAAAATAAAATATCACAGCCTGCACCTTTTATTCATCTTAAAGGTTTCTCAACACTGTGACGTGCATTTGAATCATCCTTCCTGTAGCCTGTGAAGGGTTTTCTCATTTATATTCATGTCACTGAATTGTAAAAACAGCTGTTAGAGCTATAGTGTGCAGCCACGGCTTGGCTACACATCTTGGATCCAAATGTGAAAAAAAAAGCAAATGCAATGCTTTTACATTTTGAACTCATACTATATTACTCTCTGACTGAGACAGGACTCCTCATTGCATTGAGTTTTGACAGTCTGGTCCCATGAAAGACAGAAAGCTAAAGCTCGACCCTCGCTCGTTTGTATGTGGAACAAAGAGTCTGCAGGTGTTAAAATAACGTGAGCAAAAAGTAACTTGTAGTGGGAATCAGTCATGACAATATCAAGTTAACTAACTTCAACTTACTATGCAAAAGCTTGTTTGTTGGTGAAATTCAAACTTAACAGAGCAATGTGTCCGACCAGATGTTGAATGTTGTAAAGGGACAAATCAAATCACTGAGAGGTAAAAACTGATGTTTTATAGATTTGTTGAAAAGGAGAAAGTGACGCCTTATGTCGGTGTAGAATTTTTCTGAATTTGACACATTTTTATTCATGATGTGAAAAATGGGGGAGAAAATCCAGCACAAAAAAACACAATAGGATAAGATAAGACATACCTTTATTTGTCCCACAGTGGTGAAATTCACACTGTAAGCAGCAAAGAGGATAGAGAAGGTGAGGAGAATTCAAATTTCTATTCAACTAAAACTTTGAATAAGTCACATGTTTATATCTGAACTGTAAAATCACGATGAGGCTACTTTTAGATGTGCAGGTCTTAACAGACAAGAAGGTGGCATTAAAGCTTTGTAGAATGACTTCATCCCCAAAAATAGACCCTAATTTGACCTGTCACCTTGACAAATCAATATTGGTAAAATCTCAGCCTGATAAAGACCACAATGTCCGTAATCCTTAGCCTAACAACGGCCTCCTGCGCCCACAAAGCCCGGCCTGACAACAGAATCCAACATCATATTTACCCAGAGCAGCTCCTCTAATGCCTCGCTTCAACACTTTAAATAGTTTAACCGATCAGCACCTTTATTTTAATCCTCCTCTTTTTCCAGCTTTTCTTTTGATTCAAGCTTCACATCCCTGCTTTCACTCTCCTCCGCTCCCTCTTTCCCCCCTGAAATCGTGTTGTGGTGCAGGTGAGAGACAGGAAAGTTAGGGATGGAGTGAGAGGAGACCGTAAGAAGGAAAAGGGATTAGACTGGGGAGGAAAAAAAAAGAAAGATGAAAGCTGTGGAAGATGTGAAAGCCAGACAGGCAGAGAGACAGACAATGGAGACACGGGTCAGGAATGAGACAACAAAAAAAGGCAGTAAAAACTGATTGTTATACAAAAAGACAACTATCAACAATGTTGAAAGGGACACAACCTCTACTGTCTAGAACTGTAAAATAGAGCAATCCAGCATGCTTTTATTTTGGCGATGTGAACCTAGTTATCTAAAAGTCAGGACCGGTGAAGTAATATTTTGAACGAGGCGAAAGGCATAAATGGGGCCGAGAGGCTGAGACAGGAGGTCTAAACTCTATCTCACATTGCCCTTAAGGGACTTCCTGTGTGTGTGACATCACTTCTTCCGAAGTAAACACACGCACACACAGTCTCCGTCGCCACGGTGCCCACTCGCCACGGCAACCGGCCTGGTTGGACGGGGGCAACCGCAAAACACACACATTCGCACACACACACACACACACACACACTGAATAATGGGAAATGATTGCAGGTCATATAAGAGGAGCCGATGTAGAAGTAGACACACACACACACACACACACACACACGACTCCCTTTGGAAAACTTGTCTTTCCGATCTTTAGCAGTGTGTAATCCTGAGGGATAAGTGCTAATATCCCCCTTGTCTCCTTGACAGCTTCGGGGAACGTGTGTGTATGTGTGTGTGTTTTTGTGTTGGTGTGTGTGTGTGTCTTCTAACCACATCTCCCATGTCTTTACAGCTGGCCTACTGTGTGGTGCAGTTCATGGAGAAAGATGCTACAGTGACTGAATACGTAAGATTTTTATCATGACTTTCCTGTAATCACCGCAACACGCACACACTGATCAACTTTAGTGGATAATCAAGTTCTTTTTTGGTTTTAGCCTTTGTTTCTATCTACCGAGTTAATTGCTGTGATATGAAGCCGCAGTGACATCACTAAACAGGAGTCAGATGTGGCAAGAAAAGAAATCATATAAGTTTAAAGCTGCACTAATGTTTTTGTATATGGCTCAAATGACGACATCCAATGTTAAAGGTGTCACATGTGAGGACAAACTCACAGAGAATTATCACTAGTCTGCAGTTCCCCTGAGCTCTATGGAACGTTTTAGTGCCTTTGAGCTACAATATTTTAGCTCATTTTACTGCTCCCATCAACCTTTCCAGCAGCATTAGCAGAAGGCAGATTTTTCACTGTTTAGAGACTGACTTTGCATAGTAATAAATAATAATAGTAATAAACCTTCCTTTTAAATGTTGAAAGAAAATAAATATTTGATTCTATTGCCAGTCACACGACCATTAAACATCATG
The DNA here is from genome assembly GCA_037975185.1 of Centropyge bicolor. NCBI lineage: Eukaryota > Metazoa > Chordata > Actinopteri > Pomacanthidae > Centropyge > Centropyge bicolor. Next base: position 1,648,434 of record JBBMOC010000030.1, read on the forward strand.
TTAGTCCCGTAAGTAGTTCACCAGTGTAAACGTTGCTGCTCTGAGGTTGAATAAGAGTATTTACTATAACCTACTTCTTCATTCAACATCAGTGCAGTAAAAATGAGACTCAGTGCAAAGTTAAGGACATATTTCTTAATGCGCTCGCCAGAGCATGAATACGAGTTAATGGAGATGGCACAGGTGGACTCCAGCCAGCTCCCCCGCTGAGCTAATGGCTGCCATGTTTATTTATATTTACGTGCTTCATATTTTCTCTGCAGATCATCAGAGGGCTGCTCAAGTACTGGCCAAAAACCTGCACGCAGAAAGAGGTGAGAGAGCTTAAATCTTCTCTCATGTGATGCTCTGATTTCAAATATCTGTTCTTCTAAGAATTCTGTATTATTTTTATCCCTGTTTTTGATTCCTCCTTGATGCGTCTTAACAATTTTTATTCACTGCACCTCATGTATCAATTATGACAATGTGTGTGTGTGATGGTGCGTCTGTGTATTCAGGTGATGTTCCTGGGGGAGATCGAGGAGATCCTGGATGTGATCGAGCCATCTCAGTTCATCCGGGTCCAGGAGCCGCTCTTCAAACAGATCGCAGCCTGTATCTCCAGCCCTCACTTCCAGGTAAACCCCGCCCCTCCCTACATTCACACCAAGAATATTTTAAAGCATTATCTAAACAATCATATTCATCAAAATGAAGAATGACCACAAATCAGCTCTCTTATACTTGTATCGCTGAAAAAACATTCCACTGAAGAAGACGAGACAAAAGTTATTTACTTGGACAGAGATCAGTGGAATGAAAGTCAACTCTTCCGCCTGTGTGTTTGTTTCAGGTAGCGGAGCGGGCTCTTTACTTCTGGAACAACGAGTACATCCTCAGTCTGATAGAGGAGAACTGTCAAGTCATTCTACCGCTGGTGTTCGCCACCCTCTACAGAGTCTCCAAGGAGCACTGGAACCAGTCAGTGGCTCACACGCACAAACACAAACACACACAAATTAATACAACACACACATCATAGCTTTTGGTATTAGACTCTGATCCATTTGGGTGTAACCTCAGTGAGGAACCTCTATTACTGTTTGGATGGTAAATAAAGACACTCCGTTGGCCTTCAGTGTAATCAGAGGGTGAAAAGTGGGTGAGCTCCATTCAGGACAAAAGCGTCTTTACTGTCATGAGTCTAAGTTGGCAGCTACATCAAAGTGCCTGGAAAGAGACAGTCAGAGTGTCCAAAGCGGAGCTGAAGTAGAAGGGGAGCCGTGCTGGTCCCGTGGCAACTTGTGCCAATTTTGGAGGGCAACAAACACTCATGTGTCCCCAATAAGCCATTCATTCTTGTGTCTCATGCTCATACTCTACGATTCTGTTTAAATAAAATGAATAATGCCAAAATGTAAAAAATACTGCATTCTAAGACCTGCATTCAACATTTTGATTTAAAGTATGAACAACAAGTATACTTGAGTATCAAAAGTACTCATTAAGCACAATGGTCCATTTTATTATAGTTCTATATTATACTATGGAATTATTATTATTGCCTTGCTCACATATAAGCAGCATTTCAGTGTCGCTCAGCTGGTCAATAGAAAAGCCGATACTTAAACTACTTTACATGCTCTTTGGTTGTTTAAATTAAGAACATTACATCATTTTTTATTACCTTACTAAATATTTGATTTTTATCTGCAAAGTAGCTCATTACTTAGATGTTGGATAAAAGAGTGCATTATTTACTTCTGAAATGTAATGAAGTATAGGTAAAAAAGTACAAAAGCTTTAAAATTATATTTCAGGAAATCTACTATAGTAATACTCCTTTACTGCGAATACCCGAGGAGATTTAACATTTAGCTTCACAGCTGCCTAACACTGAGATAAATGTATAAGCCTCCTATCAACCGACAGATTATTAGCTCTATTGTCAAAGAATTAGCAGTAAAACTAATAACCCAGGACACATGAATGGCCCACATGTTATTATTTAGGCAACACATACGGTTGCCAGTTGGTTAATCTCCCCAAAACACAGGCTTTTCCTTTAACCTCTACCTCCCGACCCATGATCCCATGGGAGCGATGACCGGCCACGTTCATTATTTTCTCATTCTGCCCCTCCAGGACCATCGTGTCTCTGATCTACAACGTGCTGAAGACCTTCATGGAGATGAACAGCAAGTTGTTTGATGACCTCACTGCCTCCTACAAAGTGGAGAAACAGAAGTGAGTGTGACTCACTCCCTTTTGTGCGCGTGTGTGCGTATTTGTGTCGCTGGATACAACAGTGACAACAAGAGGAAGAAACAGAAGACTCTTAAGTCATGTTTTAGACGGTATTTGTTCCATTATCCGTCACATTATATTTCACACTGTAAGCATGTATCGCTTAGGTCATCTTTTGGACGCGGATCACATCATGATTCCACTTTTTCGTTGCCCTGTTTCGAACTCAAGATAGTGGATACTATTGGGAAACAAAATTTAAAGGGGGAGTTCAACATTTTTGCCCTTTTTTTCCGAGTGAGATGAGAAGATCAATATCAACCTTGACCCCTGGCCCCTGCAGCCTATGTGTCGAAGTGTCCTTGGGCAAGATACTGAAAGCCCAAATTGCCACCGATGGCTGTTCCATCAGTGTGTGAAAATAAATTGTAAATATACCCACATATATTTCTTGCTGTCCATGTGGATGAGTAAGACTGCAAGCCCTGCTACACTCGTTCATACAATATGTGCTTCTTATTGGACACAAGAGACTTTTGTTCCCTGACTTAATTAAGCCATTCAGGAAGTGCATCCTCCCAGGCACCAGTAGTACCCCTATAAAACTGCACCGTGCCTGCAGAAAAGTGCTGCCTTAAGGACAAACTCAGGAAACAAATGTCCCAAGCTTCATGGGAGATGGATATAGCAGTTAAAGCAATAGTAGCTACAGTCGCTAATTGGGCACATGCTGTACAACTACAAATATGAAGCAAACAACCTTGGGCAAGCGAAGGTTGTGCTTTGAAAATACCACTTAAGTAAAAGTATGTATTATTAGGAAAATGTACTTTAAAGTATCAAAAGTGAAAGTTCTCATAATTCAGAAAAAAGGCCCTATAGTCACTGTGCCCAGCATTTAACTGCAACTTCAAATTATAATTTATTCATTTTTATGTATAAGTTAAACAAAAGAAGCACAACCTGTTGAACAGGGAGCTTTAGATGCTGCTCGGCTTCTTATTAATTTGGACATTTGGCCAAGTTAGGTGTTTCCCTTTGCCTCCTGTCATTATGCGAAAGCCTGATTCCACCTCTGTATTTAACAGACAGACATGAGGTTGACATTGATTTTCTCATCTCAGTCTTGGGGAGGAAGCAAAAAAATGTGCCACAATGTTGAACTATTGCCTTAAAGGAATTAACCAATCAGATACCAAACATGATAAAAAATTCCTAGGGTTTTAGGGTTTAGAGTCTTTTTTGCTAAATATGAAATGTATTTATTTCTTTTCATTTTATTTAAATGAAAGAAGGACATTTTGAACTCTAACATACCTCCAGGGGCTTCAATTGGTTTACATAGAAGCCTTCCTTAACATAAATCAATAAATAACATATGGTTTCCCCTCTGCCCTTCGACCCGCCTCTCCAGGGAGATGAAGCGAGAGAGGGAGCGCGCAGAGCTCTGGCGAGGCCTGGAGGAGCACCAGGAGCGCCGGATGCAGATGCTCACTGAGGCCGCCAGGAACCAGCGCAACCTCCAGGAGCGAGGCGAGAGAGGGGACCCGCCCACCCCTTCGTCCCCGCAGACGGCTCACTCCGACCAGCCCGAGCCCAAGCCCAGCGGGGTGGCCTCCTCTTCCTCCTCTGGAGCTGGGGAGAGCGCCACCTAGGTGCTGCTCCGCAGATGTCGGATAACACAGGGGTTAGGGGACAGAGAGAAGACACGAGGTTGACGGCGAAAGTGTTGGGAGAGGTCAGACAGAAAAGGTACAAAACAAATCCACTCTTCTTTTTACCTTGTATCATCGAGGGGGGGGCTTTTTTGCGAAAAAAGGGCCACAAACTCAGTGATCCGAGGTAAAGACTGCACCTTTTTTCTGACAGACTTGTGTGAAACTGGTTCACTCTTTGCTGTACACACATCATGTTGCAGATCAGAAGATGAATATCGTCCAAAAGTGCTGACCGTCATTTTAATTAACGGCTGGTTGATCAAACTGCAGGTCAGTACCCGAAAATTGGTAGCTGGCCTGCTTCAAATCAGCCTCGAAATAAGAGATGAAATTTCTCTTTTGGTGCAAAACTAACTAATGTGTGTCCAACTTGTCTTGATATTTAACCAACCGAGTCTGTACTGTGGCCTCATATTTATCTTTTGGTCAGAGATGCTTATTTCATGCGTGGATAGCACAATGCATTAATATACGAAAAGAAGCAATTTCACACAAATGTCCCAAAACTATTGCCGCACAGACCAGACACACACACACACACACACACACACACACACACACACACACACACACACAGGCACAGGTACATATTTACTGTAAATATGAGAAGACAGAGTATCCAGGTCAAAGAAATCTCACGCACCAACAGTCGACTGATGCACCAAGATATTTCACACAGTTTCTTTTCGACACACACTCATATATATACAGACACACACACAGCTGGTTCTGGCGCTTAACTCCTCTCCCATTCTGTCGGGTTCCACCAAAGGACGAGCCTAAAGTCCCTCAAGGTTAAATAACCACTGATGAAGATGATGATAATGATATAAAGTACAATACTGTTCCTTCTTCTTACTTGTTACTCTACTACTACTACTCTACTCTACTCTAAGTACTACTGATGATGATGATGATGATAATGTTTTTATATATATACATATGTCTCTGGATATTTCTGTAGTGTATTATGGGAGAAACACTAGTGTAGCAGATACCATAAAGGGGAAGGCCGGCTCGAATTCTGAATTCACATCACATGTTAACTGTATGAGGCCATAATGTGAGTGCTGAAATTCAGCGGAGTTCCCCTTTAACAGACCTTATAGAGGGGAGGAACGAACTGGATTGGCGGTGGCTGTTTTTCTTTTCTTTTGAAATGTTGGATGTTTGTGGTGCGGTGGGTGTATTCTAACGGGGTATCTCATAAAAATCCTAAAACATTCCATATTTAAAGTTTTTTTTAATTTTTTTTTTAAAGGTGCCCTGCGGAGAAGCAAAGTTATGTTTACAGTCAGTGTTACTCTTCAAAATGCATCGTGTGTATCCTTGAGGCTTTACGAATGTGCTGAATGTCCTTCCTCATATAACACCTGTAAACCCAATTTAAAAAAAAATATTTTAACTTGCATCGTTTACAGCCATGTTTACTCCAGCAGTCTTCTTATTCTCTACGTTTCTTTGCACATTACTGCCACCAACTGTCAACAGAAAAGCATGCAACTGGTGACATCATCTTGTGCGCGGTGCAAACATAATGGGGACCTGCTCATAAAAACATTGCTCTATAGCACCACTAGTGGTAAGAAAAACTCCACAGGGTACCTTTGATATTGATGCGGATTTTTTTGGTTGAAAGTTTTCCAAATTTTTCAAATTAACCCATTTGTTTAGGTTACATTTTACAAAGTTGACGTTGTGAACCCCCCAACTTTGAACCAAAAATGGATTCCAAGCAGACCAGTAAACCCCGCCCGACGCAGAGGTTACTGACAGACAAGTAAAGCGCACCACAAGTGTTTCAGACCAAAAGAAAAACGCAGTGATCCAGTTGGATTTCTGAACCCGGAGCGTCTGTTCCTTAAGGCTCAGCAGACCTGACGCTGCTAGATGGCGACCATGACGATGATAACTTTTTTCGGTGTGAACCAACAAAAATCTGTTTATTCTTGTCTGATCATTACGATAGAGCGGTGGGATAAAGAGAGGGGGGGAAAAAAACAGAAAAAAAATATTTTAGCAATATTTTCATTCTTTCAGGATAATCTGTGTGTTTTTAGGGGGTTAAACAGGAAGTGGGTGTCACGCTCAAATGTTTACCCCCCACTCTTGTTTTTACTCCTGTTGCGTCCTTGATATTCACATTGTCTTAAAGGTACTTTCTGTGTAAATTTATTTGATGAAAAAAATGATTTTGCTTTGTAATTATGTTGTTTTTTTTTCTTGGTTTTTGTATGATCTTGTTCATTTTGTGGAAAACTGATACTGATACTATTTATTTTCTATTTGATCAGGAAATGTAACCTTATTTGAAGACGATGGCCAGGTTGTGTATGTGTGTGTGTGTGTGTGTGTGCGTGCGTTGGCGTGTGTCAGGCGAGTGGATCGGTGAGCAGGAGACGTGCGTAGACAGAGTGATAGAGAACGAGAGAAAGCGGTTCTCTCCTTGTTTCTTTTTCTCTCTCTCTCCTTCTCTCCTTCCTGAGGGACAGGGTTTGAATCTGAATGTATCGCAAAACAAATCGATTGTTCTTTTTGACGCTTGAGACGCAGAGCTACCTGTCGGCTGCTTCGTAACCAAACATTCAAAAACCCTTCAGACCAGCAGTTTTTCTTTTCAAACTTCAAATCACGCCTGAGTCAACAAGGTTCTGAAATCCATTCGACCTGCAGCTCTCAGATTGGCAAGTTTTTATTGAGCTGCATCTTGGTGCATTTCTGCCCCCAAGTTTTTTTTTGAATGCTTTAAGTTTGGTCTTGGTCACATCTACAGAAATCAACCATCGCTTCTTTGTACAAAAGATTGTTGCTTTCAAAAACTGCAGCTTTCTTTTTGCATGCAACATCCAGGTTCTAAGTTCCAACATTCTTATCGGTCAAACCAAATTGAAATATTGTTTATATGTAACTTAGTTCATGGTTCAATTACTAGCTTCTTCTGCAGCTTACAATCACATGTCATGGTCATGTGAGACTGAAGTATGGAACTTTGGTCCAAGTGGTAGCAGGTGCTCGGAATGTATGATGGCACCCGAGCCATGTCAGCTGACCAAAACGTCCATCTGAGATATGATCGAAAGCTCCGGAAAAGTTAGCTGTCACACATGTGCTGGTGGTTCCCAGCCTTTTTTTGCTCGTGACCCCTTAGAACAAATTGATGTCTGCTTGTGACTCCCAGGCCTTTGTGTGGACGTGGGTTACGAGCAGTTAAACCAAAGAGTGTTTTTACTTCTCAGATAATTTCGTAGGGTCTTTCAGAGGCATAAAACATAAATCAACAAACATACAAAAGAGCAAAAAAATGTAAGAAATCAGAAAATTGAAATACTTTTTTTGTAAAAGATTTTCTTTTCTTTTCTTGTTCATTAATTAACTTGTGACCCTTCTGATTTGTTTTTGGACCCCTTATGGATCCTGACCCCCAGGTTGGGAACCACTGACACATGCCTCTTTTCTAAATACGACAATGCTGTATATTTTTTCCTATCAGGCAGATTTAAAGTGCACACATTTGCAACGACTGTGCTTCATGGCAGCCACAGAAAATGCACCGATTGAGCAACCTCATGCTAGTAAAAAAAACCTCCAAACCTACACCTGCAAACACCACCCAGCTGGCACTCTGATTGATTTCAAACATTTTGATTCAGGCAACTAAAAAAAAACACAACCGAAAAGAGACAAAACTTGACCTCACTGTCGTAAAACTCAGCTTACTTTATGATTTTCGTCTTGGCTATCTCACTCACAAACCCTCTTGATTGTTATTGTCAGTCGGTCAGCTGACTCGGGGAAAATGAAACCCCCAGCTCCCACTGTTCTAGAAATCTCAATTACATCGACGAGTAGTAATACTCCTCTTTCTAGAACTGCTCCGCAACAGGAAGCGAGAGAAAGCGAGTGTTCGTAGAGAGCTCTGGTATCGCCTCACAGACAGCCATCGGACGTTGGTTTCATTCGCCGTCGCACTTCCTCTCTGCGGGCCAATTTCGCGTGGCCCCAAATGGAAAACGAACGCTTTAAACCCGAGGGGCGTTATGAATGAATGAAAGCAGCCGGTAAAGAAAAAAAAAAACAGAGGAGGAGAAAGACAGAGGAAAGAAAAGACATAGAGTTAGACACAATAGAATGGCAATAAGTCAGAGCAACAGTAACAGAATGAGAATATAATGTTACCGAAACCTACAACCGCATTACGTAGCAATTTCACTGAATTTCTAGATTTGCACTGTCTGCCCAATGGTCTGTGTTTGTTGTGTTGAAGAAAAACCTTAGAGAAGATGATTAAGACGATGCAGAAGAAGAAGAAGAAGAAGAAGATGAAGATGTATATTTTGGGGACCAACACAGCGGTGGGGGGGGTTTGAATGTAGAGAGGCTTACTACTGTACGTAACATTACAGGGGGGTGTAGAATGGAGGAAAAAAAACAACTATGTGCTAAAAATGAAACTTCACTTTGAGAAAACACTCTGGGAGTCTGTGCTGGTTTTTTGTGTCGCCTCTTTTGTCTCTTCAATAGTATTCTAATATTTCATTATACAACTTCTTTTATTGATAATTTGACCAACAAGCATAGTGTGATGAACAAATTAATATTTTCCATACAGATCATGTGTGATGTGATGTGTTGCCCAAATTGGCTTGATAATATGTCATTGGCAAAAAAAATGTGTTAATTTGCAAATAAGTGTGTTTAAAAGATGTGAATGTTTTAGTTCCTTTCTTTCAACAAATGATGTGTTCTTTCCATTTTGGTTGAAAATTTTCAGGCTTCACGCAAATTTTTTCCAACTGTTTCAGACAACCATAGACTTACACTGATTTCCATAAGGTGTGAAAACTAATGAGCAGACTCTCGAAAATCACTTAATCCATCACAGTTAACATCATATTGATCAGAGTTACCTTGTTGCCATATGGCGTAGTTTGACTGTCTGGAATATTTCCTTACACAGTGAATGAGAACCAGTTCATTGTAGACACTCACTTAATTAATAAGAGTTTAAAAAGTTCTGTCCTTTGCATTCATCTCACTAATCCTATGCAACAGAATGTGTCGAGCCGAGCACTGACAATCCTCACATCACTGAGAGGAGATCGGATAAAGGAGTGCACGCAGGCAGGCAGTCACACAGAGAGATACAGGCTGAGGTTAAGAAAACATAGACAAGCATCAGTATTTTCCAGGGAGTCTCCATTATTTCTGGCTTGGGGTCTCTAATGGTATTTCATTGTAATTGCTATGATGTCAGAGTGTCCGTCCGCCCTAATGGGCTTCTAAAAACAACAACAAGGGCAGATTGGTTCCATTCACTGGTTGTTGTCCGGGCAGAGAGACACTAAGAGTCCTGCAGCTCGACTCTCCTGCAAGATCTTCAGCTGAAAAGGTGAGACGTGTTTTTTTTTCATCATCCTTAAAGTGATGTATTGCAGATATGCAGCATTAAATTTTTACTGTTAGTTAATTTCTCCCAACTGCTTCATAGACATTAAGTGTGCATAATTATGTCTGCAGGACGTTTTACACCACATGTACTTTCGCAGCCTATATGGAGCCATTGTACTGACAGTGAAGACAGTGTGGTTAGTGGTCTCAGTGCTTATAAAAGTATCATCATGCTGTTCATGCAGAAACTATTTTTATTCCAGTGTTGTATTTCTGAAACAAGTGAAGCATTCTGCAGTCTGGCTGAGCTGACATGAGTCCGCTCGTTTCAGTTTAAGTGCTCTGTCGAAGAGTAATTAAGCAGATGTCTCCAGCAGCTCTGAGGAAATGAATGTGATTTAAGCAAGAAATGGGGAACAGCTTTTTGTAAGTGAATCTGAGCAACTATATAGTCAGATTTGTAACTTACAATGTAAAGTGTTTTTTTTGGTTTAATTTTACTTTGAAAGTCTCATTTCTATTTCATTTTATAATTGTAATCATAAGACAATAAATATTATATAAGGTCACTGGTGCTATTGGCTGCAGTATCCACAATGACCATTAGAGGGAGTTGTGAGTCATGCTCTGAAAGTCAGTCTCTTGTCTTGTGTGGATCATCTTTGCCTATAGAAGCAAAACATTGGCAATAAAGCCATTAGCCATTTATTATCTCTTATCCTAAAGAGTCAAAACTGAATGTTACTGTTCTGATTTTAAAAGGAATAGTTACTTGCAGTTACTTTATCATGACAGAGGACAGAAGAGAGGATTCACTGCTGTTTGTTAATCAAATCTGTTTGTTCACAAATGATATAAATCTGACTAAAGATGCCATCTGTACTTAGGAAGCTGATGATATACTAAATACTCTATTCTTCCTTATCATTCCCAGCATGCATCTGTCCCTCTCTGTCCTCGTCCTCCTGGCCGCCGGGACAGCTGTGATGTGCGTTACAACCACGCTTCACGGTTTCCGGGGATGCGCGGTGCGAGAGTTCTCCTTCGTGGCGCAGAAACCTGGCTGCAAGGGCCTGCGCATCACCACAGAGGCCTGCTGGGGGCGCTGCCACACCTGGGAGGTAACGTTCACACGCAAGCACTCAGTGAAGCGACAGAACATCGGTTACATTCAGCCTCCTTTCCCTGTTGCTATTTCTGAAAGCTTCCGTAATGCTTGGATTGTGAAACATCAGATAAATGACGAACTCACCCGGGACTCGACCCAAACCACAAGAAGGCCGGCGACCCATGCTCGGCTTTTACCCATATGCCATTGTCATAAGAAATGCTCGGATCCTTCCAAGCAGGGAGGGTTGCTGAACTTTTACTGAACTCATTCTAGTTTGCATGGATTCAAGTAATTGAAAAACCAAATTTAGGGGGCGGGGAAGGAGAGAGAGCTCTGAATCAGCAGCAACTGAGCTGACTCAGTCACATTGGTGGAAGGTCAGTAACAGGGTGTAAGATCCACATGTTTGATTAAAGAAATCCTAACTCAAGGTTCACTTACTAGTTTTTACAAGACTTTCTACAGCATCTCAGAGTCCTCCTCAGCGGATGGAGGTTGCTCATTTGACGAAAAATATGTGAATGAAAATCAAATTTGAACTCACTCACTGCCACTAGTGTTGGCATATAGGAAACAGTGCCTTGTCAAAGGACATACCTAAAGTAACCTGTGTTCCACCTGTGTGTGTTTGGACCCTGCAGAAACCCGTGCCAGACCCCCCCTACATCCACCGTCACCACCGCGTGTGCACATACAGTCGGACCCGCCACATGACCGCCCGCCTGCCGGGCTGCCAGCCCAACGTCTCCCCCCTCTACCACTACCCGGTGGCTCTGCAGTGCCACTGCGCCGTCTGCTCCACGCAGGATACAGAGTGCGAGACCTTCTGAAGGGCAGAACACTGCTGCCAGCCAACTATGTTATCAACACTTTTACTCATATGACTGAATATAATTACGAAACCAGGACATCTGAGTAAGTGTGAGAGTTTCTGAGGGGGAGTGACAGCCCTTAAGAAAGGACACTTGACATATAGTAACCAAGTCTGTAGACTGAGGTCTGAGTATTAGTCTGTAAAAGCAAGGCGCAATGTTACATTTCAAAATAAGAGTTCTTCTAAAGGCACTTGTTGATGTTTCAAAAGACAATATATATCAACTGTAGTTATGATTATTTGTGACTATTATTTAAAATCGGAGAGATCTGTATTTCAGCTGTTGTATCTGTCTGCCAAGGTAGCAAAGTTTGTTTGTGGATATTCACCAATAAATTATAACTTTGTCATGGTTTGGATGTCTTGGTTTATTTGTGTTTCTTCTCCAGTGTTTTTTGGTTTGGGGATTTTCCTATAGTGTTGGTGTTTTGTGTTTTTTTTTTTTTCTGTGGCACCTTTTGTTCAGGCTTTGCTTCAGGTGCTGAGGTTCAATTCTCACAGCTGTTTCCAATATCACCTCGTCACCAGCAGCTTCAAAAGACTCCCTTGTGTGGATCCCTGTCTCTTCTTGTGCTTTGTGTTTTCGGTGTTTCCAGTGTTTTGTCCCTCATCTGTTCCACCCAACCTTCTCCATCAGTGTACCTCCTGCCCTTCAGCCTCGGCACCTTAGTGGCCACTGAAGCAGTTTTCTTGTGTCTGCTGGAGATTTTTGCTTAATGGATCCCTTTTACCTCTTTGCCCTCGTCTATGTCTTGCTCCTGGGTCCAGTGAAACAAACCCTCCGACTCGCCTCCATTTGGGGACAGAATGTAAGTCCTCACAACATTTATCATTAAGCTTAAGACTGTGCTTGTGGTTAAGGTTAGGTTAAGTCAGCACCGGATGAATGTGAGTCAATGCCATGCCCATTAATTGATGGAAACAAGTTTGTGTGAAGTGAGGAGAAAAGTCAAATGTCCGCATAAAGTACAGTTGCAGAATAGAAATTTATTGAAAAAACAATTTCATCACAAACTATACAGTGCAGTCTTTTTTTCTTTTTCACTGACATTTCCAACATTCTTTGGTTTCATCAATAGATATTATTTACAAAATGTCCTTTAGTTCAAATTCATAAATATAAATAAATTTTGTACATTCTTTGGTCTCTTGTCTGCGTTTAGTGGTTATTGCAAAGAATGAATCTACTTGTGTCTGTTCTGTTTGTCAAGTCAAGTCAATTTGATTTGTATAGTGCCAAATCACAACAGAGGTTATCTCGGGGCGCTTTTCACATAGAGCAGGTCTGGACCGTACTCTTTGTAATATTTGTGTGACTTGTCCTCCAGATCTCCATGGTTGAGAGGAGGTCATGTGACTTGGATTGAGACTCTTAACAACAGAAGGTGTTGCATTCTGGAAAGACTGTAAAGCCCCTTGAGGCAAATTGTGATTTGTGATTCTGGGTTACATAAATGAGACTGACTTGACTTGTGTATATGACCTTTATGTTCCCAGATGTTGAACAATATATTGACTTTTGGTTAATACAAGTTAATGAAGAGATGATGTAACTGTCTTAAATGTGATGTTCTGATTCATCATTGGGTAGTGAGTTTGAAGGATTATGATCCTGAAGCCCCTGTGTACTTTCACTTGCTGCTGAGTCACTATGTGTTTTTTTATCTAGCTGCTAAGAAAGTGAAGTGTCTGCCAAGCCTCCAAGCAAAAAAAATTAAGAAGGTTCAGTTTGTTTGAAGTGTGAATTGACAGAACGGTTTATCCAGCCACAAATGTGTGTCAATCAAGTTTTCTAGAAAACCTCCCTTACATCACATTTTACACAAGCACACACATACATGCGTGCACGCACACACACACACAGACACACATACAGACACACAGTGCATCCTTACAAACATAAAAGTGTGAATTTCCCATTTTAATTTTAAGATACTGGGTGACTGATTCTGAGCAGGTTTTACACTGTCTGAATGAATCTGACTGGATTTTAGTAGACAATTAAGAGTCATATGGTCTTTGCATCTTTTGATGATTTCCTGTTTACCTTCCTTTCAGTCTTTGAGAATACAAATGAAGGAAACCCTGCTTTTGACTGTAACTTGTGAGATGGCCGATTCTTTTTCAGTTAAATAAGTTAAAGTGGGTTTTTTTTCAACATTCAAAACAAGTGGACATAGATAGAAAAAGGATAGTTGCTGATGCGTCACTGAAAATTGTGTATTTTAGCAAAGTTTGTACCGTTAAACTGACTGAACTGTAATATGGTTCTGATCCCGGTGCATTTGGTTTGCAGCGTGTCTTAATGCATCAGTAGCGGGACTTGCGGCACATGTCGCAGCGACACGCCTTCGCCGTCAGGATCTCAATTTCGTCGTGGTGACGGCCTCGAGGGCAGTCCAGACGAACTTTGACCTGAGGGAAGATAAACCAGAGGACATGAGCAACTACCGAAAACAACACAAACCAGACTGTAGTTAAGCCCTCTTTTCACTTCACCACTGCTCCTCCCTCCACTCACCTTTGCATCCTTGCTGATGGTGCAGCACCGTGAGGCGGAGGTGATGTTGTGGGTGAAGTTGGAGGCCACCAGCACAGAGTATCTGGACGGGAAGGCGCTGGACTCGCAGTAGCCCACGCAGGCGTAGACCAGGTGGGTGCCTTTGCATGTGCCACGACGGTCACTGCGAATGGTCACGTTGAAGGCTGGAGATGTGAGAGAAGACAGAAGGAAATCAAGTTCTGTATGTGTGCAAGTGTTTGGGATGCAGCACTTCAAGAAATCGAATGTTGTCCAATCTATAAACATACATCAGTATGAATAACAGAAATATGAGATTAATAATCAAGGTTATTTCTCAACTTGACATCTATTGATGCTGCTATTCTCAAGACCACATTTCCCATAATCCCCGGTACTTCCTGTCAAAAACAGTGTTCATTATGAAAATACATAATTTGCAGATACTGTGAGCACATTTTAACATTGTGTGTGTTACTTACGGTGCAGGTGACACCCTGGGGTGAGGCCATCGTGGCTCCAACCAATAGGAGAGAAGAACAGCAGCAGTGACATGACTGGTAGGACCAGCAGGCAGAAATGTGAGGTCATGCACGGCGACATCTGGATGGCAGCCTGGAGGGTCCAAACAGAACAAGAGGTATGTGAGATGTTGCCTTAAGACAAAATCTGAAATGTAACTTTAAGAGGTTTTTATGGGAAATAATTCCAACTTTATAAATGTGAAAGCAACACATAGCAGAAGCTCAGCTGAAAACACCGTAATATTAAAGTATATTAAGTGCTTTAATCCATCTGGGCCACTGGTTTCAAATCTGGGGTTGGATATAAAAGATATGAAAGATGGGGAAAAAATTTCTACTACACAACAAAATGTTTAATTCTGGGTCTTTTCTCAAATCAAATCATGACTTTTAAAAATGGAATAAAACGGAACCAACCCGCAACGCAACCCGTGATGAGGTCATACATAGGCATTTCTTGGAACGAGCTACTTAAAAGATCTCAATTCACACACTTGACTTTTCACTCAACCATAGGTGATCTCCTCCCGCTGAACCTTCCCCTTAAATCAAAGTGTTGCCCAGAGCCCCCTCCTGTTATCCACCAAGGTGATTTCCCATCCTGCCTTTCCCGCCCGCCCATGTGTCACTCAGCTGAGTAACAGCTAATGTGAATAAAAACAAGACTGTCTTTATCTTTTCGATCTGCCTCATTTAACAGCTACCTGCTGACGCCCGCACGTACACACCAACTCGTACACCCGTACGCGTAGCTGCACACATGACAGCAGTCCCATAATCAGACACTGTACATGAATGAGCTTCTTTAAAATAGAGAAAATGTGAAGGATCCTGTGTGAATCTGTTTTAGACTTTAAAACAAATGAGTACGAACACGTATGTATTTATTATGTTCACACACGCATGCGTGATCTTGAGTGCACGTGCTCATGACCCCCCCCACACACACACACACTTCAACACGTGTGTAAACAATAAAGTCATGTTTTCCTGTGAATTTGGCGATCCTGACCCCCGACCTCTAAAATGGCAGCTCTTTCCAGCTCCGCTTCCCTCTGACTGGAGCGTTGGGAATTGCCGCTGCGGAGATGGCGGAACGACCCCCGGGGACGCCATTAACGCTGCTGGGACGACGAAATTAACGGGTCAGCAGTGTGTGTGTGTATGTGTGTGTGTGTGTATGAGCGTGTGTGAGGCCATTAACCCTGTGTCAGCTGGCGGGGCAGGGGAAATGCCCGGCTTTTTCCTCTTATGTGGGGTTTCCACGCCTGAAGGTTTGGTTTGTCTTTGAGGAAAGTGGGTTGTAATACGCTACACCCTGCCATCACTTTGGGAAGTGATGGTGGGAGGGCTGGCGTTCAAGACCACCAATATAGGCTACAGAACATATTCCCTGGAAAGCCAAGATCCTTAAAGTGTTACGATATTCTATAGATGGAAATACAAAATCACGTTAGTCCCGCCTTTGAGAATAATTTAAAAAGTGTGAGGTGACACAGTGACGTCCTCAAATCAGTTATATATCAGAAGCTGGGGCTCTTTAAAATTAGTTTGAATTTAACTTTTAACTGTTGTCCTGGACACTAAAGTATACAGACATTTGGTGAGTGAGAGATGGAAATATTTCATTGTCAATCCTCTATTCTCTTTAGGTTTAACTTATACTGTTCGAATAATTCATTTTGGACCAGGTGCCGCCCTAGAAGTTGATCTTTTTATCTAAATAAAACAAACCATTAAAACTGTGCCTGAAACCTCTACTAATTCTACATAACACTCAACAATGTCAGTCGGGTGTAATTTAATACAGTTTGATTAAGCAGCATGACAACTTGTTGTGTATTGTCTGAGCGACGGTTAAAGGGAAAATACATTCTAGAAAAATCACAGACTCAAAAGAGACACATTTACTGTCTTCTTATGTTCTAGTATGATGATTTTTTTCAAAAAGAATAATATGTATATAGCCAATCATCTATATGACAAAAATATATAATTTTTTTGAAAATGTGTACTGTCAAAGTGAAAGTCAGCTGAGTGGAGTTTCAAAATAAAACCCTCCAAACATGGCAAAAAAATTTAATTAAACAATGTTTTTAAAGAACAATGTTTTTTGATAAAAATCAAGTAATAAAAAAAGGAAATGGACACGTGCATTATTTTTAAACATTAAAAGATCAAGTATTTAAATATTTACATACAAGTAAAAATTCTGCAGAATCAGAATGTATTGAAATGCAAAATATAAGAGATGAATAGGTTAAAGTTGTATTTTCCCCAAATTTACAACTTAGCTTGAGAACAGGATTCTCATGTGCAAAAACGACATATATAGAGAAAAAAAAACAAGATAGCAACAATCGCAGGATCATAGTCTAAATTGCACAGAACAATCGCCTGATTTAAAGGTCTATTCCACCAACATGTAGACTGAAGCGCTTTTGATCCCAGGTGTAAAAAAAGGAACTCAGTCTTACCTGTAGATGTAGAGTGCAGTTTCTGGAGTGCGGGACAGGTGTGTCGACTGACAGGTGTGTGTGTGACAGTGTGCCTGTTCTCAGCCTCATGCAGGGATATAAGTAACACAGGTAAGAGTGAAGGCACTTATAGCCGTGGACACACCCACAATTAGAGAGCTGAGAGATCTTTTTTTCTTCTTTCCTACAGGTTCTCCTTCTTCTCCACTCTTTCTACCTGCACAAAAAAAATCTCTCAGAAATATTAAAACTGCCTTAAACTTCCTTCTTACACGTCTTTCTCCAGGAGTGTGTTACCATCTCTCCGTCCCTCCGTCCTCCCCCTCCTCGCTCTCCGTTTTAAAACCTTTGGGGGGACCGCTGCTGTGACACAGAGGAAAACTAGATAGGTTTTCCATCACTGCACCACCACAATAGTAAGGACACACACAGCTTTACCCCACACATGCATGCACAGAGACGCACACACACAAACAGCACCCTGGATTCATGCGCGCACTCAAAGTCACACAAAAAAATAATAATCTGGGCCTCGGCTGCCAGTTGATACACACTAATAAATACACTGAATGGGAGACCTCACACACACACACACACACACTCACACAAAGTTTGCCTGGGTTTTCCATTTGTGGCTGCAGGAGGAAGGGCAGGGTCGGGTCAGAAGATATTGCGGGTTTGGGTCAACTCTGTCTGTGTGGCACATGATGGGTATATTGTGGGGAACGCCTGGCTCTGCTTCTCGTCTCCCTTGTCTTAAAAAAAGAGGAAATCAGCTTAGCAACCACGCTGTCCAAACTCCAGCGGGTAAAGACATTCTGTTAATAGACTCTTAGGCTGTTTGTTGGACATTTGCAGCAGGATCCGGACACTCGAGTGACGTGTCACAAAGGTCACAAACCGCCAGATCGGACCGCAGATGAGCGTGTATAGTTCTATTAGTATCCACAAGAAACTGGGTTTCAGGGTGAGGGAACGAATGTTTTAACTTGCTGGAGCAGCAAGAATCAATCAGTTTCTCTGAGGTTACGTGAGTGTTTTTGGTTTTTCGATGACTTTTTCCATGTCTTCCTAGAGAGTTTTGGGCTGGTTGGAAATCACTGCTCTTGTGGGTCTGCAAAGCCCAACGATAATGGGCCATAAAAATAAACGACTTGTCTTTAAAAAACTATCTTTGTCTTTGGCAGAACTTGATAACCTGCCAGGAGAATTGATTCAAGAAGTCAGGGAAGTCAATAAATTACACAATCACGGTCAAAAACCAGAACCAGCGTGTGTGATTCAAACTCACATTTTGCTTTAACTGACTGTAACTTTGGTCGGATCCCAGAAGCAATAATCATCACTGAATCGTTGCAGCGTGCTACAGCAGCAGCTTCATATCTGTCCTGTATCCATCTGAAACCTTTATGACCTTTGACCAACTGAAATGACAAAATCTGAACTGGTCCCTGGAGGAACAGCACTGTAATAAGTCGTTTCATCTACGAAAGAATGGGACTTGATTGATGCCTTTAAGCTTATTCTTTTAATTCAAAAATATCACCTTATCAATAAATTTGCCTACATTGGTCTAAATCCTAAATTCTCATTTTCTTAAAACAAATAAAAAACGTGCCAGTGTAGAATACGGAATATTTCAAACTGTTTCTGAATGAAATGTAGCTGATTTTGTTTTTCCAGAACTGAGTGAGAATATTGAGGATAAGGCAGATCATTGCACTGGAATCAGGAAAATATCGACTTAAATTGCTTTGGAAAAAAGTTGGATTATTGTAAATGTTCTGGCAAATTTCTTTTTACTCTTTTGCTTGTTAAACCTTGAAGACTGAAGACACAATTCATTTCTCCATCTAACTAATATTGCAGACAAAGCTCAATAAATCTTATTCTTTTGTGCCGTAAAGCTCCACTGTTGTCCAAAACTTTTTTAAAATGTAGTTTATTTTGGCACAATCCCACATACATCATCCTGCTGAAAACAATCACTAGAACACCAAATGTGTATTAATCCACCACTAAAAATAGTCCCCAACAAATCTACTATTTACTTGTGTTTGAGTAACATTGGTTAAAAATGAAAGTGACCAACTGTTTTAGGAAATCAGCTGGTGAAACTTCAGAAATAAAACCATATATTTTTATAGATTTATATCCTCAAATTGGAATTAACAGGCTTGGGGCTGAGTGCGAATTTTGGTTTTGGTCTTTAAATGGAATTGGTTGATAATTAGAAAAATATAGACAAAAGCCAACCTCATCCTCACGCTCACTTAATTACTGATGGAGGATAGATGCCCTGGCTTCCAGTGCTGCATGCTCACACACACACACACTCTCCCTCTCACACACTCACACACAGACGCCTCCTAAGGAAAACACAATTATCATCTTATGGCCCCTCTACCCCAAACATTCCCAATCTAGTTATGTCAATGGAAAACGGAATGTGTGACATCATCACCCAAACCCCCGCACCTACACACACACAAACACACAAAACTATTAGTGTGTTGACTGTAAGTTGCACGGACGGCCCGCAGTGTGTGTGTTTCTTCTGATTCCATGCCAACCACAGGGAGAGAGAGAGAGAGAGAGAGAGGTAGAGCGGCTATAAATCTGAATGGCCGACAGCACCTCATCAGGAGAGAGTTAGATGTGAATGAACTTTGTTAAAGTGGAGAATCTCTTGTCATTGAAATACACACACACACACACATTTCTCCAGTGTGACTCAGCGGGGTGACTGATGTTTGTATCGCTCAGTGGTCCCGTCGCTCCCGGCTGCTGTGGAGACCGTGGCGTCTTGAATAACTATAATATCATTAATGTGTCCGCTTCCACTTCTCCCTGTTATTTTAATCTCGGTGTGCATGTGTGTGTGTGTGGGTACATCTGCATGCGTGTGTGAATGAAAAGCACATGATGCATGTGTGTGTCTGTTATTTTAAGTATTAAACGTGTGTGTATCATTACGCCTGACATGGTATTGTGTGTGTGTGGTCAAAGTGCGTAAGTAGATGTGAGTGTAAGATAAATTATGTGTGTGTTATTTTGGGCTCTATGACAATATAAGGAGAGGATTAGGCAAAGTTTTCCTGTTTCTAAGATGATGTTTTAGTCCAGCTGACCCATTTACCCCCAAATATAAACACGCATGGACACGTGCGTGCAGCCACACATGTCCCTTTCACATTTATCAATAACTATTTTACTTTTAAAATGTTTTTTGCATATTAACAGTGGGTGACAAATATCAGCTGTAAATATGCAAATGCGAAACACACACACACACATATGATATATACACTGAGCTAACTTAGATTGACAAGAGCAAAGTGGAGTTTCCACAAGATAATACTCACTGAAGCTCAAGGTGTGCACTTAAGAGGACACACACACACACACAGGAGTGGAAATATTAAGAAAGAGCCGGCATTGTCTACAACAGTTACCAGAATAAGGCCTTGGAATGTGTTCCTGTGAATTCATTAGACAGTCTGCGCACTGAGGAAAAGATGCAACCATTTGGACTCAACTGGTTCCTGCTTATTCACCTTTTACATAACACGTCCCAAAACAGCATGAAAAAACATGATTAATGCAGAACGATTATACAACTAGCGCCACCGCCATGACGTGGGATGTAAAAAAGGAATCTACTATTGTGTAGCATTTGCATGAATTCAACCCATAAAAAAAGGGAAGGACTCGCTGTTGACGCTGTGTTGATGGTTTGACTGGAGAAAATCTCAGGTGACCATACTGTTCTCTAGGTTAATATAAGTGCAGACTTTTTAGAACAGTGTCAGAGAAAAGAATCGAGCGCAGATGGGGTCAAAGTGAAGCTAAATGTAGATGAAAATCTGAGAAAAAAAGGGAAGGAAAAGCTCATCAAAGTAGATCAAGTAGAAATGATAGCCAGTCTATAGTCAGAGGAGACGCAGAAGGACGATTGGAGTATGATTCTGTGGCAAGAACAGAACTATAGAATAAGACGAAATAGAAGCTCTAGTTATTGCAAGTGACGCCATGGAAACGGTAATAAGAGGAACGCTAATAGCAAGGCATCTATTGATAATGGAAAAATGATAAAACAACAACGCATAGAATAAGAAACCTAGAAGTAATAATATTTATTTGCTTATTGTATCAATAAACAATTATCTGATATGAAACAGAGCCTCTAACTCTGGCAATACTTTATATATTAAAATAAATTACTGTAATGAAAAATGTAATATGTATGATGTATGTATGAGAAATCTCAGCAAACTATGTACATTAGGATAAAAGATGGCAGATAAAAAAAAAGAAACAGATCAACAAAATTCTGTTCCAGAAGAAACCGAAAAACGTTCTTGTTCGCAGTGCAGAACTCACCAAAAACAACCAAATTTAGTTTCCACTACTGGAGCCAGTAAAACCTCCTGTCTGGCTGCCCCGGCTCTCAGGGGTCCCTGAAGAACAAGGAGAAGGGGAAGATGTGCCTGTGAAGAGAGAGACAGACTTTTCACAGTTTACTCTTGTTAGCAAACTGCAGACATGATTAATTTTAATGGGATGGGCTCGTCCCGTAAAACTGCTACTGTAATATCATTATTATCACGAAAAGAAGATTGTGATCGAGCTCTTTCAAGGTGGAGATACTTTTGTTAGGCGTTTATGTGCCTGAGGACATCTGGCATCTCAGCTAGTCTCAACAGAGGTTTCACAGGAATATTGTAAATTATGTGTTTATAATAGCTGGATTTCCCCGATTAATGTGTTTATTCTATCAAATGTACAGCGCCATTCAGCTCTTGTTTCTCTGGTGGCTGTGAAAATCAATCAAATCTACAAATTAACAATCATAATCATCATCTCCATGGGTATGACTCTCAGATTTACTGATCTGCTGGTTCATTCAAAAAGGCGTAGCATACCCACTTACTGCCCACTGTGCCGTCACACAAACCTGGCCAGTCGAGTCAGTATCCCTGGCTTCACAGGTGTCTTAGGGGCCGAATCTGCATTTTCTCTCTCCTCCTCATCCTCTTCCTCTCCCATGTCCTGATTTGTCCCAGAATGCACTTCGCCTGGAGTCGAACTGACCCTGCCGACTCCTGAAATCTGCTTGGGCTTGTCAAACACCTTGGTTCCTTTCTGTGGGAGCGGATTAGTAGAAATCAAAAGACAGCCATTACTGTTGTTTATCCAAGTAACTTATGTATTTATAATGTATGTGTGAAGTATGCTAAATTATCTGCATACAGTCAGCCAACAGATTACGCCAGGCAGAGCTGAAAATGTGAAAATATTATTTTGTCTTTTGAATACACATTTCTTGACTTGTTTGTGCAATCAGCACATTTACCTCACGATCACCTTCATTGTTCAAACCTAATCCTTTTCAAATCTTGTGCACTGGTGTTGGCACTTCATTCTCAGAAAACGAATAACTCAATGGGCTGACATAATCAGTTCAAATCATTTTTTCCACTTGAGACAAACGTGAGGGGAAAAGCAAAGCTGGAGAAGGAAGAGGTAGAAAAAAAGTTAAAGTGGACAAGTGTTAACCCCCCCCCCCGACAGGATCAGATGAGATGAAGGGCCACAAAGGAAAATAGAATGGGGCAGAGGGTAATTTTGGGACTTTGTTGCTAATCAAACTGAAGCACATCACCAGAAACACAAGCTCTCTCATATACACACAATTACACAGAAACATGCACACTCTCTGTCTGATGTAATGCTACTATTAACCTTAATCACACTTGTTATCCTACCTGTCTGCACTAATGTTAGCCCGGGGCTCCAATAAAGACAGAAATGCTACAAGTGAGTGTGTTTATATACGGGGCGGAAAGGAAACGAGAAGGTGTTATGAGAATGAAATTTGAAAACGGATTGTTGGAAGTGGTTGATTCTTAACGACTGTGGGCTGAAATGACTTCTTCATTTGACATTTAAGAGTGTGACAAATCATTTAACCAGTTAAATGTGATGAGGAAATGACTGAGGTGAAAGAATAAATGAAAAGAATCACCTCGTTGACATGTTCTGGATCTTTCTTGACCTCTTGCCCTGCGTGCGGATTGGTCGGACGCAGCCTGTTGAAAGTTGGACATAACCAAGTTTATTACATTAACAGACTAATTAAAAAAAAGGAAGAAAGAAAGATTGGTTAAGTAATAATTGCCAAATTCAAAATACAGTTCTGTTCCTGGTTGTTATGTTTATGTGGGGGTCATCAGAAAACCAGAATACCCTCCAATACTGTGCTTTTTTTCCTGATTCTTAGACAAGTCTGAGACCCAATACTTACTGTATATGAGGACACATTAAAGGAACAACAGCTGGAAATGAAATGAGTAATGTGAGATAGGGCCTGTTGAAGAAAATAATGCCATACAATGAAAGCACATGGTCATGGCCGCCTTGACCCAGCTGTTCCTCAGGGCTCTATGTTAGAGTCAGTAGGCCCTCAAGCAGAAAGAGAGAGTGGACCAAGAGCAGGACCCAGAACATGGGCAGGATTCCTGATCCAGTAGGAAAAAAGTAAAACAAGAAGATGGATTCTACTGCTGACCTGGACTCACATGTTCTTCCATTTTCTCAAACGAATGACCTGAGCTTCAACCATTTTCTACTAACTTCCCCTCTATAACCCCATCAGTCAACGAGAGCTTTTCAAAATCCCTAACAATTCAATTTTCCATCATTAATGTAGATCAGAAATATCTTTTAAATGATGTACTGCGTGTTCATTTTTGTCCACAATATAAGTAATATAAGTGTTGACACTTGGTTCTTTGAAACTCATTCTTTTCTGTTCCCTTTTTTTCCAGCAGGTTTAACACAAAAACAAACCATCTGTCTCTTCGGGGCATCACGTAGACACACACACAGTGATGAATGGCATCAGCGCTGAAGCAGTATGTAAAAAGTCTCTGAGAACAGAAAGGACACACACTCCTGACAGTGTGTGTGAACTTGTGCTTCTGCGTGTTTATGTGTATCACCTTTGTAAGGACGTGTGAGTGTAATGGTCAATGTGGTGAATATAATTCAATGAGAATTGCTCAGTGAAACTTGATTTCCTGTGAACTGGTAATGCTGCTTGAGGCTCTGCTGTTTGCAGGATGTTTACACAGTTAGTGCATCTGAGTGTGTGTTCCTCAAGCTCAAAAAAGGAGACAATTCTGTTTATATGAATTAAATACATAAACTATGCGGAGGGTGAGACCTTGTTTGTGCGTGTGTGCGCGTGCATTTTGAATAAAAATTTTCGCCCCGCTGATCTGACTGTCAGCGTGATTGAGGTGGCGCCCGTTCGCCTCTTGTCTGTTTCATAACTGCAAGAATCACTGGAGCGTGTGTGTGAAACAGGGCAGTTGTCAGAATGGATGTCTGAGTGATTTTATGAATAAGAACACTTTTTTTCATTCCTTCACTAGGTGTATGCAGGTGTGTGTGGATGCGTATGATGCTACACAGAACAAGCTTCCTCTTATTGCTCCTATCATCATCATCATTATCCACATCACCTCTCTTACAACAATACATACCATTCACATTGAAGAGAAATATGGAAAATAAGCATATGACAAATCAAATCAATTCACCAATGTCTACTTTTGTCAGTATACATTACAGCAACTGTAATCCATGATGAATGTCTGCTGTAATTCTACTGTAACAAAAAGTTTGTTTTGTCATTAACACTATAACGATTCAAAGACACTGTATATGCACGTTAAAATATAGGCCCTATATATGCACACTCAAAACAACACTGTTGAAAACCTAATCATACAGCTCATTCACAGCTTAGGTGACTGTTCGCTGGCAAAGATTTTCTCAACATTTAGTCATAGAACAACAAATGTCTTCTCAAGGTTAAACGTGACAAACATTGACTAAATGGAGCTGGAGGTTAATGATTCGCTCCACAGTAGTGGGGAACACTCACCTGACCACAGAAAGCTTGCTTTCAGCTTCCAAGTCCTTGGTTAAGTCCTTTAGTATGGCCTCCTCTAGTGGTGAATCTCTTTTACGGCGTTTTGCCTGTGGCTCAGAATTAGAGGGGATTTGCCGTGCGACCCCTTTCTCCTGCAACACACAGTAGCGTAGGTGTACATTATACAACAATCTATTCAATAAAACAGTGCTGAAACAAACTGTGAAGTTGGTAAGGAGATTTTTAGTGACATTATCAGAGATGTTGATTTATAACTCTAATAATATCTGGCATGGCAAAATATCGGGCACATCATACAAAATCGTGAAATGCAAAACAATACAACAACTCTGAGCAGAGAAAGGACGAGTAAAAGAACTCACTGGGCTCAACTTCTCCTCTGCTTCCTGTCCTGAAACAAGATAAATACATGCGAAACATTGACATGCCCCAATAGCATTGTTTGTTTGTAATGTGCATGTTATGCAGATTTTTGTACTGGTAACTTGTAATGCTTTGCATATACAGGATGTGTGACCACTGTGACTTTCATCACAGCAACTGGATGAGTTGTGAGTTTATGTGCGTTCACCTTCACCATTCTGCATGTTTTTTTCCAGAAAGAGGATAAGAATATAAGGGTAGACTCTCAGATTCCTCTTAAAATGCTGGCACATTAACTCTCCCTTCCAAGGCTTCATATCTGGTCATAATAGTTAACAAAACACAGTAAACTTCTAGTAAATAAGTGTTCAGCAAGTAGATAATCAGTAGCTGTAGACTTTGACCTGTTGTAAGGTGGTAGTGCCACAGTTTAACTGTGGCTTCAAGTGATTTCACATTTGGAAGCAGAGAGCTGAAAAACTGGCCGGGACCCTGGAGCTTGAGTCTCAACTCTGAGAGGTACTTGTCCACCAAGAAGGCCAAACCACACAGGCACTTCCCTTCATAAAGGATACAAGGGAAGACATTGAAGTGGGTACTAGAGAAGGGCTGCAGGATGTCCAGGTTGCCGAGAACAGTTCTGATTATTTTCTGAAAACAGAGAGCAAAAGAGCAAAATGGATAATTAAAGGTCAGAATGATCAATATATTTAAATTTCTATTTAAGTAAATGTATTCATTCTGAATAGAGACTTCATTTGATGATGAACAGTGTGAATGACAGCGGGTGTCCATAATTACCTCCAGTTCCTGGCTGAAACAGTTTCCTCCCTTAACCTCGTCTTCACTGATGAAATATATTAAACACTTTATAATATGTTCACAACACATTTATATCTTAACAGATGCAGTATTACAGTATTAGTAATAAAATCAAATACTGTAATGCTTATTACAGTATAATGCATTGCATATATCAGTGAATGCCTTTTGCTGATGCACTGACCTGCATTATAAGGCTTTGACTGTTATGCACAAATGTCAAACATTAAGAAAATATGATGCTGGAATGCTGCTGAACCTTGAGTGTAAAAAAATATTAGGTGTAGTTTTAAATAAAAAGAGTCTTCTTCAGTCACAAGAAAAAACAGGATCAGTTAAGACTCTCATTCTAGGACGTTATCCCTGAATAAAGGCAGATGGGTCCTGCGGGGCCCCAGATCCTCTTTGTTTTACAGATGAAAGGAAATGTCAAGGCGGGCTTAGGTAACACGCATCAGAACATGTAACGGTAGCCATTATAGGCAGCAGTGTTAAAAGATGGGAGTTAAAATGGAGAAAGGAGATCAATGTTTCCTCTCTTGCCTGGAGCTCAACCATCTCCCCAACTGGGGAGACAAGGGGAAGAATGCAAAGAACCAATACAACATCGATCAATACTCTCTCTTATGTGGTATATGTTTGGCTTATGGATTTTGTGCTTGTTAAATCCAGAGCCTTGTTTCTGTTTGCAGGTTGGTCTTTTTCTCAAGCTATTGGTCTTGTAGTTTTTTCTCTTGGAATTGTCTCGGGCTTGGATGCAGGTAAAAAAAATACAACCAGTTAAATCATTTCATTTCTGGTTATAAACATTTCCATTGATGCAGCGTCAAATTTGAAGATAGATATAAAAGACAAATAGTAAATAAATCCTACATCAAGCTTGGTTTTTGGATGAGACCCTATTTTTTCTCTCCCTGTCTTGGGATGTGGTCTTGCTCTCATTCTTGGTTCTCTCACCAAAAGGCAAGGAAGAATAGACGTCAAGTGTAAATATGAGGCTGATGTTGAAGATGTAAAGAACAATGTCAGTCTTGCCTGTAGCTGCTGCCTCCTCTGATCTTGAACATGTAGATACAATTGCCAGCTTTGATTAATCTATTCTCATCGAAAGGGAAGGAGAAGGTCTGCAGTGGCATGATGACCTACACTGGTTTGAACAATAAAATCATAAAATAATGACTTAAGAGTTGATGCACTGTTGGTTGAGAGGGAAACCAAAATACAGAATTCCTGTCACTGAAAATGTCTGGTTTAACAAGCTAGCTAGGACATATGTCACATACAGATGGCTAAAATGCTAACTGGATTTACACTTGTAAAAATAAGTCCAGACCAGAAATCAATTTGTAAAAACTATGAGACATCATTCACTCCCTCTCTCTTAAAATTACCGTAATGTCAACAGAAAATGGCGAGTAAAAAATTGATAGACCTTCCAACAAGCCGGACGCCAACAGTTAAAACCTTGAACGTCAGTCAAAGTTTGACTCTCCTCCATATTGGCCGAAAAGGGCAAATTCCCGCCCACCGGCCGCTTGTCCTTCCTCGATTAGCTAGAGCTTCATCCAATCAGCGGCGTCGGAGCGGTGTCACTATGGTGCCGGCGGAGAAACAAAACGCCCAAACTGTCACATGACTGTCAGTGTCACAGACCACATGGAGCAGGGAAAAGAAACTTTCTTCTAAAATTAGCATTAGCATTGTAGCATATAAGCAGGTTGTTGCCTTTTTGTGCACCTCAATTTTAAAGGAATTCAGTTGAGGTGAGATGAAAATATTTATTATATTTAACGGTGGCGTCCTCATTTAATGGGCGTCATACGTCTTAATGAACATTACAGTTTTCCTACATCCAATCATTGTAGCAATATATTGTGACGTAACAGTGTCCTGTAACAGTGGTACATAGCTTTGTGATGTTCCAAGTGTTCTAACACTGTCACATTGTACCAGCTGCATCATCGTAACAATGGTTATACATAATTGTGACGACTAACAGTGAAATTTTATAATCGAAGCTACGTTTTGACGTTCCAGCGTCCCACTGCTGCAAATTGTTACAATGTTTACTTTAAGCTACATTATGTTCCAGCGTTCCGGAAGTGTGTATTATGCAATGTTTGTGCACACTGCATTGTGACGTCTGTCTTAATACTGTGACAACATAATAACACACATTCCTCTGTAATATGGCAGATGGAAAAGATACAGTGTAACCTGTCTGCTTCTCCACCAACCAGTACAAAGGATGTGAGGAAAGTCAAAACTTAAACGAAGTTAGGGACCATTGCAAGACAGACACATGCATATATGTATAAGTATATACACACATTAAAGACACTAAATGAAAGAAATAAAAAACAACCGCTCATGACCATAGAAGTGTAGTCAGCTTTAAGGAAAGGCCATTCCATAAAAGTAAGCTTTAAGTAACTATGTTAATTTAAGTTTCATTTCTTTAGTTAAAGTCAGTTAATTTACTGCTCAAGAAAACCTATTTACCCATTTATTTCTCATTCAACTCACTCTCCCTCTTTTAACAGTGTTGGATGGGCCAAATAGTCCAAACAGTATACACAGAAGAAGAAGTACCTTTCAGATCAGATGTCGTCGTCCACTATCACTTCTGTCATTCTAAATACGGGGGTTCACATGCCCCTCCTGGGTTTGGGGACCTCCAAGTTGGAGGCTCCTGAAGATGTCCACCGGGCTGTGGATGCAGCTCTGGCTGCTGGTTATCGGGCCTTTGATAGTGCAGCTGGCTACCAGAATGAAGCTGAATTGGGCCGAGCCCTGAAGGAGCTCCTGCCCAAACATTGCTTAACCAGAGAGGATGTTTTCATAACCAGGTAATTTATATAGGGTCATTTGCTTTTCAAAGACTACAGCGTGCTACTGACTTACTTTGAATATTTTCTTAATTTGATTTTTGTAGCTAAGTAAAATTAACAATACAGGCCTATACTGGCTTCTTTGTCATACCACCTCACATGATTCTCTGTTCAACAAGTTTGACTCTCAAAGGCAGTGTGTACAATTCTCAACAATCCTCCTCTCTCTTCCTCCCTCCAGTAAGCTGGGCTGCAAGGATCAGGGTGAGAGGGCCATGGAAGGAGCCCTCCTCAGCCTGTCTCAGCTGGATTTGGGTTACATTGACCTCTACCTGATCCACGATCCTGGCACACACGGTCTGGATGCGGCTGACCAACGCAACCGAGGTAAAGAGATCACATGAAGTCATTGTTTTCCATTATATACCAAAATCTTACTGGAAACATGTGTATGACTTTTGTGTACATATTTATCAAAAATAAATTTAAGGCATTTAAATGTAATCTTTGGTCAAGAGTAGAGAGTGTGTTATAACTAAATACTCCACAATGTAGTTGTACTTGAGTAACACTGATGATGAGGAACGTATTAATATTTGATTCCAGGTAACAGAGCTCAGAGTTGGGTCACATTGGAGGAGCTGCATGCCCAGGGAAAGCTGAAGGCCATAGGAGTGTCAAACTACTCACCAGCCCACATGAGAGAACTGATGAAGAGCTGCAAAACTCCTCCTGCAGTTCTCCAGGTAGAATGCATGAGAGTGAGGGGAGGATATAGAACTTATAATATACACAATAGTACGCAAATCAAAACCTTTCATGCACTCTTTTTTTTCAGGTAGAGTTTCATCCGCATCTGTGCCAAACAGAGCTGAAGAAAGTGTGTGAGGAGTATGGAGTGTGTTTTCAAGCCTACTCCCCCTTAGGGAAAGGAGTGCTGGTCACTGACCCTGTGATCATGGAGGTGGCAAAGAACTGTGACCGCACACCTGCACAGGTAAGCACACACACAAAGCATCTTGATTTTCCTCCTTTGGGAGGTATTTTATAGCATTAACAGTTTTATGTTCCCCTCCAGGTGCTGTTGCGCTGGGCTGTGCAGCAGAGCGTACCAGTGATCCCTAAGTCATCAAATCCAGACAGAATAAAAGACAACGCCAGAATTTTTGACTTCACATTGAGTGACACAGACATGAGCAGACTTTCAGCTTTGGACTGTGGGCGCAAGTACTGCGTGAATACATCACAAGTGGTTTAATAGACTAGTGGTCTATCAAAAAAATTTGGGTTGCCAGCAGATTTCACAAACTAATTGAGAAATTAATGTACTAAGATATCTATGAGTGCACAGAACATTTTGGAAAACATTGGATAATAAGTTGCCTGGTAACTGTGACCAACATGCCATGAAACCAGAAAGCCTTTTCAGGAAGGACCTGTATGTGTTTTCTTTTGACCAAAAATTGTTTTTTTGTTGTTTAGAAATGTGTCAATATGCCAACATTTTGATTTCCATTTTCCAGTTGTTGCCTCATACTGTTTTGTAATCTTACTTTTACAGATACTATGGCTTTTGTGTTCCAACTTTTCCATTTGAATTGTCTATAAATTACCACAAATTTTTAATTAAATTCTACTACACCAGAAACAATTTTTTAAGCCACTTTCAATATTATTAATGCAGGACAGCATTTACCAGCAGTTTTACAGCTATAGAGAAAAAAACATTTCCAAAGGTTATTAAAACATGAATGAATGAATAACGAGGAAGTACATCTATCGCTGATTGGCTGCACATGGCGAATTCCCGCCTTCCGGTCGCTTGTCCATTCCTGATCGACTTGATTCTCCAATCACGGGCGTCAGAACAGGAGCAACTACAGCGACGGTGAAACCGGCCCAACTGTCACATGACTGTCAGCTGACCACGTGTAGCAAAGCAGGTTGGTTGTAAATATTACATGTACAAAGGTTAGAGTTAGAGTTTAGGTTTATGTTTTTATACTCGTAACCTTACTTTTAATTCACATATTAACTTTATTATGTGAATAGGCGACAAGTTGTTGCCTGTTTCTGCGTCTCTCTTCCTAAAGCATTCAGCTGAAGGAGCCCGAAAGGTGAGATGAAATTATGTATTATCTTTACTGGCATCCGGATTTAATGACGTTCCATTAGTTCGCTACATTATAAGTAGCAACTGTGACGAATCCACATTTCAAGGAATGCTGCGATAGGAGTCACATTCCAGTGTTCTAACATTGCATCACTGTAGCAATGTTTGGTGTCATATATTGTGACGTGCAAATGTTCTAAAACAGCGTCATTGTAACGAGGCTTCATAGCATCAATGTAGGTTCCTTCTAACAATGTTTGTTTGAAATGTGACGTTACAACGTTCTAAAACAGGCTCGAAGTAACGCTGCATCATGGCAAAAATGTTTGTACTGCACTGTGACGTACTAACGCACCACAGCTACAAACTGCAACAGTGTTTATACTGAAAGCTACATTGTGACGTTCCAGCATTCTGAAATTGTGTATCATACAATATTTGTACTCACCGACACACACTTATTTCACTATCCCCATGGGAACACTCAATTGACATAATGCTTTTCTAAGCCCCTTACCTCAACCCTAACCATCACAACTGAATACCTAACCCCCCTAACTTTAATCTAATTGTAACCCTAACCCTAAAACCACGTCTTAACCCTCAAAAAACAATCTGAACCCACGGGGACCTCAATTTTGCCCCCATGGTGACAGGATGTCCCCATGGGTTCGTTTGTAGTCAGGTTGAAGTCCCCACTGGGATATGAAAACAAGCACATACGCACACAGAGTGTACTCTTAGCAGCATTGTGACATCTTAACACCTTAACACTGCACCATTGTAGGACGGTGTAATTTGCTACATTACAACACTATGCTCTTTTGTAATGTAATATATGGAAAAAGATAATGGCTAACCTACAGAAGTAAGTGTAACCTTTCTGCTTTGCCACCTTTAGCCCAAACAGGGTATAGAGAAGAAGAGGTGTCTTTCAGATCAGATGTCGTCCTCCACTACCCCATCTGTCCTCCTTAATACGGGGGTTCAGATGCCCCTCCTGGCTTTGGGGACCTACAAGTTGCAGGGTGCTGAAGATGTCCACCGGGCTGTGGATGCAGCTCTGGCTGCTGGTTATCGGGCCTTTGACAGTGCAGCTGTCTACAGGAATGAAGCCGACTTGGGCCGAGCCCTGAAGGAGCTCCTGCCCAAACATTGCTTAACCAGAGAGGACGTGTTCATAACCAGGTGGTTTATATAAGCTCTGACTAAGTGACCTTTGAGGCATTATAGTTCATAAGTCATGCTCTAATTTTTGAACATGCATGTCATCTTGAATACAGCTAGAAGATTAACCACCATATCACATGATTTTTTTTTCTCAGAGACCATATGGAGGCACTGAAGCTCAGTAAAGTTTGACTCTCTAAGACACAGTGTATAAATCTCAACAATCCTCCTCTCTCTTCCTCCCTGCAGTAAGCTTGGCCCCAAGGATCAGGGTGAGAGTGCCATGGAAGGTGCCCTCCGCAGCCTGTCTCAGCTGGACTTGGGTTACATTGACCTCTACCTGATCCACTGGCCTGGCACACAAGGTCTGGATGTGGCTGACCAACGCAACCCAGGTAAAGAGTTATATGAAGTCATTGTTTCCCTCTATCTACCAAAATATCACTGGAGATGTGTGTGTATGTTCTGTGTGTCAAAAATGAATGTACAGCATTTGAAGGAAGTCTTTGCTTTGGCCAGAAGTACAGAGTGTGTTATAAATAAATACTCCACTAATTGAGAGATAAGATTCAGGCTGTCTTCTCACTTTCCTCCTCTGCAATGTAGTTGTACTTGAGTAACACTGATGATGAGGACCTTATTAATATTTGATTCCAGGTAACAGAGCTCAGAGTTGGGTCATACTTGAGGAGCTGCATGCCCAGGGGAAGCTGAAGGCCATAGGAGTGTCAAACTACTCACCAGCACAGATGAGAGAACTGATGAAGAGCTGCAAAACTCCTCCTGCAGTTCTCCAGGTAGAATGCATGAGAGTGAAAGGAGGACAGATAACTAATAATATGCAAATCCAAAACCTTTCATGCATTCTTTTTTTTCAGGTAGAGTTTCACCCACAGCTGTGCCAAACAGAGCTGAGGAAAGTGTGTGAGGAGTATGGAGTGTGTTTTCAATCCTACTCCTCCTTAGGGCAAGGAGCGTTGATCACTGACCCTGTAGTCATGGAGGTGGCAAAGAACTGTGAGCGCACACCTGCACAGGTAAGCACACACACAGAGCATCTGGATTAACATCTTGATAGGCCAGACTCACCTGATTCAATAAAAGACATTTTAGCACAAACACCTTTGTTCCCCTCCAGGTGCTGTTGCGCTGGGCTGTGCAACAGGACATCCCAGTGCTCCCCAAGTCGTCAAATCCAGACAGAATCAAGGACAATGCCAAAATTTTTGACTTCACACTGAGTGACACAGACATGGACAGACTTTCAGCTTTGGACTGTGGGCACAAGTACTGCTGGGATTCCTCACACGTGGTTTGATGGACCACTAGGGGAACAAATTTGTCTTCCATGATGCCTTTAATGCAGTTAATGTTAAATTTCTGATGGTCAGTAATGCAGTGGTGGGAAATTTGGAGTTTAGACCAGTAAATTAAGTTTTCCTCAGTTATCAGTAGATTTATTGTAATAATATTCTGGTGCCACATACTGTTCTTTAATCAAACTCATACAAAGTAATAATATGCCTTTCGTGTTCTAGCTTTCTCATTTCAGTTGTCTGTGAATTAAAACACTCACTTTGAAACCACTCTTAAAATTATTTATTCAGGACAGCATATACCAGAAGTTTCACAGCTGTAGAGAAAATACATTTACAAAAGTCATTAAAAAATTAAAAGGAATCAAACAAATAAGAAGGAGATATTAGAATTCAGTTTTCTCCACGCACGTCTCCAGATTCAAGTAATATCAAGGATGGTTGCAAAACTCCAGGTGCCCAGGCAGGTTTTTCCTCTGGGGTGTGTTCACCGCCACAAATGTTTAAAAGTCAAAACCATGACTCTGTTGAAATGTCTGTTCCCATCTAACTCTGTTAGCTATTATGATGTTTTTTTCCCTCATAGTTGTGACAGTAAACGCACCCCCCACATTGTTGTGCTTTTTTTCTTGAGCGTAATATGTGACAGCAAGCTGTAAAGTTTAAGGCGGTGATTGGGTAAACAGACAAGGCTGGCTATGCGGTGTCACATCACAGGTTACAGCATGTTCAAGGCAGTTCAGAACAACATTATGCTCTTTTCATTTCCAGCTGAACTTTATTTTCAAGAGAGAGTAAAGCATTCATATCTGGCTCCGAGCTCTCAACACCATGTACATATTCTCTGCCAGCTGATTCAACTGTACTACTTGTGTCAAAGTACAGGTACAGGTCTACTAGGAGTGACTTGTTCAAATGTAAAACAAAGGAAATTCATTCCTGATTTCACTGATCCCTGATCTGATATCATAAAATGGGGGAATTGCTTCTTTTTTTTCAGGAGTAAGTAGTTTAAATGTAACAGCATAGTCTAACTGTATTAATTGTGTTGGGAGCTTTATACCAGATACTAATTCAATTTGAAGGGTCACCAAAATGTTTCAGTTAGTTCATTTTACACAGTCAGGGTGATGCATATGTTACCAAATTCATGCAAGAGTTGGACAAATCTCAAAAAGGTGGTGCCATTCAGATTGTCTCAAATTGATTAAAAATCTTCCTTAACAAAGTTTAGGAAAAGCTATAAAAAAGGTGGAGCAAAAAGCTTTAGTTTAAAGACAATACAAAAGCAGCCCCTTTGGCCTGCACACCCAAGCACTTTCACAACTCAACCCTACACGTCGAGAGGAAGAGAATAAGACACAAGCAGAACAAACCTATTACCATTTTCAATAATCACATATTGATGAACAAGTCACAAATAGCCTAATCATATTTACCAAGCTGTGTAGAAGTGCTGATCATAGTTGATAGTCATTAATAGGAATAAGAACTTCTTTGTGTGGTATGTGCCAAGTCATCCTCAAAAGCCTAAAGGTATTACATAAATAGCAAATCTAGCATCAGATCAGCACTCCTAGACCTAAGGCTTGATAGATTAAGATCCCATTTTATTCACATCCCAATGCAGATGAAAGTGAACAACCCACATTTAAACAAACTGTTATAAACCAAACAGGGCTGGGAAATGATTTTGCGAAACAAACTCTGCGAACATTTTGGAAAAAAATCCCTCACACCTGTGTTTAAATGTGACTCGACTTTCTAAATCTATCTTCTTTACGCACTGGGTACTGAGTAAATGGGGCCAAAGGCGAGTGTGTTGGCTCCTTGTACAGCAGTTAATTCATCCCCACCCACATCTTTAAATATGAACATAACATTTATCACAACAGCCATGGATTGTACACTGCCTATTGCTAGGTTGGCCAGACTTATTAAGTAGCATGGTAACCTTGTAAAATAAAATTCTGGCTGAACCACGTTGCTTGTAATCTCCGCCCCTGCCATTGATAAAATATTAACAAAATATTTACACATAAAAATTCCTACGTCTGTTTTTTTTTTTTTGCTCATCCAAGGCTTTAAAAAGATAGATTCATATTGGTTTGTGCTTTCATATGTACGTTTAATGTCATTTTCCTCAGATATAATCTAACCCTGAAGTTTTACAAAAGATATTATTTCTGCATCATCAGAGATTGTCCTTGTACAAGATTGTTCTTCTTTTTGATAAATTTGAGATATAAAGCAGTTAATGATAGTCGAGTACAGTTGTTTAAGTTGTGGTACTGGCTTGCAGGTAGCAGAACAGAAAGCTGGTTAAAGGCCCGAGTTGAATACTTTAAAAAATCCTTCCTTTTTTATACTCTTCCCTCAGTTGCCTGCAGATTATTTTGGCACACAGTTACAGTGATCTCCATCAGCTTGTGTGTGTGGAGTTTGTCAAACATTTGGAGCTAAACAAGCATTAGTAAAACAGTGACTTCCTCAAGACAATGAGGAAGGAAGTTCTAACAGCATTCAAGGTGGCCTCGGGTGTTTTGATTTCAGCACATTTATCTCTCCATCTACAGTATATTGCATAGTGTTGATGGGAGAGACAACTGAAGTGGCTCTTTTAACAGAGTGGTTGCCCCTCAAATCCACTTATATGTTAGCAGTTCTTTGTGTTTTGAACACATCTTCTCTCCTCTCTTGGTCTGGCATTTTATCCTTTCTATGGGGTTCAGATAGCCAACAGTCTAACCTCATGCCTGACTGACTTTTACCCTTTCACAGTGGGCTGCCCAAGAATATTGTTAACATCACAACCATCACAAATACAAAAAAAATTATTCAAATGCAGTCACCAATGACATATAAAAATGACATGACTAAGATGAGACACTTAGCCACGCTTTTGTATTTTCGAATCTTTTTCTTTTTGATCAAACCAACCTTTTCCTTCCGTCTCTTCTCAGAGCAGCTCTCACTGTTCTCATCGCAATTGTTCTCTTGGCTTCCCCAGCGCTTTCTTCTCATCCCATTCGATTCCTCAAACCCTGTAGCAGTCCTTTTTCCCCCCTCTCTTTTAGTGCCTACTCAGTGCGGTGTGTGTGGTTTTCATGATGGTTGTTCTCTCCCTCTGTCTCCTGGTGACTAAAGAGGTAGTTCCACCAGCTCCTGGAGTGGTGCATCTGTTTGGCCGTCCCAGCACTCCTCGCCTTCTTCATTTCCTGCACGAAATAGAGACACAGTGTAAAGTGAAAACTAATCAGCTATACCAGGAAAAGGCTAATTTTGTTGCTGATTCCCATGTTGGATTAGGTCATAATATGGTCCTATTCCTTTACCAAAAAATAATCACCACCTTTAACTATACCATTCATACACTATATCTACACACTCACGGATGTCTTTTTTTCTAGTCCAATTTAAACCCATCTTTGATCCTCTCACTCCTCATTCTCACCCCTTTATCTAGCAGGCTGTCAAACTCATCGCTCATCCTCCGGAGCTGCCGGCCGTATTTCTTGGCTGCCCACAAGGCAGGGGGAGCTGACTTGGACCGTCCCCTAAATGGAGCTCCGTCAGTGGGTGTACCAGCCTCATCTTCCCCCCTAGCCTGGAGCTCCTCGTCTCTGGAGACAGTGGAGGCGTGGGACTCTGAGTTCAGCCTGATTCGACCAGTCCCTACACGGGAGAGACAAAGGTGAGAGGGTTTCGTATGTGGATAAACCACAAATAACATATCTGTACTGCTTTGAATAGAGCTAGAGCTATTCTAAATGCAAATTGGGGGAGTTTATCTTTCAACTAACAATGCAATCTCATTTAAATATCCATCACAGTATAACAGAGAAACCAGGCTCAATTTATAAAAAATGAGGCCTTAGAGATGAAGCTAAGAAATGGCAGCACAGCAAAAGGGGAGAAAAACAGATGGAGTAATGTTGGAGAAAGTAATGAGTGAGTGGTTTGATGCACTGATATGAAATGTTTTTTACTATTTTGTGCAAGAACTGCATTGCAGCAGCTCTTAAAGAAGACTAGATTGGAGCAGAAAACATAATAGAGTATTGCTTTCTTTTTCTACACAAACTCCAACTATCATTAATAACAAGCAAACAAGCAGTCGTGGGTTTAGGTTTTAACAATACACCACTACCCAAGTGAAT
Organism: Centropyge bicolor; assembly: GCA_037975185.1. Lineage (NCBI taxonomy): Eukaryota > Metazoa > Chordata > Actinopteri > Pomacanthidae > Centropyge > Centropyge bicolor. The sequence continues at coordinate 1,686,014 of JBBMOC010000030.1, forward strand.
TTTAGCATATTGCAGTTCAAGCAATTTTTAAATACTTTAAAAGGTACCTACACCAAAGATTTCCTGACTCTCAAAGCCTTGATCATCACACCTGAATTGTTACTAAAAATGCAATCATGAAAATATGTATTTACATTTACAGAATTACTACATACCCGCATGTATACTGTCACTGTGTTTCTTTTATCAGCTGTTCATATTACCTTTGATTGTATGTTTTGATCATGATTATTTAATGCTTGCTAATTTCAACATCGGGAAACACCAAACAAATATGAGGACAGGATCATTTCATTTCAAATATTGTAATATTTTTGGTTTACATGAGTGACTGTATTGATGAAACACCGCTGTGTTGAAAATCAAGCATGTTTGAGACTTTTTTGAATTCGAGCATATTCAGAACATTTTACAAACTTTGAGGACCTTGTATGAACCCTGATATTGAATCCTCATGGATGCTGAATAACAATGTCATATTTTTGAGCATGGAACCGCAAACACTGCTGACAAGTGAAGCAGAAATACAACAAACTCTGTTTTCTTCTGTCTGACAGTGATTTTGGTGTGTGCCCATCTCGTATTACACATGGGCTAAGTTTGGATTGACAGGCAGAAAAGTAAATCGAGCGATAAAGCAAGATAAACATTGAGTCCCAGCTGGAGCAGTTTGTGGTTAAGGATGCTCAAACATACTTTGACAGCTTTAGCAACCCAAAGTAAGAACATGCCAAGGCATCTTCTGTGGCAAATTTTCTGCTCAGTGTCCAACCAGAACAAGGCCCTCTACTCATCTCCTTTCCAGCAATCTTTTGACATTTCCTACCTGCCATTCTGAGCTCAGGTAGGGTAAGGGAGTGGCGCTGAGGAACCTGCTTCTCTTCCCCAGTTGATAATTGGGTCTTTTCTCCTTCCTCTACCTCCTCCGATGGCTCTGACTCGCTGTCACTGGAAATGGTGAAGTTTGAAGCCATGGAGACATCTGGAGAAGTAAGATTGAAGAAATATTAGAATGAGGGACACAGTACAAAAACACTAAATTCCTATATATTGCAGACATGGTAATATCTAGCAGATGCACATGCTGTGTTAATGTTAATGACTTTTAATGTTATGAATCCCACAGCTGGGGGATAGTAGTGTTTCTTTGCTCTTGACCGATCTGAGAAAACAGATAGAGGGCATGTTGTCCAAAAATATTTGTTCCCATACACCAGATCTCTGTATTATAAATTAGAGCAAGGTGCAAAAAAGTGTCTATAAAGCAATTATACTACCATTTGAATGTCAAACAACACATTAGCTAATCATGCAAGGATCATAAAATGGCATCATCCATTGTATGGCTGATGCTGCCCCTATCTAACACACCCAGGCTATCTATTTAGCCTCGGTGTCCCTGATATTAGCCAGTCCAAAGGTATTCACAGAGTAACAGCCAGTGACACAGATAACCGACTTGTTTTAACAACGCAGGCTAATATTTGATCCGAGGAAAGACTTGTTGTTATGCTGTGATTAAACCAGCTAACACACCTTCTTCCTCCGGTCAAGAAACAGAGTCGCTTGTTTTGTTGTTGTTGACTGAAGAGGACAAAAGAAACTTCCGAGAGGGCGGAAGCTGCTGAAGAGGCTCTATTAGCTAGCAAACTGTGTGAAAAAATGTATTATGAATAGCTTTCCTTACCCGAAATCTTTATAGTTTGAGGCCGGAAAGTGCGACTGTGTCTTTAGTTGTCCTCATGCGGACGCAGCTGTTGTTTTTGTAATCGGCGTCTTGTCTTTCTTACTGTACAACACAGTTTAGCTCCTCGCTCGACCAATGGCGTCGCCGCACCGCCGCTGCGCGCTGACGTCACTGTTGCGAGCTAGGACTGGGCTGGGGCTTTGTTTGTCTCACCGGCGTGACGTAATGTTCAGTGTAGAGGCGCAGCTGGATTTAGGTCAGGTCATATTAATCTCGACCCATTTATTTTCATTTCTATCAGAGGTGGAGTTGAGAACCTGCCCTTACTGCACTTTTAGTACAGTGAAAGTAGTAATATCACAGATTTATAATAGTTCAAGTAAAAGTCACCAGAATGTGCTTGAATTCCTAAAAGTAAAAGTACTTATTAAGTAATAGAATATCCTGCATTATTGTATTAATATTACTGATGTGTTCATGTATAAGCAGTATTTCAATGTTGTGGCTGGTTCAGGCAGAACTGACTTTGCCTGCTTTGTAAAACTTAATACCTTAATAATTAACCGTGTGTGTTTGTAAAAAGTAGCATCAAATAGAAATACTCAAGTAAAGTACACATATGTCTAGATTGTGCTTAAGTTGTCATTAGATGTACTTGTGCTGTTGATTGTATCACATGCTCTTCCTTGACAGATGGTGTTAGCTGTGTTAGGTTAAAAGTTTGTTTTTTCATTCTTCACCTTGGAAAGAGCAAAGTAAATAACTGGACATACATACTGTACATGCAGGACACACACACGCACAAACAACACACATTACACACACTGTACATGGAAATACCTGTTTGGGCTTGGCTCATGGGTTGCCTGCTCATATTAAGTCAGTCTTCTCGATCTTCCTCTCTGAGAGGGATTTGCAGACAGCAGGAAAAAAACAAAGGCTAAAGATGACTCAAAAGGAAATTAACAGGGAGAGCAGAGCCCATGTTACACAACAGTTATATGAGATTTGCTTTTGGCAGATGTTGTGGCTGATAAGGAGAAGGTGGGGCAAGAGAGAGCAGGCATGGAAGTGTAAATGCACATAGATTATGCTGGACATGACTAAATAGTCCTCTTGTAAAATCTTTTTCATTTATATAAGATTTGTTACACATCCATGAAACTGATAGCAAGAGGGAGAAGTCTTGTCTTCTTTTTTCTTCTCTTTTCTCATCTTCCTGCCTTCTTCCTAAAATGCATAAGATTATGGAAGGACAGAAACTCTCACTGATCAGTTTGTTGTCATGCCTTGTGTGAGCAGCAGGTGGGGAGGCAGGACTGCAAATTGCTCTGTCCTGTCTTTTGCTGAGCTGTGTTCCTCTTTGGTCACACTGCCTCATCTCTTGTCACAGGTTGTATGGTTTCTTGCAAAATTGGAAAAATCCCATGAGTTCCACTTTTAATTACATGTGTATACTGTAATTACATATTTTGCAACATGTAGGAAATGTTTCATGATGTAAGGATCTGGATTTTCCATGATGATTGCATTATAAAGTCTACATCATTTAAAAACTGTTTCTCGGTTCCTGAAAAGCTGGTACTGCTTGAAAAACATGTACTTTATTGCAAAATCATCACAACAGAGCAATCCTGTATATAGGGTGTGTATGGCACTGTATATCCTCCACTCACAGTCTCTCTACTTTGCTCTTTTGCACTTTCCTAACATCAACGCAGGCGAGTCAACCATGTAATTATCTACCATTTATATCTAGGGCTGCCTCTTAGCTCCTCTCTTCCTCCACCTCATTCTTCCCTCTCCCCTCTCACATATCAAGAGCCTCTTGTGAGATTAGAAAACAAAATGAGTCTGTTTTGCAAAGTCAGTAAGTGACACTTGAGTAGGAGGAGCAAAACTGTTTTTTGTGGAAGCTGCTCGCGGGATTCGAGGCGATGTAATGCAGCTTTCTTCTAATTCGCCGTATCCAAATAGAACTAATGTGAGTTTCTAAGCTTAGACAAACATGCAAAGTCTGCACAGTCAGCTTTTCATACGCTGGCGTAAGGATGGAGCAGCTCGAGAGAAAGGCTGTCGAGGCCTGCCTCTTCTGAACTCTATTTTTGGAGGGATTATAGAAATAATACATGGGGAGTTCTCTTTTTGGTTGGATTTGGGCGCCGTTTGAGAACCATACAGTTATTATTATCCATTTTAATCTGTATGTGGTGGGATGTGTGTGTATGTACAAACTCACTTTGTAGCATTCAAGAACTAGAAAACTAGCGTCCATAAGAGTATGTGAGTCAGAAAAGCTGATCTTACACAGTTTCTCCTACAAGCTGGATCACTTTTACACACATACATGAATGCATGGGCAGAGTGTGTGTTTGTGTAGAAGTCTGCTGGATTGGAGTGTAATCTGAAAGAGCCATACAATTAGCATCCATTTATATCCCGCTGTACCAACCTCGCCCTGCCTCCCTGCCCCTCATCTGGCAGTTATTTTGGGAAACGGAGGCGTATGCGCTCCCACACTGTCTCAAAACCACCACTCACTGTGTGTGTGTGTGTGTGTGTGCGTCCGTGTGTGTATGTGTGGCTGCTTGAGAGCAAATGCTGTGGCGTTTCCAAGCGGCTCCCAAAATGTTCCTTCCAATTTAATGCCAGGACACTGCCTGTCTGCTGCCGCTGCAGCTTCACTCACTGTCCTTTTGAAATATTTCCCCCTCTCTGTGGACCCCGGCTCAGTCTACGTGGGAGCCGAGGAAGATGCAGAGCAGGTTTTGAATTATTTGAAGTGGGAGAGCTTAGAGAGAAGAAAGGAAAGTTGGTGAAGGGGGGGAGAAAAGAGGATGATTTTGGTTTCCCAATTCTGAAAAAGATGAGAAGCACGCCCGAAATACAGACAGTGTGCACCAGACATGGAGAGCGGAAGAGACGCAGACAAGGGAACAGAAAAAGCCACGGATGAAGAATCAAAAGTAAAGGCAGACCAAGAGATGAGAGAAGTGTCTGAGAGCGCAGGGAGACAATTAAAGTAATAGAGGAGCAGAAAAGGTGGCAGTAAATGTAAGACTTTTGGAAGACTGCCAGGCGGAAATCAGAGAAATGGCACAGGTGTAAGAGACAGGAACATGGAAAGAGCAAACTTAACCTACATCAGACTGACAGGCAGACAGACAGGCCTCCAGTCCACCCATTCAACTTCGTCATGGCTCTCACTACATGCTCATTACATACAGACCGCTCCCTTACTGTATAACTAAGCCACTCTGTGATCACAAGGGTGACATACGGCAGCTTTCTAATTCCATCCACTCCACCCTTGTGCAGCCCGCCGGTCTTGTAATCCAACTCCTCTTAAACTAAAGTTTTGGACTGAAAATGGGTCGCTGCCTTTTTCTCCAGTGGATAAAATTCAAAAATGCACCGCTCAACAAGACATTTGATGGAGGACTGGTGTTGAAATCTTTGTCTTCTTTTGACAAGTGAAAAATCTGTCACAGGGTTGAGGAAACTCTCCTTTCCCCAGTGCAAATAAAGTTTTGAGACGCTAACTGTTGTTTCTTAAAAGCCTTCAAATGTTAAAGGAGTAGTTCGCTCTTGTATCATATGTGGTTTAACCTAAATTAACTGTGCCCATACTTATCAGACAGAGAAAGCAAATAAACATACTTCCCCAAAATGTTGAACTATTCCTTTAAAGAAATATGCCATGAAATTATAAACAGGATAAGGACAGGATAACTTTTTCTGCAAGAACAAACTCTATATTTAGTCTGTCCTTTGACTTCTGGCTTGACTAAATGTTAGAAACCACGTTTAAACCTGTAATCAATCTCTGCCTTGCTTATAGTGGACACACACACACACACACACACACACACACACACACACACACACTCCCACTCATGCCTGTTCTCCATCTTTTCAACTCCCAAGTCTTTTCAACTTAAATTTTCAACCAGCCCCTTCTTCAACCCTCTAATATCATCAGTTATGGTTGGGCTGTTTTCATGTGGTTGGAGTGGTATGTGCACCCTCAGAGTGTTAATGGAGATATATATACACGCTGGTCTGAAACATATGTTCTCCATATGTGAACTTTAAGATGTACACTGGTGCAGGCCTGTCATTATAATGACAGTTAATGAATAGATGTATATAGATAACCATGTAGGTGTGAGTATAGATTTGCACAACTTCAGGTTTTTAATTATTCACAGTTTGCTACAACTAAATAAAAGATCATTAAGCAAACATTGCTATCATCACAACATTGTCAGAACGGAGCTTTAATTGTGTGCAGTTAATTTAGCTTTTGTTGGCTAATCAATTTATGGTTATCACTGTGAAGCTCTGCCTGCAGCAAAACATGTTTTCATGCTTCGCTTAGTTATCGTGGTGGTAGAGTCATACAGTCGAGCCATTTCCAATTCCCTTGGCCAATTAAATCCTAATTAAGTGTAACGCTGAAGTCTTTAATCAAAGTAGTGGGGTGAAAATTTAATTGTAAGGAACAGAATAGATGTAATCTATTACTTTTACTGAACAACCTGGACTAAAGAAGTTTGTTTGGACAGAGTTGATTGAATTAACTAATATTTGTTTCTTGTAGTCAGAAATGAGCTATTCTACTATTCACTGACAAGTTATGAATATTATATTGTGTAGGTTTATTTTAGTTTTACATATTAATGGCTCTATGACTTTAAAAAGAGACAGGGTTCTATCTCTAACTTGGCTTAACGTGATTACACCTGCATAGCCGATCAGTCCTCAGAACAAACACAGGAGGCTCAATCAACTCTTTACTTTGTCGCCTCCCTGCTTCGTGACAGCAGCTACAGGAGCTGAAAAGATCAATATAAGATAACCTGCAATGAGAACTTTTGAAATCTGAAATGAATACTTTCGTTTAAGGCATTGTGAATGACTCAAATGCAAACTAATTTTTTTATCTTATTGGAACTCGGTGTGACTCAAGTTACTGTGTTGACTTTAGACATGACAGCAATGAAGGCCAGACTCTTATTATACTGGAATCCCATTAAGATTAAGGTTTCTAGAGAGTTAGTTTCTCTCCATGCTCTTAAGCAGACACAAACTAACGCTTGTGACGACATCTCCAGCTCAGACGCTGACAAAACAAGAGATCAGAAGAATAGCAGACAGGGAAAAATAGGACAAGAAGAGAAAAGCATCTGCAGAAACACAAGAGAATTTTTTTTTTTGACATTTGCTTTCATTGCTTTAAATTGCATTGTGAGTAAAACTTCATGAGCTGCATTGTTAGTTCGAATCTCTGAGTGAGACTCTTTGATTTGACCAAAAGTTTTCAACTAAAACTAACTAAATTGTTGTCTGTGCCAAAATGCCTTGCAATATACAACTCTCTTCAGAAATTATAATAAGCATTGCTTTCTTTTTTAGAATTCTAAAAATATGTTTCATAATGTTTTGATATCATATATTTAGAGTGCCGTTACATCATAGCCAGTGACGCTGATGTTCTGTTTAACAGCTATTCAGTCAGGTGATGCCTCGTGCCTCTGTTTTCCTTCCCCTTCTTTCACAAGGAGAGAGATTCATCCATCCTCCTTAAAGAATTTCTTTGTTTTGTTTTGACAGTGATGAGAGGCAGGAAATTGGATGGAGAGGCACAGCGTGGTGCAAAACAAGTTGCATTTTCAGCTCCGATGAGACTACACCATATCTGCATTAGTAGGTCTGTCTTCCTCATTGCCTTGATCCTCTCCCCCTCCATCTTTCTCATTTCACCTACTCACATGCTCTCGACATTTCCCCCTTTTTATTATTTCACTGTCTTCCATGCCTCCGCCCTCATGCCTCCATCACTTTTTGTCCATGTGTGCCTTTCTCTGTTTCCTCTCTTCTCCTCCCTCTCATGTCTGCACCACCTCTCATCCCTTTCTTGCACTTTCAATTCTGCCTCCCTTTTCTCCCCCCCCTCCATCCTTTCCTCCCCCGTTGCGTATCTGGGTTGCTGTCTGAACTAGTTCATGCGGAGCTTGCGAGCTGATGGCGTCATCGCCCCTGTTTAATTGATGTTGTTTGATAGAAACAAGCTGCTTGTCGGACTCAGTCAGGTGGCAACAAAATCTTAAGAGCATGACCAGAAGCAAGAGCGAGTTAAAATCTAGAGTTGAGTAAAACTTTTTGGAGCGACTGCGATTTTGCATTTGGACTTCAAATTACATTCTCACACCATGTGTAACTTTTACCCTGATAGTGCTTTTACTTTGCAAAAGTTGGGAAAAGTAGCTGCAAAACACTGTTGAGGCAATTACATTAACAAACCATTGAATGCTAATGAGGACTTCCACCGACTGTTGGCTCCGGCTCGTCCCAGTCAGCAGAACTAGAAATGGGATAAGCAACTGTAACATTAGCATAACAATACAAATCTGCTCAAAAATAATAAAATAAAGCCTTTGATAGATGGCCATCATTACAAGGAAAGGAATAGGAACACATTTGCCAATAACCCATAGTATTTTTCATCCCGCTTCTCTTCCTTAAAGCCCTTTATATTATCCAACTCAGCTCTGTCTTTGCAGGTCCAGTATCTGCTGCAGGCTCCTGGACATTTGCATCAATTCAAAAATGTCACCAAACGGGGATACATCCCCATTTTACAATATCATAAAGCACAATGCAATAGCTCCAAATTGCAACGTTAACATAACTCACGTATAAAAAGAATGCAAGGCGCTTGTGTCCGTTCGCTCGTGTGCTTCTGCGCGTTAGCGTCCGTGTGATATGAATCATAGTGAAAGGTCAGTATTGCTTGAGGGGAGAAGAAACAGAGGAGACAGAAGTGATGAATTGCACTTTGGGACCATTTTGCTCGCAACACCCCAGGTTATATTGAACTGCGTGAATGTGTGTGTGAGACACAGGGCGATGGAGCGCAAGTGCACGCACGCATTTAGATCTGTTGCACCTGTATGTGTGTTTCTATTTAAAAATTGTGTGTGTGTTTCTTACTGTGGGTGAGCAGAGACACAGTCAGAGGTCATATCTATGTGTTGTTTAGTGTGTATACATAAGTTACAGGATAAATCAAAATTTGATGAGTGTGTGTTTTTGCAGACCTATACCATGAAATACATGGTGTGTCTGAATTGCATCTTGAGTTTCAAAAATACACATGCATGTTGCAATCCTGCAGGGCACTCCCATGATTATAGAAGCAATTGTAAAGTGCAACTTCCCCTTGTGACTTCGTTCACTTGCAGCCACTTCTCATTTATAATTTTTAGGGCACAATTATGCAACAGCGACAAAGTGCAGAAGAAGCTCAGACACAGTTAGACAGAGAATTTGTTGATCTTGTTTGTGGTGATCTATAGAGGAAGCACTTCTTGTTTGGAGCTGACGTTCGGTTTCAGACGACAGCTCAGTGCCACCTTTGGCAACACAGGCGTCATCCGGTCCTCAGAGTGCATTTTCGTTTTCATATTCTATAAACAGATTGCAGCGGGATCAGGCAGGATGCACGCGGGGATTCTGTGTTTGTGTGCCTGTCATGGATTTGATTGGTTTCAGCCTCCTGATTAATCAGCGGCTCCATTTCAGCGCTGATCAATAACCCAGCAGGCTGATGGAGGTGTTCTCCATCTCATCTGACGATTTTCTGTTTGTGTCTCAGCAGGCTAAGAAAAAAAAAAAAAAAAAAGTGGTTGTGTGTCAGTGGATGGACCCGCAGCACATGGAGTGTGTGAGTGTTTGTGCACCTAACGGTCGGTCCCAGAGACGCATAAGCACATAACAATCGACTTTTGTTGTGTTTGACAGCCAACTAATGGCCAGAACGCCGCACGACAGATGCTTTGCTGCACTTGTTCGGCCGTTAGTGCTATAATAACCTGAAGTGGACACAAAACAATCATGAGTGTGGGAGCACGAGTGTGATTCTGCATCCGTGTGTGTGTGTTGTTTCACATGTCTAAAATGTGACTGCGGGTGTGTGTACAAGCAGGTAAGAATTTATCTTCCCGCATACGGCTGTGACGCTTCCATCTTTTCCCTTTCAAATTATCGGGGCTCATTTGCTCGCAGTCCTCCTCATCATCATTTAGTTGTGTTTCACTGCTCCCCTATGGACCATACTCAGCACGACTTACAATTGCTTCAGTGGCCTGACACAATGAGTCTGAGGCGGCTCATGAATAATCAGGAGCCAACAAAGCTTTATAAAGTTAGAGATAAAGCAGAATGGCTTGATTAGTGGGGCTACAGTGTAATCATGTCCAATATTTGAGCTGTCTTCACGAGTACATAAGAGGATTGTGAAATGGGATTTGGGAAATCTGGCCCCTATTAGCCTTTATTTACTGAAGATAGATTCTCTAATCACACTAGCTCCTTTCCAGCAACACTCTGCTACAAACACGCCTTATGATACTCTCAGGGAAGCGCTAAAATACGCTGCTTCAAGAAGTGAAAGTGATGCGATTACCATTTTAAAACAACAAGTTTGCATGTTTTTAACACTTATTGTGAAATAGGTTTATGCTGTAACATGGAAACTGTGGTAAAAAGGTCAGAATGTTATTGTGTGTTGGCTTTAAAGCAGCTGTTCGGCTTTTGGGAAATTTGTTTCGCTCCCTTGCCAAGAATTAGATGGAAAGATCGATAGCACTCTCATTATCTAGTTTTCATCCACCACAGAGAAAAAAACAAGTACTTTCACTCCCAAACTTTGGTATAAGAACAGGTTTGACTTAGTAAGGCAGCGAGGGAGCGGTTTGAAAACCACCATTTGTCATTAACACACTTTGTTTTTTTCCACAGCTTGAACAAAACCTCTAAAGCTCACAATTAACCTGTTTCATCTTGTTTGTTTAGTTTGTAAAGAAGATGAAGCGTAAAACCGAGACGGCCAAAAATACCACTTATAAAACCACAGCTTTGGCATTTGTACAGCTTAAACAAACAAGATGTCACGTGCTAATTAGTGAGATCTGGATGTGCTTGTAGGTGGGTTTTATTACCTATGGACAGAGCCAGACTAGCTCCTTCCAGACATGAGAGTGATGCCAACTTTTCATCTTACTTGTGGCAAATAAGTAAATAAATGTATTTCTCAAAATGTCAAACAATTTCATTACAGTACAGCCACAGGTGTCTGTTTTAGCTGTAGATCAAATGCATGTTGAATAGAAGACACATGCTAAATTTCTGAATGCAGTACAGTAGGAAGTGAGTTGTATTAGGGATTTGTATGAGGTGCGTTGAATGCGGCTTAGACCAGCTTATATTGACTGCAAAGGGGACAGGTGTGGGGAACAGCGATGAGGGTCAAACCAGCGTGAAGAAGAACCAGCTTAGTTTTTAAACCTGCTTTTGCACCACACTGAATTGTTGTCTTCCAAGGTCTGTAGAAGACATGACAGAGAGTCCAAAGCGAACACGAAAACTATGGCTGCTAAGAAAGCGTCCCTGTGGAAAAATGCAGAACAGGTGTCAGAGCCTTGGTATCAAAGGAACCTTCATTTTCTACTTTTATATCCCTAATCTTTAATTTTCCCACTGGGGCTGAGGTAACTTAATAATTTGGATTGGAGTGTGTGTTTATCAGCATGAAGATTTGGGAGGCCGGCTGTCAGCTTGGGACCGACTAATAAGCATCAACTCAAAATGAGTCCGTCCTTGACTAATTAAAGTAGGTAACGTCTGTAATGCAAATGTGAAATCTCATTATTTCTTAGAAACACAATATCGGCAAAGAAAGATGAATAAATATAATAACTTATTGATGTAAATTGGAGAAGAAACATACATTTTCTCATACAGCCAAAAAGGGTCTTGAGGTCACAAGCAACAGTACATATGTAATGTACTCAGCAAGGAAGCGGTAACAAAGTGAGTGATGAACTTACACAACCATCAGAACTGTGTGTGTCACAGTTGTCACGAGACAAGCTGAAGAAGCATCTTAATATTTCATGGAGAACAGCAATTATCCTCCAGGCGGAAACAGTTCACGCTTTCAGAGACTATGCACGACAGCGTAGCGTCGACGTTCTCAGCTATATGGCGGCCTGCTTATTCTCTCATTGCCATAGAAACTGGGTGGAAATGAAGCTTTCTCTCTCAAGATGTCGTTGTAGTTTGTTTGGCAATGTAGTAGTGAGGCAGGCCGACACACACTTCGGGGCGATGGGGGAGGGTTAATAGGCGCTGAATCTGTAATGCTTTGATGCTGCGCTGAGAGGAGGAAGTGCAGCAGAGTTGGGAAGCACATGGTGGACTTGTTGTATTGGAATCAGTTTTTGTAATCTGAATAGAAGATACTAAGAATCTGGCACAGTGACTCACAGTGAAAGCTTGATTTTTTGCTTTAATAAGAATTTTGTAGTTCGATCTTTACTTCAAATTTTTTTAGAGTATGTTAATTGACATTCATTAACTAGAATTTCATTCATCAGAAACAGTGGAGTGTTTGAAGCCATCTTGTCTACATTGTGTGTTAGATGCTTGGTTGTAGTGATTCACCTTTTACGTAGCAGTCAACTGGGACTCCCCCTACACCAATAGGCAAATTGACATTTCTAGTCAGGTGACATGAGCTGCCTCGGTGCTTCAGTTAAGGGCAGTTAATCAATGACTCCTAGCAGTCAGTTTGTAAAAGAAACATCGACCCCCAACAAAACAGTATTTGTGGTGACATTCTTGTTCTTTTTTGGTTGATTTTAATTGTTTTTGTTTCTCTGGCAAGAATTGAAATTCAGAACATTATAATTAAAGCCTTTGCTCCATCTACAGCCAGTGTCTTCTCAAGCAACCTTTCTCTTAATGAGTCTCACTGCTACTAAAGAGTGAATCTCCATTTCAAATCAACCTGATGGCTGATGTTGAGATCTTTTAAACACGGCCTCATTTTGACAGCAGAAAGAAATAAGAATAAGATGAGAATAAAATAAATAGAAAACACATTATTGATGTTTAGGTAGAATAGGAAATGGTTTCAAATTGTTTTAAATTTCTACATTGATAAGATTAGGGGGTTAAGGTCATCATGGCCTCAATGATACCAACTTGGTTAAGCAAAGACAAAGGCCATGTGATGGTTAAAAGAAGGTCACGCTGAGTGTCAGTAGGAAAGAGGAAACGAGCAGCAGTCACTCGTGTCGATGTTCTTTCCTCCCTTTGCGGACTTTCCTTCATTTATGTTTCATCAGAAAAGAAAGCTTTGAATACACTGAACATGATCAGATCTAACAGAGATGATTCTTCCTCAGTAGTTCCTAACAAGTATTGTCTGTGTAGCCCCAGCATCATGTTTATTATTAAAAACTATAGCACCCATTTTCTTTTAACCCTTTGAGCCCTAAGCTATTTTTCATGCCTCTGCTCGAAAATTACATACCCATAATAAAATGAGTGTATCTCTGCAACCACAATGTCTATCTCAATAATTCTTGTGTCATAATAAAGGGAACACTTGTAAGTTTTGTTCAGATGTGTAAATATCAGTATATATGTTACTGGGTAAGAGTTAATGAAGATAGCACACAGCACAAATGGAAAAATTTTACAAGCACTTTTAGGATAATAATGCCTTTAAAATGATCCAGCTGCAGCTCTAAACCTCTACCACATCATAGCACAATATGTGTGCATTCTCTCGGCAAAGTTTGACTCTGATAAAGTGAAGCAAAAACTGTGTGTAAAGCCGATAAAACTAGTATGAAGCGTTAGAGCCAATAGAATACAGGGATAGCCACCAAAGTGAGATTGACAGCACTGTTAACCAATTAGAACGCGTGGGCCAGCTTGCCTTGCGCCCCGCCCAATCCCGTGCCCCCCCGTAGGTAAACAAAGCCTCCCAGAGACATCACGGTTGTTTGCATTGTGGCCCAGGAAGCAGTGCTAACTGTTTTTGGTGTGGATTTACCTATGGAATTTACCGACAAACAAACTTTTCATGGCGAAACAGCTAAGGTAAGAGACGTTTTACGACTATAGTTTGACAAAGCGATTTCGGTTTTTGCTGTTGTTTGTGTTGTTTCTGGCTGTTGCTTTGGTTTTAGAGAGCTTTGATAGATATGGTTTGAATCTGTGGACTGTCTGCTTTCGTTTGAGGGGTTGTTTGTCCGTTTTGCATAAAGTACCTCAGCGCTACAGCCAGAAATATGGCGCGTGGGTTGACATGGTGGCGCTATATTAATTTCTATATTTGATAATTTATTTAGCTGACGTTTGAGCTGTGTTTAGTGCATGTAAAAATGGCTTATATATTCTTGTAGCCTAGGCTCTGCTGTTTAATTTGATGTGCAGCATCACTATATTCTCTCATGATAAGTGCATTGTTTCACACTATTTCTTTGTCTTACGCTCGAGAGTCCCCCTAGTGGGGGACCCTTGGGCTCAAGGGGTGATGAAGCCTCATATTTATGGTCTGTTTGATAAGATGAACCTTTTCAGTAGGAACTTGTGTGTTTGGGCTGTCGAGAGATAGATTAACAGAGTTTTGATTTTGGTCATTTTGTGGGTTTTCTGGCCTGTAACACAAACACTGCATGCCTTATCCTGTGAAAAGCAGAAGAGATGAAAGAGAATGTAATATCTTTGTCTTTCTAATTATTCTGAAGAAGAATATTTCTCCATTTGCGAGCAAAGGCCACTGTGTTATTCATTAATAAAGCTCTTTAATATTAGATGCCCAACCATTCACAGAATCCTCCGCTCTGTTCATTTGCAGTCTTTACTCTCTGCAGGGGCCGTAATAGAAATCTCTGTGTTAGCATGTGTGATGCCTGCCTGTGTGTGTTGTCCCTCCATGCATACTTTGCGCTCTTGTGTGTGCACGCATGATCCAATGTGCTTGTTTGTCCATCTATGAATTTGCAGTTATGCATTTAGCTGGAATGCATTTGGACACGGTTGGTTGTGTGTTCTCTCGGCGTACGCAAGAGTTCGGCTGGAAGTGTTCAGCGCTAGCTCGTGCACGCCTGTGTGTGTGTTTGTGAGAGATGTCCCCTCGGGGTGTGAATTAGCTTGCTGTGTAAAGGCCATGCTTCACGCGGAGACAGAACTCTGATCAACTGTGTCGAAAAGACGGATAATGCAAAACTACTCCCCTCCTCTCATTATTTACACCGACTCCGGCTCTCCTCCCCCTCCTCCTCCCTCCCACTCCTCTTCCATAGCACCCATCTCCCCAATCGCCTTCTAGCCTCCATCCTCCATTCCTCATCTCTCCTCTCTTTCCTCCCTCCTTTCTTTTCCTCCTCTCTTCTTTCCTCCCCCCCCCTTCTCTCCCTCATCCATCTCTCACCTCACCTCATCTCATCGGAGGCCATCCCTCTCCCCCCCCCCAGCTCCTCTGCAGAGAGGTGAGGTGAGGCGGAACGGCACTTATCCACTCCACAAATAAATTCCCAAACAACAGACTTTTAGGTCTCTGGTGAAATGCATTCACAATTCAAGCACCATCTCATCATAGTTTGAGTTTTGACTCCTTCATACTGACCTTTGACCTTTTTTCCAATGAAGGTTTTGAGGGTTTCCCAGGAAATATAGACTTTCTTCTTAACTTGCATACAGCTCAACTCATTAGTCAATTAATCAACTAATTTGATAATTGATTAACCGTTTTGTGCCTTTATTAGAAAACTGCACTAAAGAGATGACAGGAAAACAAACAAACAAAGGATGTTTTTGTTTTGTCTTTCATAAAATCGACAGTGATTTTTTTTTTCAGCATACACAAAACAAAATGGATGGAATTACTTTTTAGTCAATGCAAAAATATCTGAAACAAAAACAAATACTTCCATTAGATTGTGTGTGTGGTTTTAGCTTCTCAAACGTGAGATGATTTAGACCTGATTTTTGACATTTCATAGAGTCAACAATCGATTGAGTAAATAATCGTTGGTTTCAGCCCTGAACTGGCAAAAGGCACAAACTTTGCCTCTCCCTCATTCATTCATCCTCTTTCTTTACTTTGTTTTCACCTCTGTTGCTTCTCAGCTCTGCAGTTTCACTTCCATGTCATCTCTCCTCTCCTCTCCTCTCCAATGATCTGTGCTTATCAGTGCAGAGGTGATGCTGCTGGGAGTGCACGCTCCTTTGGTTCACATTCATCCTCTGAACCCCCACCCCCCCAGCTTCAACACACACTCCCACACATCCACAAACACACACAATAATAGCCTCTGTCTAGCTCTCCACCTCAACCCTCTACTCCAGCTCACATCAGCTCATCCTTGGTTCACACCTTTCATCCATTTTTCTCTGCTGTTGTTCTGCACTAGAGAGAGAGAGAGAGAGACAGAGAGAGAGAGAGAGACAGAGAGAGACAGAGAGAGAGACAGAGAGAGACAGGGACAGAGAGACAGGGAGGGGGAAACAGAGAGAGAGGGAGACATAGAGAAAGAGGGAGTGAGAGAGGGGGAGACAAAGAGACAGACACACACACAGAGAGAGAGAGAGATAGACATGTAGAAAGACAGAGACAGGGAGAGAGAGAGAAAAAACAGAGAGAAGACAGACATTGAGAGAGTCTGAGAGAGAGAGACTGACTGAGAGAGAGAGAGTCTGAGAGACTGGGAGAGAGAGAGAGATACTGAGAGTCAGATAGAGAGAGAGATACTGAGAGTGAGAGAGAGA
Organism: Centropyge bicolor; assembly: GCA_037975185.1. NCBI lineage: Eukaryota > Metazoa > Chordata > Actinopteri > Pomacanthidae > Centropyge > Centropyge bicolor. Next base: position 1,702,332 of record JBBMOC010000030.1, read on the forward strand.
GAGAGAGAGAGACTGAGAATCACATAGAGAGAGAGAGAGAGACTGAGAGTGTGAGAGAGAGAGAGACAGAGAGAGAGAGAGAGAGAGAGAGAGAGTGAGAGAGAGAGAGACAGAGAGAGAGAGAGAGAGAGAGGGCTCGGGAGCTAGTGGGTGAAGTGCGCTTGCTCCGTCTCCGCCGCCGCTTGAGAGGAGGAGAGGAGCCGTGTCTTCAGCTGCTGACTGAGGGACGGAGCGGAGGGAAGCATGAACATATAGACGAGAGCAGGATGAGTGAGTGAATGAACGGATCCCGAGCCGGGCTTCTTCCACACAACCGAACCGGTGAGAAGACGCGAACAACGTGTGTATTACTACTGTTACCGCATTTATTCTCATTGTTTGACTTCCTCTTATTGCCATATGTGAGCCGTGTGTGTGTGTAGCAGGAGACAGGAGTGTGTGTGCAATCACTTTGACAGCTCCGTTAATTGCAGCCGGTGGTGTGATGCGCACGGATCGGTGCATGCGTGCGTAAAAGACGGAAAGCGGAACGTGTGAGGGGAGAGATGAGGCAGGAGGTGAACAGGAGCGGGGGGGCCGAGGGGCTCCGGACAGCCGTGCACCACCGGGGGTCTGTCTCAGGTGAGCGCGCGCGGAGCCGTGGCCACGTCCGGGAGACGCCTTCACTCCGGCTCCGGTTACGCATCCGTCCGCTGGAGGGAGAGACTCTGCAGGGATGTAACCCGCCCGGTGCAGGCGGTGGCCGCTCAGGGAAGGATTAGAGAACATCATCGGGTCCGGGTCAGGGTGCACCGGAGCACAGGCAACCGGGGGACTGAAGGCAAACAGATTGACTGTGCAGACAGGGAACTCCGTGAGGTGGATGGAGGAAATATCAATGAAGCAGGATGAACATGGTGAAACCGAATCAATTGAAATACAGAATAGCAGCAGTTGGATTAATTGATTCACACAGCTCTAGTTTATGGAGTTAGTGATAATTCAATGTTTGTGAGCTGTTTTTTGGTTTTAGGGATGATAATGTTAGTTCTGATGATGGTGGTGGTTGAAATCTATTGTATTGTCTTTATTATTCAATTATTCATTTTCATCTACATCTTATGTGCATTATTCTCAAACTGGTGCACTGTTTACTGTCTTATCAGCTTTGATGGCACTGATGATGATGATGATGATGCTGGTGATGATGATAATGAGGAAGAGCAGAATAATGATGATGTGCTGGTGATGATGATGATGATGAGGAGGGGCAGAATAATGATGCACTGCTGATGATGATGGTGGATCTCTGATGATGGTGCTGCTGGTGATGATGATTATGTTGGTGGCATGATTATGGAGATGATCAAGATAAATATGGTTACACATTGATGGTACTGGTGATGATGGAGATGATGATGAGGAGCAGAGTATTGATGATGGTAGTGGTTATAATGGTACTGGTTATGACGATGAGGAGGAGGAAGAGCAGAATGATGATGACGGTACTGGTGATGATGATGCTGATGAGGAGGGGCAGAATGATGATGCACTGGTTATGATGATTGTGCTGGTGATGATGATGGTACTGGTTATGATGATGGTGATGATGATGATGAGGAGGAAGAGCAGAATAATGATGATGGTACTGGTGATGATGATGCTGATGAGGAGGGGCAGAATGATGATGCACTGGTGACAATGGTGGCTCTGTGATGATGGTGCTGCTGGTGATGATGATGATGATGATGGTGAGATGATGAAGATGATCATGACTATTATTATTAATATAGTGGTTAAGATGATAATGAAAATGGTTGTGGTGGGTTTTGATGATGATGATGATGATGAAAGCTGAGCAGGGGGCATAATGAAGATAAATATGGTTGCACAATGAGGAAATATGGTAGTAGTTCTGATGATGATCACAGGGATGATGGTAGTGATTGTGGTAGTAGTTTTTTGATAGTCGTGAAGCAAATGGCAGTGTGAGATGATGATGGCACCGGCGGAAGTTTTTATGATAATCATGATGACGGTGATGGTTTTATAATACCAGCAGAGCTAATGGCAGCATGATGATGGTGATGGGGACTTTTTCAACAATGATAAATAATTAACATAAAGACATGTCGCCCTCTCAATAATTCAAGCGCCCAAGCTGTCTGCTGAAATATAGGCTATTAATTTGCATATCTTAAACCATTTTCCAGCTTACATCAGCGATACAGAGGCTACGTGCTAAGCTGCTTTGATGCCGTCTCGCTGGCCGCTGCCACTGTCCAGTGGGCATTTACTAGAGCCAATGTGGGCCATGTCTGCAGGGTGGTGATACAGGAGGTGATGCTCTCAGACATGCAATGCTGTTTTCAGCAACTAGCAGAGGGTCAAAATATATTCATGTGTTTCCTGGCAGAAAGATTGAATGATTTAATGATTAAAGGAAAATAAAAGGGCACTTTCTTGAGTTAAGTTGTTAAGAAGCTGTCTGGTTTTTTAGGCCGCGACACAGAAACAAGTTTTTGAGACAAGATGAAACTTTGTTCATGATTCTGAGCAGATTTTCCAATAGCATCAGTTTGAGTTTAGAAAAAAAACTCAACCAGTTCATTTCGTGTATATTTTTACTCTCAACTCGCTCAGACACAGCGACAGTATGTTTTCCCCTTCCGTGTTGATTTTGTTCCATCGGTCCATTTATTCATCCCGGTTGAGCTGCGACTGTAAATGACTCCAAGTCCAGAGAAACCAGGTGTTTGGAAGGAAAAACACATGCATTTATTCATTATTTTGCGAGAGGCCTAATCCAAGAAATGTCAATATTGACATTGATTTGGTCGGGCTGTCACATTTATAGTCCACGTCTCGCTGTGTGTGCACGCGGATAATGCTCGCTGCCTCCGTACCTGCTAAGTCTCAGTGTGTTTGTGCTGTTGCCAAAAATACCCAAGACTTACTTTCTTTCTGTCTGTGGCTTCCTTTCCTGTGACTGCATCCTCAACTAATCCATTAATGACTTAAACAACACCCTCCCTCCCTCCCTCGCTGGAGGAAGGTGGTAACCCACATCCTGGCCTCTATTCTTGTCCATGTTAATCTGGTTATGTGTATCGCTGGCACCAGTCTCTGGTTACTTGTGTCGTTACCGATTACTGACCCCAGGGATCCTGCTACTGTCAGCATAGCGTGTCTGGCCAGGAGCTGGGAGGAACAGGAAAGTCCCTGTGGTCATAATCTTCTTCTCTCCTGTGTGTGTGTACATGTGTGTGTGTGTGTGTGTTACATGCTGTGACAGTGGGGGGTTGTTAGGACTGTAGATATATGCCTTGTGCTCTGAATGGTGCGGCAGGAGGACGATGATGTTGACAATGACTGGAAAGTTAAAAAAAAAAAAAAGAACTGTGACAAATCCACTCTAATAGGAGATAAAAAATGTCATTGCTTAGAAATTCTATTATTTAATAAAAACAGACGTTGAAAAGAGTAATTTTGGAAAAAGAATCTATAATGAAATAAAAATGAACTCCAGTGAAAAGCCTTTATTATGAAAATGAAAAACATTTCATAGTAAGTTGATAATTTCTGAATTAGTTCATGAAATAGAGGTTCATTTTACACAATTAATTAGTGTTATATTGTAATAACCATTTTATTCATTTAATAGTAAACACTTTGGGGGTTTCATATGCCTGATGGGTGCAGTGCAATATGGCCAGTTTCCCCCTGCATTTCCCCCCACAGGGATAATCATCTCAAGTTTTCTAATGGAATCGCCAACTGCATTTTAATTTTGCTTTCCTCGTGTTTGGAAATGGACTTGAATAAAAATTAAAAATATTCCACTCCATCTCCTTATAGGCTGTCGGTTTAATCAGGATAATTTCGGGAGGCATTTTAATCTCACCAGAACCTAAGTGAGTCCCCCCAGGAGACTTTAAAAAAGCGTGCAGTCCAGCTTCTACAGGTTGATTAATTAAGTCACTATAACAATAGAAAGTGAGGACAGTGATAGATTGTAGTGTTCATCTCTTCTCTGGCTGTGACACAAAGTCGTTGGCCTCTCCTGTTTTATTTTATTCAGTGTTTGACATTCAGGGAAGTCGATGCCCAGTACGCTGCCAGATGCCCAAACACCACATCACATATTGGCACCTCGACACTGGCTGGACCAGAGTCTACTATGAATGAAGGCCAAAGGGTGGCACTCATACTATCAGACTTGTCTATCAAAGCTCGCAACTTTACGGTCAGTGCAGGCATTCGTCAAATTCAGACATGAAATTAGAAAATGCAACATGACCTGCAGCCTGATCAGGAAGGACTTGATATAAGAGAAAAGATAAGATGTGTTGTGACTAAGAACTAAAAAAAATTTAAGATTAAAGTTTTGCACCCCGACCAAGTATCAGAGGTAACTAAATATTCAAATAGAAAATCACTTAGACAGAGGGCTTTGTTCATTTTTAACAGAGGGGATGGCCTGATGGAAACCCTCCTGGTTACATTTGAAACGCAGCATCAAAATTTAATAATTCTCAATAATTTATTGGTCATAGGTCCAGTCTGGACAGGATGGTGTCTCGGCCCCTCTGCCTATTAGAGACCTCGAGGATGACAGGTTAACAAGGGGGATGCATTTCAATCATTTTGCTAACAAGAGGGTTTGCGTCCCTCCTTACCCCCCCCACCCTCAAATCGCCTGCTGGATGTAACACCCTCTGAGTTTAAAAAAACCAATAAAGATGAGTAGTGCCGACCGACTATCACCCTGATTTCCCTCCTGGGGCCAAACAGGCTGGCTGGGCCTCTCACATCATTCATTCCACTCCGTTTCCAATCGCTCCCAAAGCATCACTTCAGGGATTCATTTGACACGCTTATTGCCAAATGGTGTGATTTCCAAGCTGGGCTGCAGTTTTTGATGTACCAACAGTGATCTCACTCACGCGGCAGACTGACTCGGCCCTCTCACACATGTGCACCTCGCTTAGTCCTTCCGAGGTAATGTGGCAAGTGATGAGCTGAGTTGTTAATATCCTGGACCACTTAAGGCGGCATGCACTATTTTGCTTGGTCCTCATATTGACCAAACCATAGAGGACACTACAGCTTTGCTCTCTGAGTAATTCTTTGTGTTATATCACTTTATCGATTTATTGTTGGAACTTCATTTATTACACACGTGTAAGCTTCTTTCAAAATATATTTAAACACATTTAACAGAGGGCGAAGTTATTTTCTCTTTAAAGCATGGCCATAAAAACGGTTTTGCTGCAAACACCTTTTTGGATTGTGAAGATCATAAAGCTCCAGTTTTTATATCTGTGTTTATGTAGAGAGGGGGCGGGGCTAAACATGCTTGCAGAGAGAGGGGTTTAAAGGAGACATCCGCTTCTTTCCTATAGTGGCATTATGTCTTGTGTTTCTGAGTTAGTTCTGTTATGTCATGGGGTATTTTACTTATCCCCACGGGGAAGTGGCAAATGTAGAGCACATTCAATTTCTGCCGATGCTCATCAATCAAACAAGGAACAATCCATCACAGCGAGGCTGAGATAGCAGTTCCTCCTTGTACAGTCGCCTCAGTAGATTAGGATTCAGCTGCACTAAGAACATGATGTAAGGGGAGGAAAAGTACGTTTACCAAAAAGAATAACCACAATACCTAATAAGAATATAATTCCAGAAATTCACACATTGAAACATTTCTTTTTCATTTGTGCCGATAATCATAGAGACAGCTAGGGCATAAGATAAACCTGTATTCGTCCCACAGTGGGGAAACTCACATGGAAAAGTTGGCCCGTACGGGGATCGAACCCGCGACCTTGGCGTTATTAACCAACTGAACTAACCGGCCATAGAGGGGCTGCAGACATTTATCAAAACGTCCTGACCCAACGCAACCTTTTCTGTTCTCTTGTTTGGTGAATCATTACAGAGCTTCCAGGAAAAGTAAAAATCCTTCCTCTTTTGCCTCCATCCTTTTTTCAGGTTCCCATAATGCCTTGCAAAGCGAACTGCTAGTATCCTAGAAAATGTGAGCACCGTCATTAATATGTTTTTAAAATTTGTAACATGCACAGTCTATTGAACTGTGAAAAGACGTGTTTTATACATTATGAACTTTTTCATTTGCAAGAATTAATTGAAAATTTGTAAGAACTTCAAAGCCTTATTTGCATCTTAGCAGTAATCAAATTGATCGTCACATATTTGTATAACGCAGTTTTCAAACTGATGCATTTTCAATACTACTTGAATGGAAACGGGACATTAATCTCCAGTCACGCATGACTCACTGAGGGTTGTTTTCTTTAGCAGAATCAGGTATGGATGACCATTTGCCAGGACCCTTGACTAGGTCATCTCATTTATCTTTAAAGATTAGCTGTGATCCCACCTGACTGCTGCTGTGCTCAGTCACCTCAGTGTCCTTGAGTCATTTGGTCTACATGCAGTTACAATCAACAACCAACACACAAAGACAGGCATCCTCCAAATGCAAAAATCTGCCCGCACACACACACACACACACACACACACACACACACACACACACACACACACACACACACACACACACACACACACACAAACCACTCCCTCTCTGCCTCCTGCACAAAACTTAAGACAACCTAAAACTGACAGACTTACATATACAAACCGACACGACCATACTTGATGGTGCCGTCATCGCTGTCATCCCACCAGATGATGTTTAAAGATGAGCCGGGCATTGATATGCAGAGAGGCTCGCCCTGCTGCTGCTAAGAATAGAAAACACCAAGGTGGATGGGAGCCATTTGTTTTACGAGTAACCTCAGTCCGTGACACACACACACACACACACACACATTCAAACTAGTGTGTGAGAGATAGTAACTGTGTCTGCGAATCTCTTTCTGTCTGTAGCTGTCCGTGTCTCTCTGGGTGTGTGTGTGTGATCTGTACGTGATGATTCATAGGGCAGACTGTCCCGGAGATGGTGTTATTGTTGTTGGCGATGTTGTTGTTGCCTTAAATTACATTTCAGGGATGGCTTGGTGCTTGGCAGCAATGGGACTGTGCTAAGTGAAGAAAAGTGACTAAGGTGCTTATGATTTTTGAAAGATAGAGGAAGAGACAGAAGGAAGGTAAAAAAAAAGAGAAAACCTTGCATCTGTCATTTTCTCAGTCGCTCTCGGAGGCCAGATTCGCCACAATCTGCTCTTTTGAATTTGTGAATGGGACGCGAAATGGACAATCACAGACATGCAGTCAACTGTGAAAATGGGCACGGACGGAGAATAAGTTGACCTTTAAAGCTTTTCTGACTGGACGGGCTTCAATAGGCTCCGTGTGAGGAGGACGGTTGCTGAAAGCATTGTGCGTTCTTTTTAAGGAGGATTCTGCAGCATTAAGCAAGATTGAGGGGCCTCGTTGGAGAGAGAGGCTGCTGGTTGTTGAACAGATGAAGCACTTGTTTCTGAAGCACGGATTTATTTCTGGATGGTTTTCTTCTCTCTCTGTGAGCGTCTGACTCGCGCTGCCTCGTTCCCTCCCTTCTCTGCCCTGTTATTTTTCCTTCTCTCTCCCTCTCCACCCTGTTTGTACAGCATCCACTCTTTAATTTACTCCATCTCTCCCGTCTCCATGTCCCTCTGTCCTCCATGTTCTTTGACTCCCCTCTGTCTCTCTCTTTGTACACTGGCATTAAAATTCACATTCCCTTTTTTAGGCAAGTGTACAGATTCGCCATTACAGCACATTTGCTCCCATAAGAATTAAAAATGTTAAAATATGCCCTTCAAAATAAAAGCCTCCCCTAAATCCACATAATTTAACAGGGTTATATAATGAATTATTCATGTTTTAGTGCCACAACATACACACTATATATATATGTATGTGTGTGTGTTGTATGTTGAAGCACTCTGGATCAACTTCTCATACACTTTTTTCCAGTTAGTGTTCATGTTAAAATGGCAGCCTGCAGTCCAGCAGTGTGGAAAAATGAAGAACAAATGTGACCGAGGACCGAGTGCAAAAATCTGTAAATGAAACTATGCGAGCACAAAGGCTTAATCCTCCATCCTCCTATCTGAGTGCAGAGCGGCATTAAACAGGTGGAGCATTGCGTGTATGACACAGCCCGAACATTACAACTAAACACCCATCAACAATGCTCCTGTGGCCCAAACCACAGAAACAAGCCTAAATGGCAGCGCGTTACATGTTTTCTCCTGCCCCAGCGGGAATGGTAATAACATCATGAACCTGTAAGAGGATATGTCGAACAAAGGAGGATCAAATTATGGTGGTTTTTCCACCTCAAATTCGGTGCACTCCCACATTGAACTGTTGTGTTGCCACAGAATCTTACATATAAGAAAGAATCAGAAAATGAGAATGAACACAATTGTATGATCAATTACCCAGAACTCTATGTTTACATCATTACCATAAGGGCAACAGAACAAGCTGTATACACAAAATTAGCGATATGGCAAACAGTTTCCTATTCACACATCAAGCAGATGTTAAACAAATGAACTTTTATTCCGAGCTGTGCTTTTTGCCACCTGATGATTATAAATCCAGTAACTATCCTTTAAGCTCTACTTGTGTCTGTTTGTGTACAGTGGGTTTATCAGAGGTTTTTCACTGTAGGCTGCTACTAGGAATAAGTTTGATGCTGTTAGAATGAACCACATTAACATTATGTGTGGGCCTTCAAACCAAAACAGCTGGCTGAAAGATGCTAAACCTTGCTGAGGCAAATTGAGTTATAATCAAACTTCGAGAAATCCTGGTTTACCTGGTTAAAGAATCCCAGCATTGTTGTGTGATTTATTACGACAGTGGAACAAGAATAGTTTTGTGTTTCCTCTCCCTTCTCCTGATTTACTGTCACTTTCATTTTCTTCCACCTCCTTCCTCTTGCTCTTTTTCTCTTTCCTCCTATAAGGTCGCCTCCACTCCCACATCACCTCCTCTCCCGTCCTGTCGCTTGTCACGTTCCCTCCCGCCTGTCTCTCTCTATCCGTCTCTCTCTCATTCCGCCCTCTCACACCCCCAAATCCCTTGCTTCCTCTCCTCTCTCACCTCTTTTTCCCAGCTCGCCCCATTACTCTCCACGGCCTCCCACACCTTGTGCCCTCCTCCATCCTCTGTTGATCATTCCACTCCTGGCTTGTTTACTACCTTGATCCCCTCCACTTCACCTCTCCTCTGTCTCCTCTGTCCAATTTCCACCATCACTCCCATATGTCCTTATTACTGTCTCTTCTTGCCCAGCTCATCCGTTCAATCACCAGAGATCTTACCTCTCCTGCCCTATAGTGCTTTATCTTGCATTATATTTCCTAATTCACTTATCTGTTTTGTTCTGTCCTGCCTCTTTCTATCCTTCTCTTGCCAGGCCTCCTCTTCTATTCATTTGTGTGTAATCTGTCACAGCAGCATAAACCCAAACCTTGCTTATATAATCTGATAAGAGTCCACACACACACACACACACACACACACACACACACACACACACACACACACACACACACACACAAGCTTTCCAGCCACGTTGCATGCATGACTGCGGGGTGTTTCGGCATGCGATGTGTGTGTGACGGTGTGTTCACAAGTGCATGCATGTGTGGTTGCGAAACCTTGCAAGTGTCAGCTCCACTGGGCCGGGTGGTTTGTATGTGTGTGTGTGTGTGTGGGGGGGGAAGGATTGTCGTGTCTGGTTATTTTCTGATTGGATTAAAGTAGGGATGAGGATCACGAGCGATAGAGCGATAGACGTGAAAACAATAAAGAAAATAAAATGAAGTAGGAGTGGACGACAGGCGCGCCTAAATACCCATAATCCACTCTGCTGTCATGCCATTGCCGTCTCTCTGCTTCTCTGTTTTCCAGCATCTCCTGATTTTCTCTCTCTATTTCAAACACACTCAGTGCACTTCAGCGCAATTTCTCTTTACACTTATGTGTTTGCTATTCAACATTTCATGGTTTATCTTTGTGTTTGTAGAAGTTTGCCGTCCTCTCCAGGACCCTCAGACCTCAGCGTGAATGATTTCAAAAGGGTGTCAGCGTGAATCTGAATATAAAGCCGTTTTTAAAAAATATTTTCCTCTTACTCCCTGAAAATAATGGCCTCTTTCGAAAATACATTTTGGACATGGAGAGTTGTCGCTGCCTCTCCGTGCTGCTCCTGTGTGAATAAAGGCAGGGCGGCGTGGGGGTTTTATCATACGGGAAAGCATTGAGCTAATGAAAGACTTGGTTCCATTTAACTTCATTAGTTTTAACACAGCTCTGTTGCTCCCATTTCCTGAGCACAAACAAATCAAAGGCGCTCGTGTTATCCATCTGCTCTGTTATCAAGCTATACTGCTTCTTGGCACCGCTCTCAGGCCCACACACACACACACACATTCATACAGCGTTACACACCTCTCTTTTTGGCATTCGTTTGAAGAAGCAGTCATTTCTCATCACCACAGGGGTATTTACTTTTGAAATTAAGGAAATGGAGGGGAGAGAGAGAGAGAGAGAGGAGGTGAGTGCCAACTCTTTATGAGTATGGCTGAACGTGGAGCCAAAGGACTTGCAAAGTGCACTTATATCTATGCAAGAGGAAGGCAGTGACGGGGCAGTGGGGCTGATGAACTATGAAAGTAAGATAGAGAGAGGTGGAAGAGTGAGAGACGGAGAGAGGATTTAATCACAGTGGGATGAAATCAACAAGTGATGACAGATGAGGATGGAGATGAATTAAACGGACGTCCTCACATGTCTTCACCTGGCAGCACAGCGGCAGCATTTTCTCCATATACTCCCCTTTCTTTGCTCTTACCACTGCTGACAAACTGATTCATAAACAAGTCAAGTCGGTTAATTTTTTGCTCATGAAGCTCTGGTCCCCTCAAATCTAGATTCCTTTTTGCGTTTTGTAATTACAATTGCAAGTTGCTCCGAGTGAACGCCTCCACTGCTGCGAATGGTCGTGACGTAAAAACGGAGAGGAGCTTTTGGGTGGAGGTGTAAAGGCATCCAGGGTGAACATAGTGCAAACACTCAAAAGGGTGAAGTTCCCGCCGGGTGCCTGGCATTCAGTGTGTATGTGTTTGTGACATAAAATGCTTCTATGTAAAGGTCCGTGTGATCGAAAGTGTGTGTGTTCAAACAGTGTGGCGACTTTAAGCTGTGAACTCCACGTGAGTGCATGTGTGTATGTGTGTGTGTGTGTCATTAAGGCCCCACAGCAGAAAATAACACTTAAATGAACAGCCTGCATGTGTGAATGTGTTTGTATGTGTGTGTGTGTGTCACCAAGTCACTGTTGCAAAAAGAAATCCATACGAGTGAAAGAACACTGTAGAACAGGCTGCATGGAAGCATGGTGCATTGTTGTGAGTATGCTTAGTTTAAATGTTCACTCTCGATGTTCATATTCATTTATTTATGCATGATAAGTGTGTGTGTGTGTGTGCGTGTTTGTGTGTGTGTTTGTGTTAGCTAGCTAGCTCCCTTAGGCTCTCTGCTATCCTCTCTGTGTGTGACATTAGCAAGGGACGGAAGTCTGAGCACCGTGCTGCCAGTACCTCTCAACATCACACACTCACATGCACACACACACACACACAGAAGGAAAAACAAACAAACGGAGGCTGGCAGATACTGGATATGAACATCTGCAATATGACTTGCGCTCGGGGAGAGCAGAGTGCGCGCGTGTGTTGTGAGCGTGAACAAAGCATATCCATGACTTGTATCCATAGAAAGCCGAGGGGGGAGATTATGCTGATTGTATGTTGCGTAATACCATACGTGTAATATGCATTATGAGATTGCATACTTTACATTATGGGGATTATCTAAAGCCACCTTAGGAGAAACTGTCAAACTGCCAGGGCCAGTTAGAGCAGGGCTTACTCTCTCGCAGCTCGCCGTCCACAGCTGCACGGAGGATATGGAACAGTTTTGTTTTGTCATTCATCAGGACACACAAAAGCATCTGTGACATCAAATATGTGTCTGTATGGATGCATGGAGAGCACATGACATGATGGTTCGTGATTAAACACATCGAGCGTTCATTTAGAAGAGTGATCAAACACCTTCCGCTAGTACACATCACATTGCATGAAATCGCCGGACGCCCACTCGCCAATCATCAGGGTGTAATTTGTATAAAGGACATTATGTATTATATACAGTACCGACTAATGCTGGACATTATAGCTCAGCTAGATTATATTAGAGTGGACATGTGGCAAAAGAACTGTCATTTCATTATAACATGACAATAGCAGTTTGCCTTTGAACTGCCCAAAGCTTGGAAACATACATATAGAGTTAAAGAGGTCATATTGTGGTCATTTTCAGGTTCATACATTATCTTACAGTATCTCTTTTTTATGGATATGTTTGAGCCAGTTTTTGTTTTATCTTTAACCATTGGTGGCAAAATTGTGTGATATCCTTTTGTCACACTTGCCCTCATTGGTTGTCCCCATTAAATATAGGGCAATCATTGTTCCCCCCATTTATATCAGTGTTCTCTATTTAACTGTTCATGTAGGTCTACATCCCAAATTTAATATTAGTTTGACTTTAGTGAATACAAGCCAGTTGCACTGTTAATACAGCTCAGGGATGATCATTAACTACAAGCACTCAGAGAGTCTTTTTCCACTGGCTGGGTCCATTCAGTTATTTTTTCCCCTCTGATCCCTGATCATGTCTTTATAAAGGCGGTGTGGTTATTAACCTCCAGCCTGAGGGCAGTGTTCATTAAGTTCATTCTCTAATGTAGGCCTAATCTAGAGGTAGAATGAAACATTCATACACGCTTCGCCATTCATCTGTCTGCTGATACTCCACCAAACCTCTCTGGCCTTACAGCCTAAAGGGCCCACTGACACTTTTCTCATTTCCTCTGTATCGTCTCTACGCCATTACTCTTTTCTCTTATGGTCTCCTCTTTTATTCTCTTTTCTTTTGCTTGCATATTTTCTTTTCCTTTCCCCTCCTATGCCATCGCCACCATGACGATCTCTTGATCACCTGAATCTCAAACGCGGCTTCAAACATGCTTTTAGATGGATCAAAGTACATGTTAAGTGCTAATACACACGGAGACACACATGTGCGGGCATCACACGCATGCACCTTCACAATGATCCTGTCACGAATTACCGGCTTCAAAGATAAGAATAAACGCTTTGCGCCACATTGTCTCTGGAATTTCATATGGCCACCCGCACACCTTGACCCCGCCCATTCGAATTACACACATATGAGTACACACACCGAACATGCATATGTGTACATGAATGTTGCATGAATGCGAGAGTAGGAACATTAGAAGGAACCTGTGTGCGGATTTCTCTGCGTGAGAGAACATGAAAGCGTGTGTGCAGTTGAGTGTGTGATTGCCTGTGTAATGAATGCTTGTTAGTCTCAGATGTGCTGGTTAAGTAGGATGTCGGGCGAGGGTCGAACGCTTCAAAAGCTCTTTCATGCCTGTCTCGGCTCGGTCACATCGACCTCTGGATCTGCGGATCGATTGACCAGCCTTAATGTGACTCATTCGGGGAAGAAAGAAGTCCCTAATCGAACTTTGCAATGTGCGCGCACACACGTGTACATTCTATGGATGTGAGAAATTGCGATGAACGGGCTCTTTACCGATGTGAATGGGTCGTCAATCATCAATCATCAGTACTTGTTATCATTTCTTTCTTTGCTTTTACTGTATTTTAACAAGTGAATTCTTAATTATTTACACACCTATTATGCTGTGTTTCTTAAAATGAAATGAAAAACAATACTTGAGTCGTAGCAGTTTATAACGTGGAATGTATATTTGTATATTTTAAATTACAACACAAGTTCTCCTTTTAGCTTGTTTAAGCAGCAACAGTTTACTTTTTGGCCACTTGGGGGCAGTGGAAAAAGCTGTAAACGGAACATTTGATATCAACTTCCAAAGTTGTTAGCCAAAGTGGCTAATAGTTACTTAATGTATTTACATATCCAGCAGACCTAGAGCTAGTTTAGTATTTATTTGGAGAATGAAATGACATTCACTTTCCATTTAGCTCTAGTTTGGCCTTCACCAACATTTCTTTGCAGCTAAATGCTCCAGTATGTTCACCAGCTATATTAACTTTGTCTGCTTTTTCGTCTGGCTTGAAAGGTTGGCGAGAGTGAACCAAAATAATAAGCTGAAAGACACTAAAGGGCTACACAGAGCTGAGAGAAACTGCAGAGTGCGGTTGGATTTCAATCAATAATAAAGTTCATTTCACTTTGGTGTGAAGATCAAATTGCAGACACTTGAAACTCGCTTGACATAATCTCTAAAAGTGCAACATTTTGGCATTTTAATAAACATTACTGAAAATGCACTTTACTCTCATATTGTAAAAGTTAGATTGTACAGAAAATCACCAGGTGTATTTTCAACAGCACAGGTGCTACTTACTGAATCCGTGTTAAGGGAATACTACAGGCAGCAGTGTGTCTCTATGATCCTTCCTCACTTACTCGTTACTTTGATCATGAAGGTGACACTACTGCATAGAGTATATAGGTTACAATATGGTATAGAATTGAGTATTTATAATATATAGTTTGGATGATATTATAGATCCAAGATGAGACTGACAGAAGGGTGGGACTGAGGAAAAGGCTTCCACTTCAGCACCATGGACAGCACCATGGATTTATCAATACACAGCATAGTTTGGCTTCAGAGCCTTGGTGGGGGCCATAGATTCTAACTTGCACAAACCTCAGTCAGATAAAGGATCAATGAGTCAGGCAGACTAAACTGACCATCCTCTCTGCTGCTGCGCTCTCTCTGCTACTAGAGAATGGAGAATGGAGGGATGGCGTTCCCCTCTCACCTCCCTTCAAATCGCCCACTGATTGCCTTTCTGTAAAGGTTTTATAGGAGGGAAGTCGGTGCTGACTTTCTCACAGTCACACACAAGAGCTGACGAGTGCAGTCCTCCAGAGCATCAGATGTTTGATTCCCCGCTCGCAGGCACCATCATTCTAAAGCTTTAAGGTAGTGGGGGGGACATTACTTATTCATTTTCTCTAGTCACATTTTACCAAGCCGAGTTATTAGATTTAAACTGGCAACCTTCCAGTCACAGGCCCACACACACTCTCTCTGACCTTGCGGCTACCTCCGTCCCCTGGTGAACTCCTCTCTGTTCTCTGTGACTTGCCTCGAGCTGTTGGTCAGAAGCTGCAGTTTAATTCATGTTTTAAAACTGGCAGGCGGCAGAAAGTTGATTTCTGATTCACTCCGAAAATCTTCTGAACGCGAGAGGTGTGTGTTTCTGATCGACCTCCTTCACCCTCCCTGTCAAACGGCGTCCCGGTTAGATGTGAGAAAACATCATCAATCCAACGGTAGAAAAGCCGCCGGGGGGCTCGGGCTAAACTCGTTTCACCGACCGTTTCTCATTTCTCTTGTCTCTCTCTTGTCGCTCTGGCTTTCTCTCTCTCTGTCACACACACAAGTGCACACACACCCACACCCACACACACACTTACCCATACCCGTAATGATAACGTTAAAGACTTTTGTATCTCATTAATCACCATGGCAACAGTATTGGACCTACTTTCTACTCTCCCTTTCTGTCTCTTTGTTTAAGTCACATACACACACACACACCCACACACACACACACACACACACACACACACACACACACACACACACACACACACACAAACATAGATTAGGTTTTCATTCTCCTGCTCTATACAGCCATCTATAGCCACTACTGTACTGGATATTATTGGATGTGACATACTGCTGATGCACACTCATTGTTGCTTAGATTTTGTCGCCGCAGGATGTGCTGTTGGATTCTGAGTGATTGCATGAGTGTGCGCGCATTTGTGTGTCATTGTGTGTGTGTGTGTCATCGTGTGTGTGTTTGTGGGAATAAGAGCTAGTGGATGAAATGGAATGAGTGAATGTCTGCGGCAGGTGTGTGACTCCCTGTGGGCAGAGCTGCATTGTTAACAGAGTAGTGGTACGTCTGTGTGTGTGTGTGCTGCAGGGGCATTACAAGGTAATATGGATAGACTGTGTAAATGCAGATCTCAAGTGTGTGTGTGTGTGTGTCAGTGTAAAGCAGGTGAGAACAGTTCAAGATGTCTTTAAGCGAGACCAGATGGAAACTGAAACGTTATTGGAGCGTATGCTGCATGATTCATTTATGTTGTGTGTGCTCCTGCAGCTGATTGTGTATGTATGTGCCGTTGTCACCCTGAGGGGGTTATATAAACACGATTTCATACCAGCCAAAGCACAAAACAGGAAGGATGTGAGATGCGCACAAGGCTACATAATTATTTAAAGAATTACTCCCTTCTTTTATATTCACAGAAAGTGTGAGCCGGGCAGAGCTGGCTTTGCATCCGAACCATTAATCTGACTTTAAAGCTGCATTAAGCATGGATTTTATGCAAAACACTCACCTGTCTGTTCAAGCTAAACCACAAAGTTCAGCTTCTGAAAGTAATCACCTTTTACTGAGACTGTGGATTCAGGCTAATGCCATTTTGGTGTCAGTCACAGCTTTTTGGTGCATACGTTTATGAATGCTCCAATCATAAAGATAATCAATTCAGAGAGTCACTAAAGTTTGACCTTTAACCTCACTTCCCTCTTCAGTTCTCTGCAGTTTTTATTTTTTCATTTAAAAAAGAAAGAATGTATCTGTATTTATTTTAAGCATTTAAATGTAATTTCTTAAATGAGGTGTTCTCAAGTGTGTTTTAACTATGTTTTTTTCATCTATGTTTATGTCTATGTTGCTTCCATTTTACTCCTTAATTTCTATTATGTGAATCATTTCTGAGTTGTAAAAATGAGCTAAATTTTGCTAGAAATCCCAGCAACCTTCGAATGTGTGTGGTCAAAAACATCTGGGTGAACATAAACCAAACCATATCCTTTAAAAGGACCTTTGGTGAAAAGCCCAAATGATGCTTTACTAATCACATCACAGACCATTTGAGCTCAGTTGCAGAAGAAGTTTTCTGGATGTAATTTTGAATATTGAGCTCTCTAGTTGGCGCTGGTGGCAAATACTTTACTTGACCTGTCTTTTTAAAGTGTTTTTGGGAGGTATTTTATTCCTTTTATTGATCGAGTCACCAGTAGAGAGATAACAGGAAATGGAGGAGAGAGAGAGAGAGAGAGAGAGTGAGAGAGAGAGAGAGAGAGAGATGGGAATGACGTCCAGCTGGAGATGTTGTGATTCTTGGCTGCTGCCTTAAACTATTCCTCGTCTATTGCAGATCCTGTTTGGGGGGTCATTTTTGCCAAGAAACCACTAGTTCAGTCCGTCCAGCCACTCCAATAATCAAGAGAGTGATTTGTGTTTTGGATCGTTGTTGTTGCCAAGCGTTGTTGGCCGGCCGGAGTTACTTTCCCCAGTTGGCAGTCGTCTTTATTATTATCGTCCAATGCGATATAAAGGTTGTAGTGGGTTTTCTGCTCCCGGGTCTAATTTAACATTTCACGACCCAAGTCGGAGCCCAGTTGCACCGACGCGGCTTGTTAATTTTGTCATTTTTTTCCGCGGCTTTCTTTTCGGCGGGTTCAGTCTCGGTTCGCTTTCCCCTCAGAGCTGCAGGGATTCGTTGTTGATTCATGGATTCTTTTCTGTCGAAAGAGTCTTGAGATCATGTCCCCCTGGTTGAAAATTGGTTGAGATACTCTCCTGCTGCAGCAGACTGAAAGACATTAAATCAAAGTGCTCCTGAAGGTGCTGGGTGGGGGGTGGAGGGGGGATATTGCTCTCAGCAGGAATGGAGATTTGAGACTTGGACAAAATCCACAACAACTTCACAGCGGTGTTGTTATCATTCATGTTTTTCCGTGGCTCAGACTCACATCTTGAAAGCTCGAAAGCTTCAATTTGCTTTTTGGACGTGACCTCTGGAAATAAACTATAACCCGGGCGAGCTGACACTTGTGTGATTTATTTCTGCTGCAACGTTCACTCATAGGATCATATTAAAGACGTTTTGATGATGCGCCCTGCGACTCCCGGGCCCATTTCATTTTTTCATTAATGTCTTTCCTCCTTGTCCTCTGACAGACTGTGCAGACGTCTTGTGTTTGGTGTAAGTGACGGCTGTGATGTGAAGCTTTTGTCTGTGCTGCCAACTGTGACGGCGCTGGCATATTTGGCGCCTAAGGCGAGATCACGAGCACCCAGTCTCCTTAAATGACCTCTGACAGAGCAGTGAATGCTACTTGTAAGGTGCTGACGTTCTATAAATTCTTCAGAGGAACAATGAAAAGCACATAAATAGCAGTATCTCAATAACAGTTGAACTTCACATTAGTTCGACTCTAAATCTTTGTGATTAGACATTCAGTGCTCTGGTGTCATGCAGCTAAGCCTCCCGGTCTCATTGAAGACATCAACACCAGACGACTTGCTGTCAGACCTGTCATCTGCCGACCCATTGGGCGGCTGATCTTGAGCGCTCCTGCAGGCAAAAGAGTCCAAGCAGGAAGAGGAGGTGCTGAACGGTCCCAGCTTTCATTTGCACCACCGGCGACATTATGACTATTGATAGATTTCCTCTATAAAGACTTTCCAACATCTCTAAGGATCACTCATTCATTTGTTATATCTCATTTGTTTAATCTGTACAAAAACGTCAGGCTTGGTTTTACAGACCAGAGGATGAGAGTAATGACTGAGAGTGCTATTGATCCTCTATTCTAAGTCTTAGCAAGAAAGGGAATTTCTCTGTCATGGGAACGCCATTAAGCTGCAACATCTATTCTCAAAATAACTCCACAAGGGCCTTGAGCATCAGTATTAGAGCCCACTTCACCGTTTCCACATGTAGAGATGAGTAGAGTTTTTTTCAGATCCTCCATGTCGAGCAAAATGCGAGACATCCTCCTCCAGAGAGCACACGGAGCAGGTCGGGCTGCCAGGTCACGGCAAAGTCAAACTCCCAGCTGTGAACGGTGTCTGCAGACAGGTGTGAGTCATCCCTTCAGCTAACTTACAACCCTTTGAAAACATTTCGGCGAGCAGCCATTCAGTGTGTGAGTGTGTGTGTGTGTGTGTGAGTGCACGCAGGCTATTGACTCTCTGTGCGTCTGTTGGCAATGCAGACAGCCAAATAGGCAGTCACCTGCAACAGTGAGTCACTCAGTCACCTTCCACTCAATATGGTGCCATTTAGACAAGACTGCAGCACGCTCAGAGGTGCGAGTGTGTGTTTGCAGACTCGCGCTTGGTTGTCTTGTTTATGTGAGGTTGCATTTCACATTTCAGCCACGTGTTTCTGTGGTTCTTTTTTTTAAGATGTGCATCTCTGTGGCTGCGTTGGCAAGCAGTAGATTTCATGTGAAAGCTCTGTGTGTGTGTGTGTGCGCAAGCCTGTATGTGAAAGTAAGCTCCATGTTTCTATTTGACCTTTGGAATTCCCTCGGTCCGTCACACACTGCTGCTTCACTATAGATCCACTCACACGCACACACATTGTTCATTTGTGTGTGTGTGTGCAGGCCAGGAGACCAGGAGAAAGCCAGAACAGGAGAAAGCCATACAAGGAATAGGGGAAGAAGTGACATAAATGTTTAATTTCAAAGTTGAATTTGTGCGATTCTGATATTGCTCATGCATCATTTATACCAACGTCATGAACTGAATTAAGGAAAAAATAGTCAAAAGGACAAAGATACAGAGAGCAAATGTAAAAACAGTGGTGTGCAGGTCATTCAAACACTCAAAGCTTTAATGAAATACTCCTTTAACTGCTTTCTAATGGCAGTCAAATGTATAGCCTTGTGTGTATGGATCATGGCTCTGATCATTATTTGAATCCTTGCATGGGGTCAGCGCAGGATCAATAATGAATACATGAGGAGGTAATTGAAACGCCTTCCCCGAGGGCACGAGAGGTGAGTGGGATTCAAATGAAGTCCTTCCAACATGATAGGGGCAGAATAATTAAAAATGCTTTTTCATTAGCTGCTAACCACAGGCAATATTGATGAGGTGCAGTTTTCTTTCCTTCATTAATTGTTGTTTTTTTCTTTGTGTCTTTGTTTTTTTTTTCTTTGGTTCGTTTTTTTGGTTATTTGGTTTTTTCTTTAGTTTTTTGCCTCATTGGCTCTTTTTTTGGTCATTTCTTCAGTTCTTTGGTTTATTATTAGGTTCTTTATATTGTGTGGTTCCTTAATTCTTTTTTGGTTCTTTGGTTTGTTCCTTGGTTCTTCAGTTCTTCAGCTCTTTCTTTTGTCCATTATTTGATTTTCTCGCTCTTTGATTCTTTGGCACTTTCTACAATTCTTTCCTTTTGTCTTTATGTGCTGGATGAAAACGTCTGTGTATGTGATATATGTGTAATTAGAAAAATCTTCCTTGGTTCTAAATCATTTAGCGTGCAACTATTTCTAGCGTTGACGTAATTAGTTTTTGCTGATCTCGACCTACCGGCTGTCTAATTTGTAGCCATATGTTGGGAAGATGCTGATGTGTGCAGATGGTGCCGTTTTATTGCATTGGTTGATGTAGGAATCAATAGAGCCACGAAGAGGGAAACGGAGAGAGGATGGGAAAGGGCGAGAGACAGAGAGAGAGAGAGAAAAAACAGAGAGAAAGACAAGTGAGCAGTTGAAAATGACAACAAAAAGTGAAAGATGGAGGAGTAGAAGGGCGGCGTTCTCATTAAGGGGAAGAGACAGAAAATAAGAAATGCATGGCAGGTGGAAGTGGGTGAGGGATGGAAGGACGGATGTCAAAAAGGAAACGATGAAAAAGGCACAGAGATAGAGGAAAATAAAGGAAGGGAGTGATGACATGAGGACAGAGTTGTAGCATTGGGATGAGTGACTGTGCGAGTGGAAGAGTGTGAGTGTGGAGAGGGAAACGCAGCTGACAGATCGAGGTGAAGAGGTGGAGTGACAGGTGAAAGAGGTGAAAAGAGCAGCGGAGATGAGCCAGAGAGACGAGAGGCTGACGCAGAGATGAGTACGAGGCAGCTGCAGGAGGTGGAGAACGGATGGGCGATCGCTATGGAAATGGAGCGTTGAACAAGATTAAACCTAATTAGAACATTATAATGACTTTGTAAGGTGAAACGAATAGATGGTGGCCATTATGTCAGAGATAAAGAATGGAGACAGGCCAGCTCTTTAATGAGGAATAACACTGATTCTAACTAGGGTAAGATTTTTTTTTTTTTTTTTGAAAAATCCTGAATGAGGTTGAAATGGATTAAGGGGCCACAGAAACAAATAGAGGAAGATGGAAAAGAGTAAACAAGGATGAAAGTAGCAGAGGGAAAAAAGATGAATATCAAAATGGCAGTCAAAGTTATGAAGAGGAAAGAGGCACTATATAATGAGGTGGAGAAGGACGAGAGCGATTGAAATGGTGAAAATGGCAGGGAAACGGTGGCATCAGCGGGACTAGTGTGATGAGTGAGAGAGATCACATCAAGAGAAAATGAGAGAGAGAGGAGTTACCCAGGATGATCAGCGGTGTAGAGGGAAACGTGTCGTAGAGAAACAAAGGGCTAGGTTTAGAGGAGAAAATGAAAGACGGGCAGATGTCCATGATTAAAAGTAGCAGAGAATAACGTTGGACTTTTTAGTCAAGCTAGAAAATCAGATTCTTGTTCCATCCAGGATGACTTGTAATTTTTCATCTAGTGACATCATTAGGTCGAAATTTAATGTTTTTAAGTTTGTCCAGTAATTAACTAATGACATATATGTTTGGTGAGCATATGCTACTTCACAGTGTGATCTGTAGAAAGTGTTAACCCCAAAACCAGAACCACAAAAACAAACAAAAAAAGTCTTAAATAGCTTGATTCAATTTATGTATCCTATTGAAGTATTATTGTGAAGATTTACTGATCTCAACCAATTAGTCTTTAAGATACAGCTTTGGTTTCAGAGTAATGATGAACCTTGATGCGATACATGTATTCCTCATGTCTCTGCTTGCGGTTGGCAGCCCGTGCATGTTTCCACTTCTTGCCCCCCCCGGTGTGCTTTGACCTTGCTGTGCCCTGCTCATCAGCGCCACATGAAAGTCGGAGACGTTCTGTCTTATCTAATGTGACACTTGAGAAAGATCCACATCAAGTGAGGTCTCTCAGCTTCAACTCAGGAGTGGTGGCTCACAAAGAGGATAGTTTACATAGTTTTAACCACCGTTCGAGTGTGTGTTAGAGTGTGTGTTAGAGTGTGTGTTAGTGTGTGTTAGTGTGTGTGTGTGTGTGTGTGTGTGCGTGTGTGTGTGTGCAGGTAAGTGCTCATCTAAGAGACATTCACGGCTGAATGGAGGAAGCTTGAGTAACCTCTAGTCACTCTCTTGCATTGTCTCAGCTGGGAGAACACACACACACATACACACACACACACACACACACACACACACTGACTGTTTCATATCTGACGGTCCAGTAAATGCTTCCGTCTCCAGTGTGCACAGTCATGCATAGAAATGTACAAGTGCCATTTCCTTCACACCACTGTTGAGTGGAATATTGGAATTTAATGGAGGCGAATCTGAAGTAGCTTGTATATTACATTTAATACAACATTTAGCTGCAACCCGGCAATACAGCTGCACAAAAGTCATTCTGGCAGAGACGACCGGGGCCTAATGGTTAAAAGGGTGAGGCTACGATGGCACAGTTTGAACGCCGGGAGAGAGACAGGGACATAAACACACACACACACACACACACACACACACACACACACACACACACACACACACACTCTGCCCTCCTTCAGCAGCCACCATCACACTGCCCTTGAACAGGACATCGAAGACCTAAGCGAGGCCAACAATGCAGAACTCAGAGAGGAAGGAGAGTGTGAAGCTTAATGAAAAAAAAAGGCAACTGTGCTTAATCAACCTCCTCCAGGTGAATGTTGAGGTAATAATCTGTGACATTTTTATGTAGATGTTCATTTCGCTGCCTTATGCTGAACGGTGGAGTCAAAAACTGGCCGAGCCAATATCCCATTCATGATGTACTGTATGCACTTTATCATTTTGTACAGACAGGGAATGACACATGAGTGGCTCTGACGGACGCCGATCAAAATGCAAATGCCACCTCCAGTTAACCCCTTCAGTCCCAGGCCAGCAGTCTGTTTGTACTAAAGTTTAAATATACATGGTTTACATTGTCTCTTTTTTTGTTTCTTGTCTGTTTAAATGCATCGTCCTTGCTGGAGTTGCTTGTCATTGGTCCCTGGTCCCTTGAGGGGGAGTAAAGAGGGAAGAGGAAAGGAAAGGGAAAGACCAAAAAAACACTCTCCCATTGGGTCTGGGGGCTGATCAGAATGGGTGAATGGGCGACAGGGTGCGACCTCTGACAGCCAGCTCTGGGGGGGAAACCCCTGCATCATTCTGTATAAGTAAAATCTGAGCAACACTTGGAAGAAAATTAAAATAAGATAAGACAAGGACAAACATCACTAGTTGTGTCTTGTCTTACTTATGTCTCATCTTACTAAATTGTAATAATAATTGGAACAGTAATCTGACCAATCACTCATGTTTTTTAAAGCAGGAACAAAAATGAAAATAAGCTCAACTCAATGTAACTTTTACTCCAATCGATGGTCAACATCTAGACTCTGAATTATGTGCAAACTGATCTTTACAACCTCTGCCAGAACTTGATGTGTGCATGTTGCGTGGTTCACCAATGCCCAGAGAGAGGAGAGGTTTACGTCCAAAAAATGACAGCTCATTTTGCTTGTGAAAACCAGAGCTGGCCGCGTGGCTCAGCAGTTGGTTCGTGCGTGCTCTAATCCTCGGTGAGTGGCATGCCAGCTTTCTGATGGGACTGAGTAAGCAAAACATGTTCTTCAAAGATTTAATACTTGTTTGTTTTCCAAGGTTGCCTTTGAGCTGCCTCACCGCCATTTGCAGTTAATTTATTTTAGGGCTGAGGAGCTTTCTTGATGCATTTGACTGTGAGATGAAAGTGTGCATGGATGGCACAGTCAAAGGTCAAAGGTCAGGTGACTGGGACACAGGTTTGGTTTTCTTTCTTTTTTCTGAGCACCTGCAACAGTACTTAGATTGGAAGGAACCATGTAGTCAGAATTATATCCTGCAGTGCTGAAGGAAAATAGTGTCACACACATGACGACAGCAGGACCTTTGCAGCCCCGTATCTGGATGTTTACTCTGTCTCTAATGCCTGCATTTAATATTTCAGTGCTAATTTAGTGCGGGGCTCGCTCGAGAGACTCGTATATTTTACTGCGGGGCAAAAGGCAAGGCGACGCAGAGACTTGTTAGGGAGCTGCATGAGGGAAGGACAGCTGCATCTTAATTGATTTGAGGCCGGATATTTTTAAATTTATGTGAGCATAAATAAATTATTCATGTGTAGGAAGCGTGTTTGTGGTTGGTGTGCATGATGTCTGTGTAAATGTTGCTTCTGTGTTTCCGTGCGTTTAAGTGCTCACTGTCAATCCGTGTGCTTTTAGTGTCAGGAGAGTGTGTTTGAGGGAGTTATTTTGTGTCCTTCTAACATTAATAGTCGCAGTGTGTGTGTGTGTGTGTGTGTGGGAGTGTGTGTGTGTCATTCCCTGCAGCTAAGGCAGATGGTGGTGTCAAACGCAGACCACTGAAATCAACTGCTCCGACATCAGTACGCCACATCGAGCCCCACACGCACTCTATGTGTGTGTGTGTGTGTGTGTGTGTGTGTGTGTGTGTGTGTGTGTGTGTGAGGTCAGGGTGACTCAGGGACCGACCACACCTGTTTGTCAGAGTCTCTGACTTTGTCTCCTTTTCTCTCTCTCTTTGTCTCTCTGCAGCAGAGGGGTGGTTTCACCCATAGCTGCACACACTCGATGAGCGTGCTCAGCATAATGAGCACACACGCACACACACGCACACACACACACACACACACTCAGACACATGCGGGCAGCAGCAGTAATTAACAGCTAACTGCGAGGAGCCATTATCATTACAGGAACGAGGTGGGATCCGACGCTCCCACCTACATAATGGACAGTTAGTATCTGCGTCGTCATGTGTTCGGCAGAAATCTCTTGGCACTTTTCAGGAACGGGGGCCACATCGACTGGTTTCTGCCCTGACATTTGTGCGTCTCTGACAGGACGCGCTGCAGCCGCTCCTCACACCGGAGGCAGTAATGGACATTTCTGATGAGAGTCATTTTTGTAATTTGGAACACGAAATAGTTTTCACTCCAGTTTCTCTTCCCCTTCCAAATGCTTGTGGCATTTTAAAAGACATTACAGATGGTTTTGGCCTGGCCTCGGGGTCATGAAACGCTTTCTTTGAATAAAAGAGACGATTTTAGTTTTGGCAGAAAAAAAAACAGGCTAAATGTTAAAATGACTTGGGTTGTATTTCAGTGCCATTTCATCAGGGGCTTAGATCATCTCCACAAAGTTCACTGTTAGATGTCACGTCACATATAAAGGTCTTTGAACAGTCAGGTGATGGTATTGAAAAAGGCCATTTTAATCAATGCCACGGTTCTGTGAGATGCAATGTAACGGCTTTCAATCATATCTTTTCCTGTGACATTACTCAGACAGTCTGAATCATGACGCGGTTGCAGCTCTAGTGCTCATGCGTTTTACAAGCATATTGAATACTTGTTAGAGAGAAACTTTCTCTCTGCGCTCATCTCATTTTATTTTATCCACAATTCATCCTGAGGGGACCATGAACGTCGAGCAAAAATTTCACAGCAATAAATTCAATGATGTACTACAGACTGGTGAATAAAAAGAAATAGTCTTGCCATTTGCACATAAAGGCAAAATCAGTAACATTTCATGCTTCGGAGATGGGAGCTGATGTGGCAAAAAAACAGAGCCGGGTGTGTAAAAATAGCAAAGCGGAGAAGAAAAAAAATTAAGAGTCAGTAGACATCTGCACATTTGTAAGAGGCAGCTGCATCCGGTGGACATTTGAGACGCAGTGTTATTCATTTTAAAATACTTACTGGATTTTTTTTTTTTCAAAGTCTAATCAATAAGTAGTTTTTTTTCTTGCTTGTTGAGTTGATTTCAGAGTCAAAGTGTTCCAAAGGGAACTTGAGGTGATCTGATTTGACTTTTTTACTTGATTTACTTTAATCTCTCGTGGTTACAGGATTGATTACACTTTGCCACCGTGTAATGGGCAATCGGAGATGGAGTGCATTTTGAAATGAAACATCCCGAGCTCGCCTGCTAGCCAGCGATGAATGCATTAGAGGCCAGACAAATTGGCTGAAATTGTCCCCCCACTACTCCAGCCCAGGCTAATGGAGCCTCTATGAAGGCCGTGGCCAAACCGCCCTGCGTGGCAGCTGCTGAAATTGATCCCTGCCTGCTCATCGCTCCACTTCAGAGATTATGCTCATTATAAAATATTCTGTCTTGCTTTTTGTTTTTTTTCTCATCCACATCTCTCTCATATTTCATTCGCTTATACAAGAAATTTCAGCCAATATGGCAGTATTGTAATTCACAGAGTATAATGTGCTGTTGCGTGTTTCACTCCACAGATGATTGGAAGGTTTGAAGGATTTCGTGCGGGATGTAGCATCTTACCAGAGGCTTATATTATGAGTCAAGATGGTGTGTGTCTTTGTGACTGTGTGTGTGTGTGTGTGTGTGTGTAGGATTTTTATTCCTCCTCAAGGTTAAAATGGAAATCCACACCATCCATATTAGTCAGGCTGTATATCTCCTTTAGCTCCTGACTTCTCCTCCCTTTTTCATAGCGTCCTCTCATTTCCTCTCCTCCGTTTGATGCTTTCTCCCTCCTCCTTTTGTCGGCCGCCTCGTAAATATAAACAGCTGTTTTCTAATCGCCTCTCCTCTGCTCTCCTCTCCTCTCCTCAGC